>OZ020606.1:78752295-79199001 GCA_963971545.1 Philophylla caesio
ACAATATGTAAAAACTTGTTTCGTGTTTTGGTTATCAGTATTTGCTTAAATAAATAAAATAATTTGTTATTCTCGATATTTGAGATCATCTGTACAAATTGTACATACATAAATTACTTAAAACATCATTACGCCTTTAGGGAATTTTGATCAGAGCCGATTTAGATCTTTATTACATAATTTCGTTATTTAATCTTTCCGTGCCATGTAAGTTGAGTTCGCTGTCATATCCACAATTTACATTTTAATCGAAGCTGCACAAACATGTTATTAGTTTCTTAGTTGTACTTACATATGTGTGTATATAAATTTGTACAAAAATATGTACATACCACCTTATATAACTTCAACTAACAATTGAAAACTACTAACCCTTAACAAAGTTCCACAAGATATCCATGTTTTTTGCGTATTTCTACCGCGATACAAAATAATTACTGATATTTATTTCAAAATACACTATTTGTAAACATTGGGCGCGTTTCACTTCGGCTTCATCTGTGCAAAAATATGGAAACGTCATGCACACTGTTGCATTTTGTGGTGCTTTTCGGAACTTTTAAGATAAATTTTATATCTTGATATGAAGATAATAGACGATATTTGTATAACAAAAAGTGAAAGATATTGTATATATAGAATAATAAGGTTATCGTAAAATATTTTAAATTTTGGACGCTTTTGTCGCTTTAATAGCAGCAATTAATACTAAATTTCAGAAGTTTTTTTCATGCAACTCGGCTAAAAGGAGCAGCGTTTTTGCGAAATAAGCAACTTTACAAAAACAGGTGATCTCAGCTGTTCCAGATTTTGAAGTTTATCGAAAAGATATTTCACTTGTTATTGGTACAGAATCGTTCCCAAGCGTAACATACTTTCTGCTAACGCTATGTCTGCCATTTTTTAATATCAGTTCACGCAAATGTCATAACCGTGTAAAACGAACAAGGCACATGTTGGATGCATGTGACAATATGCCGCCGCAAACTTTGGTTAGGAATCACATGTACTCCTTAGTTTAGTTCAAGTTTGGATTAAATAAAAGAAAGATGTGCTCATAGAGCACTAAAACATATTTTTTACAACTTTAAATAACAATGGAGTTAATTTATACATTAACATTTTTTACTAAAAAGCATTAATTGCAAAAACTTAACTTTAGTTAAAGTTATTTTTAACATTTTATTTATTTGTTTAACTGCCTTTTTCTTATTACATGTATTAATTTTTTGCAGAGACATAACTATTATAAGATAAAAAAATTTGAGTCAAGCAATAATTATTAAAAAAAAAAAAATTTTTGGAGTTATCTCTAACTATTATTTAAACTTAGATTATAAAAGCCATCTTATAATAATTATCAACGAGATCATTTTGTTAGGTCTTCAATGACTCTTTTGACTTATATGTATATTGAAGAGAGAGAAACAATTTTGTAGGTTTTGAAGGACGGGACTTATTCAGGACCAAATCGGGGTTAGTTTGATACTCGTTCGGGAATATTCCGGGACTAGTTCGGGTTAATTTTGGGACGGATCGGGATCATTTTGGAATAAGTTAGCGACTATTTCAGGATTCCACAAACCAAGATTATTTTATTGTTTTTCTAAAATAAACTTTTTGATTTGAAAAAAAATCTAGTTTAACGAAATCAAGTTAAATGAAAAATTATTTTCAATTTTTTGAAACTTGTATGAAAAATGAGAGAAACTGAAAATTTTAGTCCATTGGAATTGCTGGTGAAGCCGGCTTTAATAAGTTACTTACTTACTGACTTAATTGGCGCATTAACCTCCTGAATTAATTTGGCCGAGGTCAAAAAAGCACGACATCTTTTCGTATCTCTTGCTAAATGGCGCCAAGTATAGCCAAGTCTTTTTCCAGAGGAGGTCTTCCTTTTGCTGTGTCAGCTACCGTGTCGAAACCCTTCAGGGCTGGAGCTATTTCATCCTTTCTAACTACGTGGCCTAGCTAGCGGAGCCGCTGCTTCTTAATCCGCTGCACTTTGTCTCATCGTTTCATCGTCTCATTCGCCATCGCAAAGTCGCAAGGGTCCATAAATCTTTCGGAGAATCTTTCTCTCGAACACTCCAAGAGCCCCCTCATCTGATGTTGTCATCGTCCATGCTTCTACTCCATAAAATAGGACGGGCATGATGAGAGACTTATAGAGTGTGGCTTTTGTCCATGGAGAGAGGACTTTACAGTGCAATTGCCTACTCAGTTTGATTTCAAGGCCCACGTTATTATTGGTGTTAATGGTGGTTCCTAAGTAAACGAAGTCCTCTACTTTTTCAAATTTATAACTGTCAACAGTGATGTGAGTGCCCAGCCGTGAATGTGCTGACTGTCTATTTTATGACAGAAGATACTTCGTCTTGTCCTAGTTCACGTCCAAACCCATTCGTTTCGTTTCTCTATGCATTTTGGAGAAAGCAAATATTTTCTTTCAGTCGAAAATCTATCGTTATATTTTTTGTTAACTAAATTGTTATGATTTAAAACTGGTATGACCTTTTTGCAAATTTATGTGTTTTTGTAAAACGTATTGCTACCTGGAATCAACGTCCTTGAGTAGCTGCGCTGGAGAATAATCTCAGTTCTTAATGGGCATATATTTATATTCTAAGAGAGAATGCCATAAGTCAAATGAAACTTTTTTTAAATAAAAAAAAAACTTCTTTTTACGCAACAACTTCTTACTATGTACCACTTTCATTCTTTGAAATCTACTCCGCTTACATACAGTGAAAAAAATAAAAACTGGGATGCTCACAATTTTTTTCTTTGCAAGCCAAACATATAGTACTTGGCGGCATGAAATAATATGAATGAAAGATATAACTTTTATGTTTTTCACCACATAAAGTTTTTTCTGCAAACTTAATTTATTTGTATCCATAAAAAAAAACAAAGAACTCCGTTTTTTGAGAACCAAAAAAAAAGAACTGAGACGCTTGCAAATCTACATTGCAATGTATTGTAAAATTGCTGGGTTTATGTGTATTTATGATTTCCATGCTAAATATTTAAATTCCGAAAATGAAGAACAAGCAAACCTCTATAGGATCAATGGTTCTCATACTGGAGTATTGTAATTAGAACATGGCCGTTCCCAAAATTACAAAACCTGTGAAGAAACCTCGATCCACAGTGTTTAATATATTTAGGGATTCAGAAAAACTGCAAAAAAGACTTTCCTAGTGGTAGCGGAGGTCCAGCGAAGATTTTGTCTGAGCAAAGGTAAAGGCGAATTGTGAGATGCATACCAGAAAATCCAAGTTTAACGGCGATGCAAACGGCAAACGAGCTAAAGAAAAGCAAAATTTTCGACTTTCATTGTCAAACAATAAATAATTTTCTGCATAAGAAGGAGTACAGAGCGTTCACACACAAGAGGAATCTCTTTTGTACAAGCAGAATGTAAGAAAACGCCTGGACTACGCTAAATGTTGCATAAATATAAGGACCCTCTTATATTCTCCTTGATTAATCATATATGTACATATTAGAAGATAGCGATTTTGGAGGGCGAAAATTTAAAATTTGTTGTTGTGGTTTTTTGTAAATAGTTGTTCTCTTTTAAAATACTACTTGATAAATAGAACCAAATAAATACAGTGAGGCCGTTCTCATAGCAGACTTTTGAAAACACAATAATTTTTGGGAGTTAAAGCGATGAAACCTATAAACATTGTACAACTCTACAAGTAAGATATCTCGTTCCATCCCTCTCTATTTTCCGCCCTGTCTCTTTCTGTTTTGACAGTGTAATTTTAATGGATTCCATCGGTTTGACAGAGTAATTTTAATGGCTGACCTGTACGGACGACATTAGAATGAAAGAAATAACCAGGGTTATGTGAAGAAATTCCGAAGGCATTTCCTGTGCGGTGTTGCTGTGTTATCTCATGTTCATTCATACATTTTTTTAAATTTAGAAATTTATCTTGCGGATAAAATGTATTTTAAACATGCATTTTGTGTTTTTGGAGTTAAAATTATCAAAATATTAAAAACGTAAATTGATCATTGCGTACTAAAATTCTGATTTCCTACATGTATTTCCATGCAAACCCTGCTTTGAAATCCATCGGTTTGTTTATTCAAAAACAATTTCGTGAAAAACGTTTTTCGTGAAAATTATTTTTGAACTTTTATCTACAGTATGCAAAACACGTATTAGTACACCTTCTCATAAGAATATAGCATCAATAACTTTTTCAAATGTATTTTAAAACAATCCGTGAAATAAATTTATTTCGCAGGAAAATCAATAATATTAAGGTTGAATAACTAAAACGTAGAAAATAATGCATTGTACTTAACAAAATAACAAAATAACAAAATAAACAAATTAACTCCATTTACTAGAGAAAAAAATTCGTATTTATACACATACATTTAATCGGAAAGTACTCTAAGGCAGAAAGCTTGCTTGCAACTGCACCTGTCCAGTATTTCTTGGGCAATCGTACATACTTGTTCACACATATTCGTACATATGTATGTACATGCATATGTATATGATATGTAATATTAGTATTATTTTTATATGTATATTTACACAAAACTACCCTTAACCAGTTATAAATGTTCATGCATTCTTGAGAAAATTCTTGAAAGGATTATATGTATGTATCAGAACAATTCGGTTTTGGAAAATCCCGAAGCCGCAATATAGATCAAAATTTGGCTGAAATCAATGCACTTGACGCTGGCCGATCACAAGTCTAAAGGGGTTTGTTAAGCAGCAAAAGGCCGTGAAGTCTCTGAATATTCACGTGGGGACAGACATCATCACGACCAAGCCCGCTATCAAATATTTGGGGGTGGTGATTGCCTCCCAACTAAATTTAAAGACCCATTTGGAGAACGTTGCTAAAGAAGCACCAAGTCTTGCCAAATATCGTGGGACCAAGGCACAGCAAACGACTTCTTTACCATAGGGTTATCATACTGCTTGCATAAATTAATTAATTAAAACGATAAAAAATTACGGGAAATTGTACACGCGGTCGCGTTTTCTGCACAATTTCAGAAACAAAATTACAAAATTTTTGGTTTTTAAATTGAACGAATAGTGAGGTCAAAACAAAATGACAAGCCACAAATGTTAAGTTCACGGTTGTATTTAAAGGGATTTGTGCAAATTTCTTTCTGTTACTTAATTTGACACATATGAAAAAATAATAAATGGTATTCGGAAAATTTAATTTTTCAAAAGTTTGAAATATATATGTATGCATATGTATGCACATTAGGGTGACAGTTAATTTCGAAAGTGATATTTTCTTTGGTCTCAGTATTTTTTTGTGTGTAGTTTTATTTAAAAAAAATTCTAGTAAAATTTCAAGGTCGTAGGAAGAGGATTAGGGGGCGCGTCGGCCCCCCAAAGTTACACAAAATCCGTTTTTTCACGCAAATTCTTACTTTGACTGCTTGTAACTTTCTCTGTGTTTTTTTTTTTAAACATTACTGGCGAAAGATGTTCATTAATATGTCTACAATAACATCTGTCAATAACATTTTTGTCTAATGTTAATATTTAATGAAAAAAACTTAAATATAGGAGAAAAAGTACGCCTCAATGTCGATTTATTATACTTAAATAAAATTACTTATATGATTCAAATTTTGGATTTTGTTCAGATTTATTTAATTAAAGATTCATATAGAAAATTCCTTATGATTTACGTAAGAGTAGCTTCAACAATTATATACAGTAAGACCTCGCTAGTCCGAACTTCAGACTTTTTTTGTTTACTTTTGTTTTCAAGTGTAAGAATTGTCTTTAAAAGTTTGCTTCAAATTTTTTTTGCCTGTATGCTGAAGCGATCTATAATATTGACAATTGTGACCGAGAATATTCCCGTTACAACCTCAACAATATTATTCTCAATGTTTGCGTAAGCTACCGACAAAAAATCAGCACCAATGTTTCTCGGAAAATAGATTCTTATTTTACAGTTATATGCAGCAGCCGCAAACATTTTTTAATAGCATTAAATTTGCAAAAAAATCATTCGAAGTGAATATTTGAATGTGAAAAGTCGAAAATGTACTGGTACTGGAAAAGAACAGGCATCCGCTGTATGCGATGCTATTTATGAATATGGTCTGCAAAATCACATCAAAGCTTTAGTGTTTGATACAACAGCGGTCAATACTGGGCGTTTCAATGGTACCTGTACGTTAATTGAAAATAATTTACAAAGACAACTTTTATGGTTACCATGCCGTCATCATATATACGAGATTGTTTTAAGATGCGTTTTCGAAGAAAAAATAAGCTGATATGGAAGTCCAAACGTTGAAATGTTTGAGAAATTTAAAAATGCTTGGGCTAAGATTGATGCTAAAAACTATGAGTATGGCATCAACGATCCAACTGTCAAGACGTACATGAAAGAGTCTGCTGTTCGCATTATCGGTGCAGTAAATAATATCTTGGAAGAAAAACAACCCAGGGAAGACTATAAAGAATTCTTGGAACTCACTTTGCTCTTCCTGGGTCAAAAACCAGAAAAGACACATCCAAACAGCCTAATGTTTCGATCGCCAGGACAAAGATTATATGATACGAAACTCTCGTTCTCGTGAGAGCGCTCTCAATGTGTACATTTTTTATAGCATTTTCCAATGATGCCACTATGAAAGAAACCAAATGTGGTAATTACCATTGCATTTTTTGGAGATTTTATGAATTTAATACGACCATTGCGTTATGCAGACGTAAATAATACAAATACAATGAAGTAAAAAGGTAGAATACGGGTTTAATGAAAAAAATATAAATTTATGAGTTCAGCATGAAAACTTTATAGTATACCCACAATTTTAACTTAAATAAAAAATATCAATTTTCACATAATCAAACATATCAATTCATTCGAAATGTGTATATGTTTGTATTTATATACAGCATGTAGTTAAAAAGTATTTAAAAAAGTAATATATAAGCAGTTTTCTTTGAAAAATATTTTTATTAGCAATTTTAAAGACGCTTTTTCTAAATAAAACGCAACAATTTTGTGAAAAGTTCTAAATTTCACACGTTGCTCTTTATTTTGAGATTGTAACACTTTGTTTTGCAAACAACAAACACTCAATATCTTATTCTGCACAATTGGAAACCGCACTGATATAATTGATAATTTACACATTTTGACTCTGGCATCTCGCTATTTTACTTGTCAGCTGATAATAGGGGGACTCATTCGGTTTTGTTGCCAGCATGAAAAATGAGATCAGTCCCCCTATTTTAATAGCGGTTGAGAGAGTTTCGTATCATATAATCCTTGGCCAGGAGCTGTTCACCATGCAAGGTGGATGGCAAAAGCGATTTACTGTCTAAAAATATTTTTATTCCGTAACGAGTTCCAGCTTTCAGCAACTGAATTAAATGGGCTTCGTCAAATTTGTGTTTTTATTGCTGAAGTCTATGTCGAAGCGTGGTTTTCTGCTCCTTTGGCCATTAAAGCGCCATATCAAGATTTTTTATTTTTACAAAAACTTGAAAACTTCAAAAAAATTGATGCTGCTATATCTTATGTTGCTCTTAAAAAGTTCAGGAACCACTTGTGGTATTTAAGCCCTGAGGCGGTTGGTCTTGAATTTTTTGACAGCAACGTATCCCTTTTTTCAAAACAAAAAATGGTGGCGATTTTTTTAAATTAAACCCAGACAAATGGGAGCAGGACCAATCTTATTGTAAAGCGGATGAACTGATGAAAAAATTAAATGTTACAAATGACACTGCCGAAAGGGGGGTTAAATTGATGGAAGAGTAAAATAAACTATTTACCAAAAATGAACGCCAAAAACAATTTGTTTTAAAAATAGTTAGCGATTACCGCCATCGGTTTCCGGACTGTAATAAAAAGACATTGTCTCAAGTGCTTTAAACAATATTAATAAAAAGAGAAATCATATACATAAGTAATTTTATTTAAGTATAATAAATCGACATTGAGGCGTACTTTTTCTCCTATATTTAAGTTTTTTTCATTAAATATTAACATTAGACAAAAATGTTATTGACAGATGTTATTGTAGACATATTAATGAACATCTTTCGCCAGTAATGTTTAAAAAAAAAAACACAGAGAAAGTTACAAGCAGTCAAAGTAAGAATTTGCGTGAAAAAACGTATTTTGTGTAACTTTGGGGGGCCGACGCGCCCCCTAATCCTCTTCCTACGACCTTGAAATTTTACTAGAATTTTTTTTAAATAAAACTACACACAAAAAAACACTGAGACCAAAACAATAAAGAAAAAAAAAATACTCCATACATTTAATTGTCACCCTAATGCACATACAATAATTTGCAATATTATTACTATAAAGCAATAACACATACGATTGTACATATAATCATCTAATTAGTCAGGGCTTTGCAAAATCTGATTGCTTTCTAAATCAAAATTGATTCGAATAGTTGTTATGCGAGAGTGCGCTGAAATTATACATAATTTGATTTATGCTACATATACATACATACATATGTACGTATCAAGAAAGGATTACGGACCAAAACTGTGCAATATTAATTCATATGTATAAAATATGATTCTGAAAGCGATCAGATTTAACATCAGTCCTAAAAAAATATTTTAAAATAGCATTCAATAATGTATTAACTTCTAGCTGACTTGAACTCGCAGTCAAAAAATTAAGATCTTACTTAAAGTAAATTAAAACTTTCTGACTTTACTTAATTTGGATATCTTTTTATTAGAGACTCCACAGCCATCTATTTGATATTATATTGCACTTAATAAAAATTGTCTCAGCTTTCAATTCTCACCAACTTGAGATATGACTTTTCTCCCAAATCGATCAGCAAGCGAGCTTTCATTATGGCAACGTCGTATTTGTTAGCGTGCTCTCTATCAAAAAACGGCCTTGGATTAGTAAAAATGGCAGAAGGAAGTGTCGGGAAAGACACGAACCTTCCTACTTGACGGCACATTGCAAATGAAAAAGTATGCCTTCAAATTGTCCAGTGAAGCAGAAAACAAGGAAGAGTTGGAAGAATAATGTATTAACATAGAATTTATTTATTATAAATTACATTTCGCACATCATTCCATTTACATATGAGTTTAATACATTTTTAAACTTGCATATTTCTTCATCAACAAATTAAAATTCTTCAAAAAAAAAAATAAGACTGAAGAGTTAATTATGTTTCACTTTTAAATGTCTAAGGCATCTTGCTTTTTACCTCGGAAGTCAGTGCAAATTTTAACTACTATTTTCGGAAATTTTAGTTATATTTCATGCAACTCTGTCAGTACTTAGTACTTTTAAATGCAACCGTGCTCTGAAAATCAACTCTGGAAATCAGGTGATCTCAGCTGTGAGCTATTTCCGGGAAAACAGCAGATTGTGATCTTACTTGTAGACCTGTACGATGCCTATAAACTAACGATATATTTAAAATTGGTTTCATTTGACTTGAAAAAAGTTTCATATGTTTTGAAAAAGGTTTCATTTGACTTGAAAAAGGTTTCAATTGACATAAAAATAGTTTCATTTAATTTTAAAAAGGTATCATTTGACTTGAAAATGCTATAGATAGATACCCTGCAAAAACTTTGCGACTAATCTCTAAAGAGATTGTTCCGGGATTAGTCACTATCTGGTACAATTGGACATTAATTAGTCGCTACAAGTCTCAAACGGGTATAATTGTAAATTAGTCATGTATTCATCTCTTACAGCTTTGATAAACGTTCCATTGGTATATGCACGCACTTACTGATTTTTATTTTTGTTTTAATAAATATACTGGTCCTCATTTATACCCATTCGGGGACATGCTCAAACAAAAGGGAACAGTTCATTCCATATAAAGAGATCAAAAGTTGTATTAGTAGACTAATCGCATTTTTTGCAGGGTAAAATCTGGTCAGCAGGAGAACAATTTGGAAAAGTTTTGAGCATAAAACGAATTGCCGCCATTCATCTTTGCACCTTAATCTTCGACAATAATCAATACAAACACGAATAATTGATGGTCCACGAAACAGCTGATATAGCAAGTCAACTGAAATCAAACGATTAAATAAATGAAATTAAATGAAATAAAAAAAAAAACAAGAAAAAAAAAACAGAAATAAAAATACAGTAAATGCATGCGTGTTTGCGTGTAGTATGTGTGTATGGTAGGAATATGTTCTTGAATACTTGCTTGTAGATATAGTATGTATGTGCATAATTGATGGAAACATAAATAAAAGTTGCATATAAAATGTGCAAATGTAATGACTAAATAAACAATAAATCAAATGAAGCATTTGTTATTTGGCGTTTGTTTGAAAAATGTTGTAAGCTATCGGCAAGTGGTCTATTGACCCAAAGGTAGGTATGCGTTTGTATGTATTCAAATGCTACGTTTTTTATGGTTTTATTTTGCATATAAATATCTAGATAGCTCTTTTACAACGCCAACTTTTGGGCAGGTAAGTTTTTCTCTTGCCACAGCATGTGGCTGACCTACACAAAGTGGGTTGCTGGAATTGGAAACTAAAGGCATTTGGAATTGAGTAGCATTTCTGTTAGTATAATAAAGATTTTTGGAATGATAACACCTTGATTTTAAAACTACCCGATAAAATAAGGACTGCAATAACACTGTGGAGTATTCAAATGGTGCATTATTTGGTATCAGTTGGCACTAGATTGTGTCAATGAGTTAGAAAATTCAGCCGGACAAACGAAATAGGTAAAAGTTTTAAATTTTTATTTCTCTTGAATCATTGCTGACCATCATCGTCCCTGTTTCTGCGCCATATAAAAGGACGGGCATGATGAGCGATGAGCGATTTGTAGGGCGAGATTTTCGTTCGTCGAAAAAGGGCTCTGCTTTTCAATAGCTCGGCGTCTTACAGCTCTGTATACACATATTCCTGCATTTCAGGTGTTTTCTTTATGACGTGGCGCTTATTCAAACTCTGTTTAAATTCTCTATCCGGCAAATTTGACATTTTGTAGGCTGACACATCGCAGAGATTTCAAACCACAACAAAATTTTCTCACGCAGCTACCTATTCAATATGCCTTGGACTTAAACTATTTTTTTTATTGCATTTAACATTTCAACTCCTTTTTTGAATTATTATTATTTATGTATAGCAAAATTAAATCAAATAATCGTGACGCCTCATGACTTTTTAGCACTCTCATCTTGAAAACTACTTACCGGATTGGGAAGGTGCAATATTTGTAAAACTACTAGAATTAGTACTTAAATTTAAAATTTGCATAGCCGTTCCCAAAACTGGTGTTTCCCTTGTTGTAGTTATAAGTGCGAAATAAATATTAACATCGTGAAGTGTTCGGATTACGTTCGCAAAAGTAATTATCGAACATGGAACAAATGTTACTAACAATATGATTTTGATATCTACTAATAAGCGTGTTCAGTGTTTTTATTTTTTTATTGAGCAAATATGTATCAAGCAAAGAACCGATACACTTTTGGCATACATAACCAAAAAATGCAATTGGTAATATGAATTTCACCATTGAGTCGAGTTAAAAAAGAATTCGTCAGTGTCGGAAATCCTTTCTACCATCACTAGAAGTGGTGGAAAATATGGCGGATTAGGGAGTAATTCGTATCCCAATTTATGCATTTTGGCCATGTGTGCGTTTGCGTTTGTGGTCGATTGTCAGCAAACGCGGAAGCCATCTTGCAGAAAGCTTTCTCATACCCAAGTAATCATTTAAAATTGAAACCACTGAGCCATGTGAGAAGCCTAAGGCTTCCACAATCTCCCGCACTTTCAATCTCCGATCGGCCAACACCATATCGTGAATTTTTCCAACTGTTTAGGGTGTTAAGACCTCAATTGGGCATCCAGAACGTTTGGCATCTTCCGTGCTTGTAATAATAATAAAAATAAAAATGCATCTCTCTTAACACTCAAAACAGTTTTCAAGAACACAGTAAATAAGTATTGACTCAAGTATTAGTTAATACCTACATCTATATTCATATGTTAATATTATAATGCATGATTCTTTACTCACGATTGCGGCACTGACGCGCGTCCGTTCCGACACTGACGAAACCGAGTGTTCCGAACATATTCGTTAATAATGATTTTCATACTGTTTTTATTAATAATATGAGCACATATTCTAAAAATAGAATTAAATTTGCTATCAAATCAGTATTATTGGTAAAAGTAACGCGTGTCAGCCGTAAACAAAAATATATCAAATATTCTTCTTCTTCTTTTATGGCGCTACAACCGTTTGTCGGTTTGGGCCGAGATCAAAAAGCTTCGCCAGTTCCCAGTTCCCTCTCTCCTTCGCGAGGTTACGCCAATTACTCATACCAAGCGTAGACAGGTCCTTCTGCACTTGGTCCTTCCAGTGTGTTCTTGGGCGCCCTTGCCGTCGTTGCCCACCCATGGGTGCCGTTTCGAAGGACTTTTTCACTGGAGCATCATCATCCATGCGAACGACATGGCCAAGCCATCGCAATCGTTGAATTTTTATGCGCTTGACTATGTCCACATCATTATACAGCTCATACAGCTCGTCATTCCATCTTCTTCGGTACCCGTCGCTTTCGCGAACAGGGCCATAAATCTTGCGAAGAACATTTCTCTCGAAAGCCCTCAAAGCTTGCTCATCGCTGGTCAACACCGTCCATGTTTCTGCGCCATATGCAAGGACGGGCACGATGAGAGATTTGTAGAGCGAGATTTTCGTTCGTCGAGAAAGGGCCCTGCTTTTCAACTGCCTACCGAGCCCTAAGTAACATCTGTTGGCAAGTGTTATTCTTCGTTTTATTTCAAGGCTGACATTATTGGTGGTGTTTATGCTGGATCCAAGGTATACAAAATCCTTGACTACTTCAAAATTGTAGCTGCCAACAGTGACGTGGGTCCCAATACGCGAGGATTTTTTGTTTTTTGCCACAAGATACTTTGTTTTGTCCTCATTCACTACTAGAGCAACCTCTTTTGCTTCCTTCTCTAGACTGGAAAATGCTGCACTGACGGACCTGTTGTTAAGGCCAACGATGTCAATATCATCCGCATACGCAAGCAGCATCGTAGTTTTGTTATATATAGTACCACTGCGATTCAGATTGGCAGCTCTTATTACAGTTTCCAGCATTAGGTTGAAGAAATTGCACGAAAGTGAGTCACCTTGTCTAAAACCTCGTTTGGTCTCAAACGGCTCGGAGAGGTTCTTCCCAACTTTAACGGAGCTAAATGGTGTGCTCAACGTCACTCTACATAGCCGTATTAGTTTTGCGGGGATCAAAAATTTAGACATGGCGTCGTACAGGCAGCTTCTATTCGTGCTATCAAAATCGGCTTTGAAGTCGAAAAAAAGGTGGTGTGTGTCGATTTGCTTATCTAAGGTCTTTTCCAGGATTTGACGTGCTGTGAATATCTGGTCGATGGTGGATTTACCAGGTCTAAAAACACACTGATAAGGTCCAATCAGCTGGTTCATATATGGCTTCAGTCTTTCACACAATATCGTCGATAGAACCTTATATGCGATATTTAGAAGACTTATCCCACGGTAGTTGGCGCAAACAGCAGGATCACCCTTTTTATGGATTAGGCAAAGAACACTAAGGTTCCAATCTTCGGGCATGTACTCGTCAGACCAAATTGTGCTTAACAGCTGGTACATGCTTCCTACCAGCTCTTCGCCGCCGGCTTGGAAAAGCTCAGCCGGTATAACGTCTGCCCCAGGCGCTTTGTTATTCTTTAGCCGCCTTAGTGCTGTTCTCACCTCGCCTTGGTCGAGTGGAGGGATTTGATGTTCATCCCTAAAGATTGTTCTGGGCTCCTCTTCTTCAAACTCCTCACCAGAGTTCGCATTCAGTAGCGTTGAGAAGTGGTCCCTCCATACCTCAAGTGTGCTCTGTACGTCCGTCACCAGATTTCCATACTCGTCTTTGCAGGAACCAGCCCCGGTCTTGAAACCACTTGTTTGCTGCCTTATTTTCTGATAGAATTTTCGGGCCGCATTCCTGCTTGCTAGCATCTCAAGCTCTTTGCACTCACGCCTTTCCGCCTCTCGTTTCTTGCTCTTGAAAAGACGTCTCTCTTCCCTCCTTCTCTCCCGGTATCGCTCAATTGTTGCACGCGTATTAATTGGCTGCAGGGTGGCTTTGTATGCTGCGTATTTCTCTGCAGCAGCGACGCGGCATTCGTCATCGTACCAATTATTTCGGCGAGGCTGGTAGTAGCCAACCACTTCCTCCGCAGCGGTGCGAAGAGATTGGGAGATGTTATCCCATTGCTCGTTAATGTCGGGGCGATGAGAAGTTGCTTGCCTTAGCAGGATCGAGAGTCGAGATTGAAAATTCTCAGCTGTGCGTTGCGATTGCAGCTTTTCGACGTCGAACTTTCGTTGCGTTACTTGATGAGCGGTCTTCATTGCAGAGAGGCGCATGCGGACCTTAGCTGCAACAAGGTAATGATCCGAGTCAACGCTTGCTCCTCGGATAAAACGAACATCAAGCACGCTCGAAGCGTATCTCGCGTCTATCACAACGTGATCAATTTGGTTTCGCGTTTTTTGATCAGGGGACACCCAAGTGGCTTGGTGGATGCTTCGGTGTTGGAACCTGGTGCTACTTACTACCATGTTTCGCGCCGCGGCGAAGTCGATCAGCCTCTCTCCGTTGCCGGAGGTATTTTTATGAAGGCTGAAGTTTCCGACTGTTGGACCAAAAATTCCTTCTTTGCCCACCTTAGCGTTAAAATCGCCAATCACAATTTTTACATCGTGGCGGGGGCAGCGTTCGTATGCTTCCTCCAAGCGCTCGTAAAATGCATCCTTGGTCCCATCATCCTTCTCCTCCGTCGGGGCGTGCACACAAATCAAGCTGATCTTATTAAATGTAGCTTTGATGCGGATTGTGGCAATTCGTTCACTGATGGGGGTGAACCTGGAGACAAGATCTCGCAGTCTCCGCCCAACCACAAATCCAACACCAAATTTGTGCGCCGTTTCATGGCAGCTGTAGTAAACGTCGCACGATGCATATTTTTTGCATCCATGCCCCGTTCATCGCATTTCCTGGACTGCAGTGATGTCAGCCTTATACTTATTTAGGACATCCAGCAGTTGGATAGAGGCACCTTCCCTATAAAGGGTCCGGACATTCCAGGTGCATATCCGTAAATCGTAGTCCTTGTTTCGTTTGCGTGGGTCGTCAACGTGTGGGGAGGTCATTATCCGAAATTATTAAGCGTTTTAATTATAGATTTTAGAAAATTGTGATGTACTCGTATGCAGTTTCAGTCTTACAAATACCAATTTTCAAGTGATTGAATCAATTTTTGATTTTCGAAAATTTTTTTGTAGTCTCATTCATGTACAAATTGATTTTGTTCATGCCTGACATTGCTTTTTAGTTTTCTAAGTAGCTGTTGCTTTACATGCTTTGACTTCCATACGAAAACATACCAAATGTATGTAATGCAGCAGCAAAGTTTGTATGTTTTTAACATTTGTGAACATTTTAATTTCATTGATTGACTGACTCTCAGCTTTAATCAACGTAAAAATCAAAAAGAGTTGGTATGTTCTAGTTAACTTGATTTCTATTTACACATCACAAAGTGTACAGATGCAGTGATGAGTAAAACGTTTAAAAACGTACATATAATTTAAGCGTAAATACATATACATATATACATATACTTGTATTTGTTTAGGATTGGTAATAAAAAAGTTCGAGAGAAAATTTTTCGGAATTGTGTCCACCTAAAAAAGAAATCCAGCAAGGTCACCGAAATTTTTGTTAGGCTAATCAAAAGTCTTACTTAGTCTGAATTATAAGGCAGTATACTTTGTACAATCACTTTAAAATACGCATTTTCTGACTCTGTCTATCTTCATATCAATTCTTAAACGAGCAGATAGCAAATAGCGTTGGGCCTTCCAATGTGTTTATTGCTTGCAGTCACCCTGTTTAGCTATCTCCTACCGAGATTGGCCAGTACAATTTTTGAGTTTCTCATAAACGAGTGCAGTGCTTTTATTGCAGCTGGGCTATCACTGAAATTAAAATATGTATCTCTCATTTTATATGAAATTGGAAGCATCTTATTATTTATTTATGTAGATGCTACGAGTATTTCACTTTCCACTCAACCACGGTAGGAAATTTATTCGAAAACTGAAGTCCGACACTAGGTTTCATTAAGGACTTTGCCTCATATTAAAACAGCTTTATAAAGGTTGTTAATAGACATTAGGACAGTCGTCAAAAATTTTAACAGCTCAATCACTGATTCCGTATGAGTCACATCAAGAAGAAATCGCCTGCCACGAATTCGAAAAAGCTACTAAATATTTACACGAAAATCAGCGTTTGTTTTGTTTACTTTATTAACAGAAGTTGAAAGAAAATTCATTTTTTTTTTTCAAACGTAAACTTCAATGCGAAGTCATTCAAGGCGGTGGCATCCTGAATACAAATAGTATCACAGCAAACAAGTGTGAATTGGAAAGAATGATAGAGAAAGAAATGCCAAATATTGTAATATGTGCAGAAACCCATACTACAGAGAATGTTAGTGATTCAGAACTAAAAATCATTGGATACAATCATGTAAGGTGCGACTCACATCGCCGGCATACCGGTGGTGTCCTAATCTATGTTCATAAATTGATTGACTTCAAACTTATCTATAATAACAGCATAGACAATAATATATGGTGTATAGTGATAAAAACAATAAAAAACACGATTAAATGGCAAATTGGTGCAATATATCACTCACCAAACACAAGTGATGCTGAATTTATAAGATATATTGGTCAAGTACTGGAAGAAAGATTTATTGAAAGCGACAATAACATCATTATTGGCGACTTCAATATAATCTTAAATACAAATTCGACATACTCAAACCGGCTATCATGTACATTTGCATCCTTGTCAATGTATCAGTTAATTAACTTTAATACGAGAATAACCGAAACAGCCCAAACAAAAATAGATCTACTCTTTAGCAACAGTGATCAAATTGAGATTGCAAATTTAGAAAACCATAAAATATCTGACCACGAAACGATTTCTTTCAAATTGCCAATTCAAAAAAAATACCAAATGAGAGTGTATGAAAATCGCATGTGTTGGGAAATCTATACCAAAGAGAACTTGATAAATCAACCTCAGGGTTCCATTTTCTTTAATGCTGCTAATGAATTTGCCTTGGTAAAGTTTACAATAATTCTTTAAATACAAAGAAATAAAATGAGTACCATTGCGAGAGCAGTTTTATTAATAGAACAAGTGCTTAGCCCGAAATAGACGTTTTCAACCCGCAAATCCTTACCTCCATTTCCTGTAAATTATTGAATGTCAACATGTGGTTGCTACCCGCTCCTGTTGACTACAAAAGTCATATCCTTAACTAGAGGTCCAAGGCTATTCAGCTGCACGGCAACTTTCTCCCAATAACTATCCACATTTTCTTTAGAGGTTTTTAGAAAACCTTGTGCAATGGCTGCCCACTTAGTTTCTAGTTCACTTGCATATTTTTGCTTGTTTTAATTATTATTTTCACTTCTCCCGAAAAAAGGAAATGTTCGTATAATATCATGATTCAATAATAAAAGGTTAGATCAATATTGACAAGGGAGCTTTGACACTCCCTTATAAAAGGTTGCATATACGAAGTACAGAAAAAGGGTAAATAATGCTTTCCCTTTTTGTAAAACTAGGAGTAGCATAGTATTGAAAGTTTGCAAATAGTGGTAGAATACAATATGTTAATTTTAACATATTTGCAAGATATTTTGTGCTTAAATGGCAATAAAAAATATTCTTACCTCAATTAATTAATTTAACTGCTATTTAGTAAGAATATTAAAACTGCAAGCTAAAACTACGTTAAGCTCTAAACATTTTTTTAATCTGAAAGTGGCTCTGAGTCCGAGTTTTAAAATAAAGAAGCTTTTTCACATGCTTAGGTGTTGGGAACATGCAATGAGGGTTTCTAGGCACCATTTTATTTTTGCGCCATTAAAATTTTCAAAAACCAGCTCCAGGCTTTTGATTATAGCCAAAAACTCGCTGGATAGCTAGGCCAAGTTAACGAAGCCTCATTTGCATTATTTTGCGACAAGTTTAGCTTTCTTACTACGAAGAAGTTATTTATTCGGTTTATTCCTTTTATTTATTTACCATCGGTATCAGGGTTATTATTAATATTGTGATGAACCCCTGGAGGGTGAAAGGACTAAACATTTTATTCCGATAAAGAGTAAGTAACTTTATGGAGTTGTAAGAAAACCACAATAATTCGAAAGAAAGAAATCTTTATATATGAAAAGGAAATAAAATCGAACTTCTTAACTCAAGAATTTAGTCCTTACAAATTCTATTTTTTAATTTATTTAAACTCATTCCTTCTAGAAATAACAAAACTTTCCACTCTATCACATCAAATTTATATGCGCATGAAAAACGTTCAAAGAAAAAGCGCGTCATTTATACACATTTACATGAAATATTTACAATACGGAGTCAAACTTGTAATCAGAAAAAATGTTATTAAAATACGGGGTTGAACTTATCGTTTACGCGCACATAAGGAACAAAAAGTGTTGCTTGTTAGTTTTTGATACTAAAAAGTTTTGAGGCTACTACTATTTTATTTTTAAGAAGCAACACGGTTTGGATGCTAAGGGAGCCGTTTGACAATAAGTGAGGGAGCTAGCTGTTTATCGAGCTAACCTTTTATAATTGAATCATGGTATAATATTTTCACGAATAACTGTCAAAATTGCGTTTCACTCGGAATCCGTGATCTCGAATTGCGAAATTTCGTAAACATTTCTATGCACTTGCTAACTCACAACAGCTGTGTGTGTGATTGTTGCAAAATGCTCTTGAGTGGATGAAACGCATAAAAATCTCAAAGGTCCCAAATGATGTTGCGAACAAATCGACTAAAGTGAATATGAAATTATGAAGTTTAGTGGTGTCTTAGGTGAAACCTTATTATTATGTCTGATGCGTGGGATTTGATGGAGATGATTTCATAAAATTATGAAAGCTCTGCTGAGGGTAACATACTCCCAAGTACATAAAGGGAAACCGAATTATTATTTATTCTATTTTTTGCTTTATTTTCGTGCGCTTGTATGTGTAACTAAGCAAATAAAATGTGTTATTAACTTACTTTGTGTCGGCCGAAGTTTATTTCGTATTCATTGTTAATGCTCAATTTCATTAAACTCATCAAACGTATTTCGCCCCCGGAGAGTTTGTTTGCACTTAATATCACATTCAATGTCAAAGGAAATTGTGTATATAAAACCATAAAGCAATGCATTATCCTTATTTTCTGATGTGATGGTAATTCTTGTTAACTGAAGTCAAAGCTTAGCAAAGTGTGCGGCAAATTATGACTTTCAGATATTTTGCCTACCCTTACAATGGCAAAGTTTAAGTATAGTTAGGTAAATGTGATCATTTCTATAGGCCATAACTTGCAAATATCTGAGGTAATGATAAAACTATCAGTAAATAAAAAAAAATCAAGTTTAACAGCAGAAAGCTGAAAGAGAATGCGGAAATCAAATGTGACTCGCAGAATAAATAATCAAAGAATATATGTTTTTTTATCTATACAGAAATACAATTTTAGCAGACCGATACCTTTTCGTTATAGATATTTAATAATTTGGGGAGTATTTATTAGAGCACAGGAGGCAAATCAAAATTTTTTTTGTTTAGTTTCTGTCTGTTTGTCTGTCTTGTTTGCGCATAACGAAAAAATTTTAAATCGAATGCAGGTTCCACTGACGTAATGCTAAAGTACTTACCTAAAATGCAGGCACCATCTCATGCTCCCTATTTAAACTAGAAAGCTAGTTAGGGGGCGTTGGAATTGACTTCATTATGCGAATTTACGTTGCATAGTAACTACATATGCAAAAAAAATTTTGTTCTTCAAATTAATTTACTTGATAGATGACGTTGGGATCGATATTTGTATGGAGAGAAACTGTATATGTGCGAGGTCTGATTTAAATGCAAATTGTATGATAATTGTCTGTAAATAATCAGTATTATTATCACTTGCGATATGAATGATAGATAACAAGATTACGCAGTCCCAAAAACTCTGACGTCAGTGCAGCACCGAGTAGAGAAGATGGCGGAGCGAACAAGCAGAGAATGAGAAAACAGAGAGTTAAGCAACTTTTACATAGAGCAGGCCATTTAAAGTTTTATCGTTTCATTACGATATTTCTCTATGTTTTCATAATATGTGTGAACATTAGAAAGAAAAAATTTAGTCTTGACCTAAATTAAAGTGCAAGCATGCATATGCAAACAAATATTGCCATTAACAAGTTCAAGTACTTGAACCATGTGAAATACATACAAGGAAATTGCTTGTTTACAAAAGGATACCTAAATACGTCACATCTGTCAAGTTCGACAAAACCAAAGTAACGGTACCACCGAATGCATCATCTTTAGTTTGCTGCATCGTGGATATGGGCTGTCGCACAGTGTTACTAAATATAATTGTGTACGAGTAAATTGCGCTAAGAATTATATAGTATATTAAAAAAAAATAGTAAATAAAAAAAATAAAAGAAAATTATCTTCATCATTTTTTTAAAAGACGCATTTCAATAAACGTGTTTAATGTATTTTAATTATTGAAATTTTTTTATTTTTTTTAAGTGCGACCAATATCCACAAATTATTGATGCTTCGCTAAAACATCTTTCATTTAACTAGCCCATTAATTACACACTCAACATAAATTATTATTTCAACAAGGAAAATAATTGCTTGGCCAAAATTCAAAGGTTAAGCAGAGTGTGCATTAATTTAAAAAATAACTACAACTACGATGAGACGACACAGTGGCATAATTTATTGCAGCTAACAACGGCAACAAATTCCACAAGGATGCATTCGCGTTTTAATCATTTCCCTTTCATCCTCATGCGCTTACTTGCTGTTGATCACACTCAGTACATATTTTATCTCCCGCGCCAAAAATGTACAAAAAACCCAGTCGAATCAATTCGTCCAGAGGATACATAGGAAAACAATTGGCTAGGATGAGTTGCAAGCGATTTATTTAAATCTGTTATTAAGCTGTATAGTGTTTTTATTTATTTTCAATTTTAACAGAAATAACAAATTAATCGATGAATATCTCACGATTATTTGCAAATAAAAATCAAATTTTTCATTAACCAATTAATGAGTTATTTTTATTTTATTTTTTTATATAAGTATGTCCGAAACCGTATATAATCAATGGCTCCAAATATTGTTGACTTTGATTATGTAGGTACTGCCGAGGGCGACTCGTAAAGTGTCGTAATATCATGCAATATTTAAAATTCAATGTTTTGTTATTTTAGTTATTATTTGTATGCAATGCAAAAAAAACAACTAAAATACATTTTAAGCTACTGCAAAAGCTTGTGATTTTTTTTTTACTTTACGACGATTTTTACGATCTTTTAACGATTTTCAGAAAAATAGTAAACGTAATTTACTATGTATTAATGATTTTACTTTTTTGAAAATCGTAAGATGCACGAGGGGTTTTTCGAGTTTCTGTCACGCTGTTAAGTACAAGCATTATATGAAGAAGAAGATTAAGCAACAGCTCTCAAGAAAAATCACAAGAAATGTTTTTTGTTATTTCGGTTGCTTGAAAAGGTACTTTGGCGATGATGTAAATTTTCTTGAAGAAATACATTTTTTCTTCAGAGCTTCAGACTGATTTAAGAAATTTGTATTGAAGAAAATTTCTTTTTCATTTCTTCAGTGTCATTTCATATGGATTTTCTTGAGAGCTATCTACTATGCTTAAATAAAATATGATTGTTCACTTGCATGGAAGCGCTTTTTGGAAGAGATACCTCTTTTATATCCCAGGCCAAGTACGGGAATCGAATCTCAGCCAGGGCGAATAAAATCTAAATTATAGTAAAAGCTTTTCAAATAGCGGTCACCTTTCGGGAGGCAATGGCAAACCTCCCAGCGTATTTCTGCTACTGTAAAAATAATTTTATATTTTTCTCACTTAGTTTGCAAACTATGACAACATTTAAAAAAACAAATTAAAACTGTAAATAAATATGCATATGTAAGTATTGCATTGCGAGCGCTAGATTTGTAAATCTACTACAGATTACAAATTAATGAATACAAGCAAAGTATGTCGAACTCAAGAGCTTTGAAAATGCATTATATAATCGAAATGATAAATGTATTTTTATTAAGAAGCTTATCACAAAAAAAAAAATACCGAAAAAATTGGGAATCACTGCAATAAATAATATTATAATCTTCCTAGCATACATTTTGAATTCGAGAATCGCACTGTCACTTGCTTGACCTCCTTTTACGTTTGCATCATACATGCGACATTCATATTCAACTCATGTGGACTGCAGTCAGCAGCAATAATTCAAGTCATGCGAAAGTGCATTCTTACAACCTCCACATGCCTGGCTGCGCACTCTCAAATATAGTAGCACTTTCACAAAATCGCATAAGTAAGAGTAGCAAAAGGCATAAAAGCGCGAATATGGAAGGAAGCACATTATAGTGCCGTTTGCTCTTAAACATTTTTGGTATATCACCAGATGTTACAAAATTGTAAAATATGCATTTACATTGGGTCGTTTTGAGTGTGCTATACGAAGCTGAAAAAGAAACGAAAATCTAAGTGATCAATTGAAAAAGTCGGAATGAAACTTCATAGTTTCTTTATATAATTTACATAGGCATGATTTGAAAGTTGCTGAAAATAGAAAGTGTAAATGTATGAAAGTTGTAAAGTTATAACCAAAACACATTAAATAGGTAGCAACATTAAAGAAAATGCAACCCTGGGGTATATTTTTTATGTGTTGTGGTCCATCACCCTTCAAAATAGATATATGTATCAAATTTGACGAGTTTGATAATTCGAAATGTAAACAAAATTCAAGTGATTCTACATTTTGCTTGAAAAATACATTTATTTTCAACGCAAACAGTGCAAGACGCATCATTCTACAACGGATCCTCAGGAAACATTGCTCCTGGTCACAAAATTTGGAAAAGACTCTCCTCGTATAACTTCAAATATGCAAAAAATGGTCGGAACGCACCCAAACATTTACAGAAAGCGGCATGCCGAAGTTCTGTTCCAATTGGATATGAAAAGCAAGATCCGACCTTTTCCCTTCTTTTAGAACACAATGTCTCGTTTCTGAGTATGTACATATGTTTTCCAAATCACGTTAATGAAAAATTTGTATAAATTAGATTTTATAAATATACAAAATGTAAACAAATATTGGTTTGTAAACGAAGTTGTTTTGTTTTTTGTTTTTAAGAAAAAAGTTTGTTTTGTAAACCAACTTTGACTTGTTATGGACCATTTATAAGAAAAAACTCCAATCAACTGCTAACATTATATTACCTGTTTATTGTACCATGGTTATAACCATTTTCGGTAGTTCAAAATTTATTTTATTTGCTTTTGTTGCATTGTACAGAAATTTTGAATTTTTCAAATTTTATGACTTAAGACAAAACGAAACTTTACGACCCCTTGTGAATAACCCAGCTATATTTTTTACATTTTTCGTTTTGTTTACACTTCTTTCTTTGTTACCATATTCGAGGTTATTTATTTGCAATTGGAAGCGTGTAAAACACTTTCTAATGCGAAAACCATACTCTTTTTGCCAACTTCCAATAAATTTTCCTTAATAAATTTGGTAATATTTACAATTATGCATTGCACTCAATCACAGCACTTATTCGGTGTTCTTGTTTTGTTCTACTTGTTCTTTATTATAATTTTGCTTCATTTGACAGCTAACAAACATGGCGTCTAAAAGCGCTACGTCGCTACTCTCACTTCGTATTGCTTGATCTGGTATAATTCCTTCCTTAAAAATTCTGTAGGTTTTTTTCTGATTTTATACATTTTTAACTTTAAAGTAAGCAGTAAATAAATTTGGGAGTAAAATTTAAACTTCAAAAGTAGTGGCTAAGTGTACACATAACCTAACAAAATGCTTACATTCGAGTATGTATGTATGTATGTACAATATGTAAATAACGAAATACTAAAAATATGTAAATGGGTTTATATGTAAATTAATGTTTCACCCAAGCGAAATTTAATATCTAACTTTATTTACAGAAACGTGTGTCACACTATGCTTCTAAAAGAACTTTTTTTTCTACTTTTTCGCATGTCCGGTCCCCAGCATCCGGTTGCTACTGTCAATGTTTGCTTTTACTTTTGAGACTTAGCCATTTGCTGACAGTTTTTTAATGTTCTGAGTTTTAAGAAGCAGTCTTTTATTTTATTTGCTTCTCCTCTGTTATTTTCCTTCCATTTCAAAACACTGCAGCGGAATGTTATCAAATTAAGGTACAAAGTTTCGTTTTTGTATAATTTTAACAATTAAAAGTAATTTGTCAAAGGTTAAGTGTTGTAAGTAAAAAAGTACAAAAGTAAGCAAGTAAACATTTGGCTTTTTCCCATGCTATGATTGTTTTTGTTTTAGCATTTAAATGTATACATACATATTAAAGCGATACACAAGTACTATACAAATGTCAAGTCTTTAGCTCTCATCTCAAATCCTGTCTTTCTGGTTTGTATGCAATATTTTAAACTGATTTCCGACATTTCATGCAAACATTGCCCAGATGTGATCCGAAACGATAACGAAGAAAATAAATATGGTGGCTTTGTAAATTGTATTGGTAGTATCCAGAAGTTGGATCGCCTCCTGTGAAGTCAAGTCTGTCTGTGTCCTTGCCAGTACATCTCTTTCGAGATTAGGTATAAAAAACTTGCTTTGTGAAAGTCTTCACTAAATTGATATTTTTTTGACTACTTTCCAAAAACATATAAGCACTTCTCGTGCCAAGTCATTTACATGCATCAGGACCACTTCGCGACTAGTTCCGAACTACGTCGAAATGGTGCACAATAAGTGCCGAAAATAGTTCTGATAAAGTCTTAAACTTATCCAGAAATGATCTCGAGCAAAGTCTTCAAAAACAAAATGGTTTGATTGTTCTGCAAATATAAAAATTAACTTTTTCTAATTTAACTAATTTCTCTTTAAAAATTGCTTCAAAAGAAAAAAACTCCCTCGCTTCGACGTCACTGATTTTTTTTTTTAAATAATTTTCGGTGCTCCAAAAAGAGGAATTAATATTGACTAAAACATTAATTATATTTGCCAATATCTCGTAACTGGAACGGAATATTATGATTCATTGATGAAAATGTAAAAAAACTAAAAAAAAGGCTGCACAAAGTTGTGTTAGATTATAGAACTCATTTTTTGCAAGACTGCTTGGTTAATATCAATAACTACATATAAAAGTTTATGTGTATGCAAAAATTGTATAAGGAATGATATCAAAAGTTCGGAGCTTTTTCCAACTGATTTACACAAATATGGATATGAAAAATCAAATATTCCATTAACTAAATTTTAAGAACGAAATCTGTCATGCAAAAGCGGTTCATTTATGTGTACCCGCATCTGTAAGCCAAAAATACCAAGGGAATATAAGAAAACTCATACCGAAAAGCTAAATACAAAGTCAAGAGAAAAACTCAAAAAAAATAAAATGGGAATAATCTGAGAGAGCAATGAGCCGAAAATAAAAGTAATTACTCACCTAACTCGTACGTTGCAAAAGATGCTAAAAGTGAATGAGGACATTCAAAAACAAAAAACCACAACGCGCAGACACTCCAACGGGCAACAAGTACTTGAGACGACAACAATAACAAAAGTACATTTTATAATCTGTCTGAATTTATAATTTCGGCGTAATAGCAGAGTAAGCGAAAATAAAATGAAAAAAAAAAAACAGGCAAGCACTTGGGCGACTGGTAAAGGTAAAACAAAAGCAATGAGTATAACGAAAAACAAAATTTAATCGAATGAAAAATGTTGCACGTGCGACTGGAATTGCCTACGCTTGTTTGTCAATATATGTATGTATACATACATACTTATATATGAACATATGTATGTATGTATAGTAATTCAGAGGCCTTGGTATTCAATAGTAATTATTTAAAAATCATCTCTAGTAGAAATCCGGAAGAACAGACAACACATTAAATTTCCATTTGAATTGATTTAATTTTAATTGAATGAAATTATGCGTCACTCCTTTACTTAGTTTTTGACTATTCAAATTGACTTTTGGGATATCAAAGGGCCACAAAAAGTCTTCAACAGCAGATACTCTAGTATTACTAAAATTACTGCCTTTAAGAAAAAATTAAAACCCGTACACAGTCAGATTGTTCTGAAGGTTATATACAAGTATAAAGTACAGATGTTTGCTCCCATTGATGTCTCAGTATATTTGCAACCTGTCAAGTTTGGCTAAAAATACGACTTTTAGGATTTTTTTTTGGCTCCTCGAGCCTTAAATATAATTTCGGAATATGAGGAAAATCTGACCATAGTTAATAAAGTTGCGCAGTAAAAGCTCAACTCCAGCGCCACCTGGTGGAATAGTATTGCTCTTACCGCTGCCAATACAAAATATTCGCTTTGTAAGTAATGGAATATGTATATTTTGGTAAAAATTATTTCGTTTCGAGTCGTTTTCATATTTCCTATTTTATTTTCAGTCAAATGAACATTGAATTCTTACTGACTAAATATCACAAATGCTTAAAATATACTTATGCATAGTTAAAAATAGTTACTTAATATATGTACTACGGATTACTGCAGTTGGCAGGGAAATATCTAAATTCAGAACATTATTCAATTCGGACAAGGTTCTAGACAATGGAGCAAACTTTATGTCATCGTATTTGGAGAATGCGATATAAAACAAAGCGACATGACGAAGACTAAGTGAAGGAACGAAAAAGTTAAGTTTTTCCAAGAGCGCAGGGCAGTCAACTGTACCAATTAAGGCAAAGACCAGGAAGAAGGGGGCGGACAAATAATCCACATAATAAAAATCGCTATAAAAGTGCATATAATACAGAATACAGGCGGGAATAGAAATTTAATTTAATTCAATCGAGAGTTCTACGGAGCTTATATTTGGATGGTGGCGAGTTAAAGTGCTGGTATGAAATATGTATTCCTTTTTAACGAACAACATTTTCTCAGACATTCAAGTTGTAACACTTCAAATGTTGATTTTAAAGTACAAAGACCCATTGTAATACCCCAAACCTTGAAATTCCAATGATAAAAATCTAGTGTGGATGGGCTATAACTTTGTTCAGCAACTTTTTTCGTTCAACTCTATTTGTTTATCTAAAATTTTGCAGCCTGTTGCCGCCTTTATTTGTTTAAATTTTAAAGAATTAATGGAAATAAAGAATCTTTATACACACATAAATCCATGCGTATACGTAAATGATAAAAAAATCCGCTTCCCAATAGTATTTTTCAGCTGGAAAACTGCACTTCTTTCCTACTGAATATTTAGTAGGAATGTATGTAGTTACGAAATCTGAATATGATGCTGTTAAAAAAACAACTATCCAAAAACTGACGAACGAGAAGGGAAATTTGTTGAATGAAAAAATACCTGAACACGCAGTGAGCACTTCCCTAGTAACAAGCTGTAGAACGGGAAGCGAACATTTCCGATAGAAAAAATTCTAAATATTCAGTCAGAATTTCGATAGGAAAAAAACGAAATAAAGCACAGTGGAAATTTCCTTTACCTTTCCAATTATTTTTGCGAATAAAAGAAATAATTATTGAATAACAACCAGTTTTTTTGATATCATAAAACTTTAAACGAATACTGTTGGGTTCTCCTAAAAATCTTCTGTGCTGCCCAATCTGATTCACTATTCAGTATTGAGTTACTCGGCCAAACTACACGTCTTTGCCCTGCTTTGTTTTGTGTTGTTTACTACCAAATGATGCGTAATTTGACACACTTTCGACAGCAACGGACACCGATAGAATTGGCACGATGTCCTTCCAGCTGATTTAAGTAATTCATTTTTCTTTGCCCTCAGTTGCCAATTCTTCGTCAACGACACTAATGTTTGTATGTGTTTTTTATCTTCTTTTATTTTCAAACTCATCCCTCCAACTCTGTTGTTATTTGTTGGCTTATTTTGTGGAAGTTTGTTTTTTTTGTTCAAAAAGTGGCTAAATATGTTGACTTAGTAATATGTCGTGGCGTTTTTGCTTGTGTTCGTGTATCTATTTTTCTTCATGTTCCATATTTATTTTAGTAAATATATATTGCAAATATGATTGAAGTTGGCGAAGTGTGTTTAAATGCTTTTGTGTGGCTGTTATGCTTACTTACTTTTATTTATCTACCTATGTATGTATATTTAACCATACCTTAGATTATGTTCTGGTCACTAAAGTACACACCCTCCGGTATTTCGAGACGTCAAGTGTAATTACCTCTTTTTGCCAAAAAAAAGTCATCTCTACTTTTTGCAAAAAGTCCAAAATTCCGCTGTTGTCACATGGCAACAAATTTTTTCAAAGATATAGAGGCAGACGTAAATTATATCTATCGAGCTATAAAGGCAAATTACTTGAAACCAAGGCAGATCTAACAGGTAACCGCAGTAGAGAAATTGCAACCTGGCCAGGTTTATGGTATACCTTTATTGTCAACAAGAACTATCAAATCAGTCTAATGAAAGCAAAAATTCATTCAAAATAATTAAATACAAAATCTACATTTTTATTTCGGAACTTAACGTTTCAGTATTGGAACAGAGTTGAGCATCAAGTGTATGCATATTTTGCCCCAGCAACCAAATCACAGCTCGCGAAATTGTCTGTGGACACCACATTGTTTCCGTGAACGTGATGCCATAGGCTCAATTTCTTTTCAACTTAGTGGATCTTATGGAGTCACAAATGTAGATGTTGCTATATGACATCAAAATCACGACATATCTGATTTATTTTATCAATACGAGTATTTAAAAATGTAAAGGGATCTTTTTATGGGATATTCTTCGAAGATACCTTCTTCTTTTTTTGCGGTACTAGATACAACCGTTGGCGAATTTCGGCCAAAGTGTTGAGGGATATTTTCACCGAAGTATCAATCGTTGAATTTTTATAAATTTGACTACGTCAAATTATTATGCAGCTTATACCGTTCGGCATTCCATTTTCTTCGAAACTCTTTACCTACGCGAATCGAGTCATAAATTTCGAAAAACAACAAAGCCTTATCATTATTTGTGCGACAGTGTCCTGGTTTTTGCACAATGAAAGGGTACGGGCATGAGAAGTGATTTATGTCCAAAGTAGCACCTGTTGGAAGAGTTATTCTTTGTTTTATTTCCAGCCTTAAGTTATGGCTGTCATATGTAAAGCCGGTCAAGACTTCAAAGTTAAGATGATCAGCAGGGACGTTATAATAATAATATTTTGACACTTCATTTTATAGCTCTGTGTTTGACCGAGTGTCTCCTACTGTTTGTGATGTGCGTCTTTATGTTGTACCACGAATGGAGTGACCCTTAACTTTAAGCTGATTTCGAACGGTATGTATTTTATAAGAAGCTTTTTCTAAGCAGAAATACCGTCGGAGGTTTGCCATTGTCTGCCTAAGGGCGACCGCTATTTTCTATAATTCAGATTTTACTTACCCTGTCTGAGTATCGATCTCCAAACTCAGCGTAATGACGTGGGTCCCATTATATACGATGACTTTTTGTTTGTTGCTAGGAGTTATTTCATTTTGTTCTCGTTTACTGCTAGACCAATCTTTTTTACTTCCTTCTCTAAAGTGAAAAATGCTGCACTGACGTACTTACATATGTACAAAGCGCTAAATTCTAAATTCATGACTTAAAATTATACGGTTGAGCTCTTTAGACTGTCAGAAAACCAGAACGCAGAATAAAAAGCGTGCCTATTAGTTAAAGAGGAAACTTTAGATTTTTTTCGTATATTAACATATTGATAGCCGTAAATAAACTCATATATGTACTTTAACATACTAATTAAATATGTGTTGGTTCCCTAAGTCCAGATTTTAGTTCCTTATTGTTTCTTCCTACTGGAAAATTTTATATAATTCATTGCTCGCCTTTTTTTTTGTTCGTTTTTATCATGAATATGCGCATTGCCATTGTTCATTGTTGTTGCAAACTGTTTATAACGCATTCAACTAACTCACTTGTCAACTGTCAGTCATTCAAGATTCATGCACGTCCTCTTTTGGTGTTAACTCTATCACGCATTTTAATTAATAAAGCAAGTTGTTCCAAGTAATTAACACTTTCTTGTGTCCACGTCCATTCTAGTGGTTCTCATTTTCAACGAGCTTAATTAAATTGTTTACTCTTCAAGAGCACTGATGTGGTTGTGGCTGCTAAGTACGCAACTAGTTGGGGAAGTTTCACGAAAGGCGGATGAAAAATTGTTTAACACCAGAAGTTTAAGAAAATGATGGAGTTTAAAATGAACACCGTGAGGCACACGTAAAGGTGTCTTTACACACATCAGTCACGGCACAGTTTCTTAACTGATGTTACTGGTTGGAAAAACATTTAACCTAAACATTTTATAATTGGCAATGAGCAAAAGAAACAGCGTCAGGCGTCTGCAGGAGAATGCAGAAGGCATTTCAAATTAAGGAAACAATCGGAGAATGTTTACTGGGGACCAGTTAAAATAGCAATGTTGCGATCATAATGCAATAACGCTAGAAGAACATCTCAACGAATAAGATCGAATGAGCTAGAATATTTTGAAAATTTTCACTCTTGTCCCTTCCTTGCGTTTTGTTTGCACAAATTGGCATACATAAATAAACACAGCAATTTTGTAAAGTGACTGAGCTGCATTAAATTTATAATTAGCAAACAATTTAAGTACATAATTGACCTTAATTAAAAGCTGATAGTATAAACTGTTACACCAATATTTGCCGTTGTTTGATGTAAAATTTAAAACCCCTTACTTTATCTGCCGTTGCAATGACTGAGAAGGCTAAGCGAGTGTGAAATATGAGCTGCACAGAGAATATGAAAATCGTAAGGAGAAAATTTTTATTGAACAAAGTTTTCATGGACGAAGTATGGCAGGAATACCAGAGTCACTGTTATTCAAATTCAGAGTTCCTTCCCTCTACACAAATTGCCACCAACAATTACCGGCTTTAATTTGCACCATTTTTGTGTGCGAATATATATGTATGTATGTATGTATGTACATACACGTATACATATATGTATGTAAAAAAAAAACTTTTATTGAATGAGCATAACTTATAAATATACACAGTTCTGCCTTACTAAGTAGCTAATGGATTTTCTGAAAGGCCTGACGTGACAAGGCACAAATCACGGCAAGAGTTCTTAAAATTTCCAAATCTTTATTTCACTTTTCATGCAGCATTCCTAGCTATTCAAGTGTTAGTAATATTTGTACGCATTTTGAATGAAATGGCGTACGATGAGTGCATAAAATCATTGAGTAGAAAACATATAGTGCCATTTGCAAATAAACGCTTCAATTAGTATGAAAAATGGTTTGAAATTCTTTGCGGACACTCCGTTCCACCGCTGCCAATGCGGAAAATTCCAAAACTGTCAAAAACGACGAAAACCACGCATGCATAATTCCGTTTGTTAGCACAATGATAAGCAACATGACAACCCACATTTATTATATAAATAAGTATCTGTATGCATATTTGATGCTAAAACCTTGGTATTTTTGGTAACGATAAGAGTCTGGCTGTCGGACAGGCGTCAAATATTAAGCTTATTTCGAAGCAGCAAAATAATTATGGATGGCGTGCCACTCATACGACAAAGGATATCTACGTTTGTGTATGCGTGTTAGTGCATACATATGAACACATAGACAAGGCGAACCAGAAGTCGGCGATGACACTTCAAATACCCGTAACTGACGTAATGGTCCACTTATTTAAAATATGAAACCCCACAAGGTTTAAAACTGGAGTTTATATGGTTTTCATTAGAGAAATTAAATTAAAAAAATGTAAAAATAATCTAAAAATATTTTGCGCAAATTTCTTAATAGTTTACGTTTTGCTAGGAACTATGAAATTAATTAGTTAATATAAATCAACGTTATTAAATTAAATTGTTTTTTATGTTAAAAGTATCGTTTAATACGAAAAAATATCATTTCGTGCATAGCTAGATATCTGCCAAGCAATTGCCAAGGGTCCTAGTTTTCATCAGACATTTCTAGCCGCCCTATTGATGCATTTGATTACTTTTACACCTTAATAAATAAAAATCATAACACATTTTCATTTATTGCATAATAATTACAATAATTTCAATGCGTTGCAAATGTGGAAAAATGGAATTTTTCTTTCGAAATTCAACTTTTTAATTTTTTGATTACGTATGGTAAGTCCTTCAGGCTATATGAAACCACAAAATCCTTTGTTGGTTTGATAACGTACATATATTTAAAATCAAATTAAATAAATGAAATTTTGAATTTTTCAAAAAAAAAGATTTTTGTATAAAAAAAAAGGCATAACTCAAAAAAAAGCAAATTTCGGCTCCTTGGCAGTTGATTAGATTAAAGTTTCAACTGCCTATTTTCTTTGAACATTTTTTGAAAATACTAAAAAACGAATTTGGAAATCTTTCTTTATTGTTAAATAAAAAATGATTAAAATTTTCATAAATATTCATTATTGATAAAAAAACCATTTTATATACATACATACACATGATTCAATTATAAAAGGTTATGTACTTACTGACAGCGAAATTCTGACACTCCTTAATCTATAGTCGTATTTTGGAAAGGGGGAAAAATGTGATCCCTTTTTGCGAAAAAGTATTAGAAAAATACTAAGTAAAATACGTATTAAAATAGTAGTTTTTAATTAATTATTTAATTTTTGTACTAACTATCTTATATCTGCGGAACTTTACCCTTCCATAATATACAAATAAATATATGGAGATATAACTCTATTTTAATTGGCAAATAATAAAAATATCAGGTCAAACCTTGAGCCAGCAAAAGGACTAAATTTAAAATGGAAAGGTCGCCAAAATCAATATTATCAATAAAAATTTAAATTAAAAAAACTCCAATCGTCGTGGTTGTGTATAAAAACATATTTCGATTTCTCTATCGCACATATACAATGAATATGTTGCGAGAAAGGCGGTATTAAAAATTCAGAGATGAGGCCGTACCACTTCCAATAATTATTTATAGATCACTCAGTCTCTCTCATACCCATTTATCGCTATTTTTATAAAAAAAAAGTCTATCTTTTAATGCGGGCTATAAGCTGTATTTCTGCTAAATCTCATTCCAACTCGGTGACCCCTTTTTACATGATTGAATTAGGTTAGTGCGGTTGTCGTAACAGACACACTTAGGCTCGTGGCCCATTGTGATGCTGCATTTGGGGGTTGTAACTCCCCACGAAGGAACCACCCCCTAAAACCAATCAGTGCTTCGAAGGAACTTAAGGAGATCTCTCATTTCAATCTCCCCAAGCTCTTCCAGGTCGTTGAAGAACTGTCTGCCCATAGTGGAGAGTCTTCTTCGGGATAGAGCAGGACATTGGCACAGAAGGTGCAAGATCGTTTCTTCCTCCTCTTCGTCGTGACAGCTTCTACAGAAGTCGTACAGTCTCAGCCTAAACGAAAGGCGTGTTTACCTATAAGACAGTGTCCTGTTATGACCGATATTTCCTTGCTCAAGTCGTGTTTATTCATGTTTAGTAGTTGCCCTGTGCGTTTTGCGCTGAGAGCCGGCCATAGTTGCTTCGATATTTTGCAGGTTGTTTCCTGCCGCCATCTATCGTTCGATAATTTTGTAAACCTTTCGGCTATACGAAGCTTGCAAGTTTGCAAGGGTATTCCTAGTTCATCGCATATATCTTCGGTCGAGAGCCCAGTACCGAGTCGGGCTAGCTCGTCGGCCTTACAATTTCCCTCTATACCTCTGTGACCTGGGACCCATGTCACCCTCAGGCGAAATGACTCAGCCATCTCGTTAAGAGATGCGCGGCAGTTCATAGCCACAATGGAGGTCGTTGATTGCTTTGTGAGAGATTTTATTGCCGCCTGGCTATCAGTGAAAATGTAGATATCAATCACGGGTATCGTATCACACTTTACCAGTTGTGTGGCCTTATTATATATCGCCATCAGTTCCGTCTGAAAGACGCTGCAGTGGTCTGGAAGACGGAAGCTATAGGAGATCCCCAGGTGCCGGGAATATACACCTCCACCCACCTTACCCTCAAGCTTTGATCCATCTGTGTATACATGGATGGACTCGCTATTACCAACTGCGTTCAGTTTCCACGCCGTGGTGAGGGCAGCTGGCGGAAGCCCATAATTCACCAGACCAGGAAGCTCCGAGAATTCCGCTAGTATCTTGCCGTGCCCGTAGGTACTGTTTGACCATTTCTTTAGGATGTTTAAGTATCGCCGTAGCACTTGCTACCTGTTTGGCATGCAGGTCTATTGGAAGTAGATTTAGTACGGTATATAGTGACTTCGATGCCGTTGTTTTCATCGCACCAGTTATGAGAATAGACGCCAGTCTCTGAACTTTATCCATCATTTTAAAGTTTACACCTTTCTGGAGGGAGTCCCACCATACTACTATGCCGTAACATAGGATCGGCCTGATCACCGCTGCGTATAACCAGTATATAATTCTTGGTTGCATTCCCCACCTTTTCCCAATTGTCCTGCTGCAGGAGTAGAGAGCTATTGTCGCTTTACGCACTCTGTCTTGGATGGCTGGCTTCCAGTTAAGCTTCCTGTCCAAAATGAGTCCCAGATACTTGGTCTGTTCCTTTACTACGAGGGTGTTTCCCCCTAGAGTTATTTGCATGAGATCTGGTGTTTTGTGCTTCCTAGAGAAGAGCACCAGGTCCTTCTTTGATGCATTTACTCCAAGTCCTCGGCTACTGCACCACAGAGTTAAGCTATTTAACGATCTTTGAAGCAGGTCCGTTATTGTGGAGAGGTTTTTGCCTGAGATTGCTATGACGATGTCATCCGCGTATGCAATTACTTTGCCACCCGCCTCTTCGAGTTTTTGGAGGAGCCCGATTACGGTTACATTCCAGAGGAGTGGTGAGATTACTCCTCCTTGAGGCGTTCCTCGGACTGGGTACCTCCTAAGGGAAGACCCACCTAGCTCAGCGCTTAATTCTCTTCCAACAAGCATACGTCCAATGAGCAAGGCCAGTGAGTTGTTCACCCCGAGGTTGACCAGTGATGAGGTGATCGCCACGGGAGAAATGTTATTAAAAGCACCCTCGATGTCTAGAAAGGCAGCTAGGGTGTATTCCTTGTAATGCAGTAATCTCTCAATCGTATTGACTAGCGAGTGTAGCGCTGTTTCCACTGATCTTCCTTTGCTGTAGGCATGCTGCGCGGTGGTGAGTCCACTGCCAATATTAACTCTAATATGTTCGTCTACTAGCCGCTCAAACGATTTGAGTAAGAAGGACGATAGACTAATTGGTCTAAAGTCTTTCGGTCTCGTATGGGTTGTTCTACCTCCTTTAGGAATGAAGACTACTTTTACCTCTTCCCATCTCCGTGGTATATGGCTATACCGTAACACCGCCTCGTAGGCGTGTACGAGTATAGGCGCATTTAGCTCCGAAGTGTTCTGGAGGTCGGCAGGAATGATCCCGTCTAGTCCAGGGGATTTAAAGGGCTAAAAGCTGCGAAAGGCTCGTTTTATTTTCCCTTCGGTTATACTGAGCATGGAGAAATCGTTGTTGCTCTCAGGTCGAGTACAAGCTATGTTGACTCTGGTTTCCAAGCAAAATGGAAAGTGTGTTTGCATTAGGAGTTCTAATGTTTCGCCGCTGTTTGTTGTTCAATCTCCGTCATCTTTTATAAGATAGCTTAAATTGCTTGGACTCATCGATAGTACTTTCCTTAATCTGCTGGCTTCCGAAGTGCTTTCTATCTTCTGACAGAAGTCTCTCCAGGAGGATTGTTTAGCGCTTCTTACTGCATACTTAAAGCGTCGTTGACTATCCTTAAATTCATTCCATGAGTTTGTTAACTTGGCCCGGTTGAATTTTGTTCTGCATTCTTTTCGAAGAGTGGCAATTACAGTCGACCACCATGGAGGTTTCGATTTCTTACTCGCTGTCCTTATCGGACAGGCTTCCTTAACGGCCCGTTGGAAGGCTTTAGTTACATCGTCTACGACTTTGTCAAGTTGATGCTCTGAGTCTATTTGGCAATTTAGACCATTAATATTGTTGTAAAAGGTTGCTTTAAACTTTTCCCACTTGGTTTTTCTTCGGTTTAGGAACGGTTTTCGCTCTTCTACCGGTATAGCTAATTTGTAGATCACATACATATGATCCGAGAGTGAAGACTCTTTCGAGACTTTCCAGTCATGCAGAAGTTCTGCCCTCTCCCCATTGGCACATGTAATGTCGAGGACTTCCCTACTATTTGAAGTCACGAAAGTGGGAGTATCTCCTACATTGCTAACCTGTAAGTTATTACACATAATGAATTCAAAGATTGACTCACCCCGTTTATTTGTGTCTGAGCTGCGCCAGATATGATGGTGTGCATTTGCATCAGCTCCAATGATTAGCGGGGCGCTGCGCTTGTGCGCTTCCGTTACCGCATCTCTTATTGGCTCAGGTGGAGGTGGTGTTTCCGCGTCGTGCGCCATGTACAAGGACGCCAGCCAAACTGTCCTACCGCCAGACTCCACTGCCACGGCAACATTGTCCGCATCACTGAACTGTATTAAAAGAAACACATTAATACACTTCCTTATCAATATGCACGACCTGGGCTTACCTTTGTCTGTTACATAGATCAACTTGTATTCCTTACTGCTCAATCCGCATACCCGATCTTTTACGACCCAAGGTTCTTGGATAAGCGCGACATCCTCTTCTCTTTCAGTGAGACGGAGGAGTAGTGCGGCCGAGGCCGCCTTGCTGTGGTGAAGATTAATTTGCATTATCCCCACCATCAGCAGTGTTAGGTGCTTCTCTCCACCCGACTACGGTCTGGTTGGCGTCCTCCTCATCGGATATGGGAGGAAGGTCCTCTGTCTCCTCCACCATAACAGTGTCGGAGAGGTCAGAGAAGTCTCCCAGCCCTTCCTCCAAACTAACTCTTCTGAAGAGTTCGCCCACCATACCAGAGTTGGATGTTGCGTCGTCCTCTAGGACATTTTTCGCCGCCTCTAAATTCTCAGCCAGGTTCGCCTTCGTTGACACATCCTGACGATAAATGTGAAGATTCAGCGCTTGGAAGCCATAATTGATCTTCCACTTCTGGTTCGCAAGCGGTGCTATTGATTCCTCATTGAGGACTATTACCGCTAACCTGCGCCTACCATCCACTTCGCCAATCTTGGCCACCTTCCAGTCGTGGGTGGGTAGCTCTGGATTGCCTAGTTGGATTAGCTCCAGCACTTCCTTTGGGTCAGTGTGGAACTCCGAAATCCAAGCGCTTGATCGGGGCCTGCTCGGAATGTCCTCCCGACGAACCACATCGAGTCGCGCTCCTTCCCAGAGCACGCCTACACGACTTTTTATCCACAGTATATATAGATCCACTGACCTTTGATCGGCGCATCTTATAATTTTGACGCGAGAATGAAACCATCCCGCATCTGCGCAGCTAGGAGGTGGCCCTGTATTTTCTTTCAGGATGTCTCTGTACACCGTCCAGAGGTTCCTGTTAACCAGCTCCCAGTTTTGCGGTTTGATCGCTCCATCAGGGGAACTGCGATCTATAACCGCTCTCTCAAAAGCTTCCTTTGCCACATCTGCAAAGGATCTAGCGGGCTCTCTCACAGCTAGAGAGGGGGACGTTTTTGTCCTTTTCGGGTTTACCCCTCCTCTCTCGAGTTCTTCCGTTTTCCCTGAGGAACCTCGCTCTTTGCTCTTGCGCGGTGTTCAGCCATGAACGTTTCAGCCCTTTTTTTGGAGTCCAGCTCCTCTTTGGAAATTTCCTCTTCTTTTATTTCCCTCAGTCTCTCCAGGATCCTAAGGGCTGACCGTTTCGTGCGGTAGTGTCTCTCAGACGCGCTGATTGACTTCCGGGGATGGCTATAGTCCAGGGTCGCATCAGAGTCAGAGGGGCGCACATCGGCAACCGCTGGCTTGACCATGCGGACCGATGTCGCCGACGTCTTTTTAAGTGTAGCACCTTCCGGTGCCTTTGTGCCTCTTGGAGTGGCGGGGATATCAGAGGAGCTAGCTTGTCTTTTGACAGGGCTGCCCTTGCTTCCCGAAGACCTATCAGCGAGGTTGAGTCTTTTGCCGGCATTAGTAGAGGAAGTTGCGTCACTAGCTTGTCTAACGACAGAGTTAGGTCGCTTCCCGGCAGATGACCTCGATGCCGTAGAGGCAATCCCCGAAGGGATAGAGCGTGTGCTTGGCCCTGGCTTAGCCACAGGCTTTACATCGCTGACAAGTTTGGTCTTGTCCGAAGACAGACCTGACCTTCCTGAAGGGTTGGGTCCAAATTTTTGGGTTCTCGGTTATCCGAGGCAGGTTTTTTGTAGTTTTGCATAGTTTCATAACCGTCCACACTGCTCGACAAGGCGAGCGCGGCAGACTAATATTTTTAGGGGGGGAAAGGGAGAGGTCGACCAGGGCAGTCCCCTCTGCCAAGGCAAGGTCATTCTACCTCCTGAGGTGACCCTGTTTCAGGAGGGCGCCGTTAAAATACAGCCGGATACCCCTGGCTGCAAACCATCCAATAGGCACGGTGTCGCATAACACCCTGGATTAGGGGGAAAGATCGTCGGTGCGGTACTCTTCGCATGAGGATTGGAAGTCCGCCTCCCGCGGGGACGGAAGAACGGTCAACCAATCACCATACCAAGCTTCCCTCTTAGCTCGTGTTGGGCTAATGACCTTTAGAGGAAATTACCCACCACTTAAGCCTCATCCCCACGGCAAGGAGACCAACAAATGATTGAATTACAAACATAAAAACTTTCAAATTTAAAATATTTGGATTATATAGGCCTATTCTGTATTTAGATATTGAAGATTTGTTCGGAATCGGAATGAATAGTATCGCTATACATCGAAAGCGATCATTTTAGATTTGCTATAAAAGTCTTGTCTCTAATTCTCTCAAAAGAAAAAAAATTTTATTCTGATCCTCTTAGAACTGAAGAAACTAATAACATATATAGTCGAAAGGATTTATATATATTCCGATTTGCGGGCCTTTAAATTTTTGAAATGAAAATGAAAATAAAACCACAAGTTTATTGTAAAAACTGTTATGATATATATTCCATTTTTATTTTTATTTACTCAAAAACGAAATCTTAAATAATTTGGTATCGTCTTCGGGAAAGTTCGTTAATGTGCAAGGAAATACCAAGTGTTGGAAGGAACCTGTAAACGATGTGGTTCAATTATTATAATTTATCCTAAGTTGCTATATTAGAGCACAGTTACCCACCGACGTGTACGTAGCGTTCTGCGGTGATTAATTTCAATAACAAGGCTCGTAAATAGGTCGGCCGTTTCTATGCCGGTGGACAATTGCGATCTTACATTTAACTAGCGTGTGAGTGTGTTAGAAGACGGTGCTTTTGCACTTGGGCATGTATACACCAAACGGTCGAAGAAACCTTTAAATGAAAAGGTTTAACTATAAGAATTTCCCTTAATAAATGCAGTTGGTATACGATTAAAGTTACGTGTGCGTGGCTTCAAAAAGTGCTATAGATCGGCAGCAGGAAGACGCTCCAGTCAATTGACGATGGACACTGTTGGGAAAATATATGAACATTCATAAACATAATCCGTGCGATGAGTGGGGAACGATGTTCTGCAAATAAATATGTACATATGTACTTATGTTAGATGTATCATTGATGTAAACAAAACTACTATTTACTCACTATCTTCTCGGCCACCAATGTGCAAATAATATCCCACTCAGATTCTAAGTATTGTGGTTAATTACACTGGAAATAAGATATGTTATAATTGAAAAATTGTTATATTGTTATGAAATAACATAATTTTTTTGCAAAACTCACCCAAACTCTTGCAATCACAAAATCAAATGTCAACAGTAAAAAAAATTATAAATTAGACAAACGAGTCAGTAATGCCAACGCTTTTTTTAGTATGAAGATGTTTTCTATATACTATCATTACAAGTGAAAACTATAGAATATGCAACATTCTTCATGAGTTAAGGAGCCGATTTGTCATGCGGGAAAGAGTGAGCTGCTTTATTACAGAACATTTTATTATTGAATCATGATACATACATACATACATACATAGATAGAAATGTTCGTCATTCATTGCGAGAGGTCTATTCAAATTACCAGACTCAGTCGGGTTTTTTTCGTCGGATTTTGGCGATTAGAAAGGCTTGAAAAAGTCCCGAAGAAATGATGTCGGACACTCAAGTTTAGTGCTACCGAAACTTGGGCACGAAGGAAAATCATTGAAAAGGTAGTACGCTACGACCCGGCCCTTGGCAATTTAAAGGCCCACTCGTATACTTTTTAACAAAATTAGCTTTATAACGATAAACATAAGATAAAATATTTAATATTCTACGCTTTATAACGTATCGCATGTCATTTCATCTGTCACATAAAATAACTCATGCCATCTCCGTATTTTCTGCAATTCACATTGTCCAATGCATTCTTATTCTTATTTCTTTTGTTTGCTTCCAGCGATTAATTCATTATTTCTTGCAATTACAGCTTCCTTTATTTACGTCAGTCTGCTGGAATGTCGTCATCGGAGTTCCATTGCAAACAAGTAAAAATTGTATGTAAGTATGTATGTATATGAACATTGAATCCATTGTTACAGATTCTGCGGACGCATGAAATTTGTTGCAAACTTTAGGTTGCATTCCTTTTGAAGCAGTTCAACGGTACGTGGCACAATGAAATTTAAAGTAATATCTCAGAGTGACATTGATTAATTGATAAGTTGACTGAAAGAGATCAGATTAAAAAGAATATGTTTTGTAGAAATTGCGGAAATTTAAAAAAATAACAAGACTTGCACATACCTATTTATGTAATTAAAGAAGAAAAAAAAATACACAGAATAAAAAAATTTATACATTCGAAAATACTTCGCACGACTCCAAACACCTTTTCAATTGCCCATAAAAACTTACACATCGAGCATCGCTCTTCAGAGATAATTTAGCAAATATACAGCAATTGGTACATTAAAATATGTGAAATTGTGATATTCCGGTTTTGTTAACTCAGTTTGGTTTTTTAATAACAAAATATAGTGTAAATGCAAAGGTTTAATGTGGTCGTTACTACAATTTGCCACTGTACATACACTTCGTTTATTAAAAAACCCTTAATTAATTGTTTCATTGCTTTGTAAGCGAATGTGAGTTTTCTGTTTCCTTTTCCTTTTGACTCGATATTCTGGTATGCTATGGCGTCACACAGCTGTAAAAACAAATTCTGACGTGTACATGAAAATCGCCGATACACGTGCATTTTTATTTTTTCTCCCCTTTCCGAAAAAGTATATTTAGTTCAAAGGACAGAATGTGTGTAACGGTGTTTGTAACGCAGTGTACTAATTAAACGAAATATTGTCTAGTTTACTTGAAATTCGGAAAAAGAAACAATTGAAAATAAGATATTTAGAATCATGCTAGACATCTATGTAAACACATAATTGAGAAAGACATAAAATCCACAGAGCGAGAGAAAGGGGTAGGCGAAAATAAAACCATAAAAGGACTTAAACAAAAGCTCAAAATAAACAAAATTATCACAACAAAGGCAGACAAGGGCAACACAACGGTACTAATGCACGAACAAGAATACGTAGAAAAGACCGAGAACCTAATTAAAGAAACAAATTGTCGGCTAATGAGAAAAGACCCAACTGAGGAGTACCAAGTGGCAATAAAAGATGCAATTAAACAAGCAAAGACGATTATTAACCAGAAACAGAAATATGCAATGACATTAATGAATCCATCAGCCCCGTCAATGATCTCGCTACCAAAAATACACAAACCAGATACACCAATGAGACCAATAGTCAACCACAAATCGGCCCCAGGATATAAACTATCTAAACATCTGAAATCACTACTGGTGGATCATTTAGAACTACCAAACAAGCATATAATCAAAAACACAACGGAGTTAATTGAAAAGATGATATCGCTGGACGTACCAAACCACGCGAAATTAGTATCATTTGATGTCAAAGATCTCTATCCATCAATACCATTGACAGAAACACTTACCGTCCTAACTAAAACATTGAGAGATAAATTGGACAAGAACATAGCAACAGAAATAGTCAATACTTTGAAAGTAACGCTCGACCAAAACTATTTCAAGTTCAATAATAAGATATATCGGCAAACTAAAGGACTGGGAATGGGTAATCCCACATCCGCAATCCTAATGGAAGTATTCATGCAACATTTGGAGGAGAAATACATGGAGAAATTGGCAAGCAACCTAGGAGTAAGGTTCTACGCGAGATATGTCGATGATATCATTTGCCTTGTAACGGAAGACAAGGAGGAACAAATACTTAATTATCTTAACGACCAACACACAAACATAAAGTTCACGATGGATACAGAACAGGAAGGAAAAATTAACTATTTGGACACAACAATTAAAATAAATAAAGACACAAACAAGTTTCAATTCGAAATATATAGGAAGCCCACAGCCACAGACACAATAATACATAACACCTCGAACCACCCGCAGCAATACAAAAATGCCGCATTTAGGCATCTAATAACGAGACTTCAACGAACTCCACTAGAAAAAGATGCGTACAACAAAGAACTTAAAACAATATATGCTATCGCCGAAAACAACGGATACAAAAAAGAGCTGGTAAACAAAATCATGAAAGGCACTAAAACAAAGAAGTCGAATAAGAAGGAAGATAACGATAAAAATTGGGCAGTCTTAAACTATACAGGAACAACTTCCTACAAATTGGCTAAAGTGTTCCGAAAATACAATATAAAAACAGCCTTTAAAACAAGGAATAATATGGGCAAAATACTACAAAATAGCACCAACGAAGAAGACACATTAGATAAGCAGGGTGTATACAAGTTGACCTGCGAATGTCAATATAGCTATATAGGACAGACAGGGCGCAAGATAAAAACAAGATATCGTGAACATATTAGAGACTACAACAAGAAAAGGCTAAAACCATCCACTACGCCGGAGTCAAACTTCGCAAACCATATGGCAGAAAACAAATGTACACCATGCAAAATAGGGAAAGCAGCCAAAGTTCTCGACGTACAACATAAAGGACATCGTCTAAACGTTTTAGAAAACATGGAAATATACAAACAAAAAACCTTCGTGGGAAAAATAATAAACGAACAGATAAACACAGCCTCGGATGTATCATTCGAGCCTCTTAGGCTAATATACCCAAAACAGGTCAGAAGTCCCGTAACTAACACACAAAAGGGTACGCAAATGCAAACCACTGAACCCAAGCGAAAGAAAATAACGGATTTTTACCTACCTTCGAATCCAGACAATAATAATCAATAAAATGTAAACAACTAAGTTATATATACCTGCAGGTATAACAGCAACTTAAGGCTACAATACAAACACAAAAAAGGGTCCGCTAAGGAGTACCTAACCAAAAGCAACAGACAAGGACAATACTATAAAGACTAACGTACGTACAGAAAATAATCAGAACGAAAAATTACACTGAAGATGGCACAACGCCGAAACCGGTTTGTCTCCAAACCAAACTTGACAAGGGATGACGGAAATTCGTTCCAAAATACAGCATATTTAGATGGCATATTTTTATGGTTTATATGTACATATGTATATTTTATTATTGCTTCCAAGAGTTCTAAAAAGCCATCTACATGCTTTCTCGCAAAGGCGCCTACGCCCCCATCACCCCATTGAATTTCAAATCCGGGGATGCTAAACTAAATCCCCGCCATTTCGGGTCTCGAAGAAAAATAGTTAATATCAAATATGTTGAAATAAAATGATTTACATAAGTATTTATTTATTTTTTACAATCTTTACAACATACATATTTCATGTACAATTTTTTCGTTCCAAAAAATTGTCATAGAAATTTTGATCTTTTTATTCAGAATATTTAGAACTTTCTTCGTATGCAGTTTTGTATTTTATGTATATTTTTATTAAAAACTAACAAAAGTTTGTGTGCAATATATAATTAAAGGAAGAATGTTATTATGTGAATGAATTATTTAATTAAATTAATTTATTATTTAATTTATATATGTATATACACATACATATGAATTTACATACATACGAATGAAAATGAATTTAAAGAGCATTTGCTCTTTCGGTGAAAATTTGTATATCGGAGAATTCAATGTTAAGTATACATACATCCAACTATATTGTATTTTAACGTAATAGTTGAAAAATTATAAAAATTCCCGATTTTTAACAAATTAGCATACATCTAATTCAACACATCACTAAAACAGCTGATTCGAATTTCGGTTTTTCCCATGTTTAAATTAGGCAATTTCCGATTGAATTTCGCGACACCAAATGAAATGGATATCGGCTTTTTCGACGAAAACCAATTCCGTGTCGGATTCTGGGACAGGGCCGATAATATTACATTGATAATTTGTCCACTGTGCTCCTATGTCCATTCATACTTACATACGCACATATGCTTGTGCACATATTTATGTACATACTAGGGATGCCAACTTTTGGCAATCCTGAGATGCCAAATTTCAGGTAGTTTCGATTATTAATTTTTAATTTGTCAAAAAAACGTAACACGTTTGTAATCGTTCTATTATAGTATAATTCAAAATAGAAAATCTAATAAGTTTTATGTATTCTAATCAAAAAATGTTATTGACAAATTGTAAACTTTTGAATATTTGAATATGTTTGATAATCTAAGAAGAACAGAGAATCGGACAGTAAATATAATATAAAAATCAAGTAAAAATGTTATGCATTTTGAGCGAGGCAGAAGTATTACTTTTCTTGATCAAAATGCGATCTTAAAGAAATTAAAGCATTAAGTATATTATCTTCCAACATGGACTTAAATTTGTTGCATATAAAACCTGCTTCGCCCCCAATTATAATAATTTATTTTACCAAGCCTTCTGATAAATTGTATGCCATTCCATTGTTGGACACACGTTCGTTAAAAATTTATGAAATTTATCTTAGAGACTTACTGCCTTATCCACCTCAATCACCCCCTCGTTGGTGTTTTTAACATCGCTTTCATAGTAAGGCTCATTTTCAACTCAAGTACGATATTATCCAGCTGCTTTATAATGGTAGTAAAATTAGAAGCTCCAAAAAGTCATATTTAAGATTATATACATTATTTAGATTAATTAGAAGTGTACACATCTGACAGGATTGTCCTTTGTTTTTTAATTATTGAAAGGAATTTATTAAAAAATTTATTACTCAAAGTAGATTTTGAAATTTTTATTTGCTCAGCATAAAATTTAAAGCGTTGCCACATTTAACGAGCACATTAAACTTCAAGAGTAACTTTGACAGGGCGGAGATTTTTTATCAAATAGTGTTACAAATAAGTAATGCTTTGTTTCAACCTTGAAAGACAGATACTTACGAGTATGATAAAAATTTTATAAACTTAAATTTCTATTATTGTTTTTAACAATTCCTGGATTTGAATAGACTAATCCCGTGATCCCGGGATTGACATTCCTAGTACATACATACATACCTGTTCAACAATCAGCAGAGCTTAACATAATCATAAGTAATTGCTTATTTCATTTTTTCATTTCATTTATTAAGCTAACGATTAGTACAATAAGGTTTTACACCTTTTATAGCACAACAAACAATTAAGGGAATTATAATAACGGATGATTAAGGTAGAGTACAAAAATAAAAGTAAAAAATAAAGACAAAATATAATAAGTATAAGGATAAAAATTTAAGAAATATTAAACTAAGATTAAATGTATGCTTAAAATTGACTTATAATAGTTCTAGTTTTATAAGTAGTGAGGTGGCCAGTTTAAGAATTAGAGGAAGAGAAATAGTTATAAAGAAGATGCTTGTAGTTGCTTTGGTTTAAGTTGCTTCTTGTAGAAGCAGGGATTGAGTTCCAAATACGAACGGCATTGACGAAGAATAGTCTTGTTGAAGTAACATAATTAAAACTAGGAACAATAAGATTACACGAGCGAGTGGATTAACAAAATATGAGCTTGTCATAGAGATATGAAGGTGTTTTTGTTGAGATAAGTCGAAAAAGGAAGATACAACTTCGAGCTTTCTGATACTCAAAAACATCACAACCAAGCAGTTGAGATCTCCAAGTAGATATGTGGTCAAACTTTCTCAGGTTGTAAACATAGCGCGTAATGTAATTAAAGGCAAGGTCTAGTTTGTGGGCCGAGCACGAATCTAATTTATTGTAAACCAACTCAGAGTAAGTGGTTATCGGCAGAATCAGTTGTACCGCGAGCTTCTTTCGTATATGGAAAGGAGTAAAGTGCGCAGATCTACTCAAATTGCGCAATGTGCAATAAACTCTACCAACAGTCGAGTTAATATGGTCTGTACAAGTCAGGTTCGAGTTAACCACAAAACCTAGGTTTGTAATTTTATTAACAAATTTGACAGGATCATTACCAATGCTTATTGATGGAATGCTACTCGGAGAAAATTTCTTTTTTGAGACAGGTAACACAAATGATTTTTGACTGTTTAAGCTGAGGCCATTGTACATTGTCCATCGCATAATTGACGAGAGATCACTATTAACTTTAAAACAAAGATCACCTATATCACTGAAATTGCTAGAAAAATATATCTGCAGATCGTCAGCATAAGCATGCATGCTTACAAATTTACACACTTTAAATATGTCGTTTATGAAAAGGCTAAAAAGTAAGGGTCCAAGAATGGAGCCCTGAGGAATACCAGCAGTTAAAGCCATTATATTGGATGTTTTATGCTCTGTTACGACATATTGAGACCTGCCAGTCAAGTAACTTTTCATGGTAATCACTGCACTTTCATTAAATCCAAAATAGTATCTTAACTTGTAACATAGTAAATTGTGGTCAACTGAATCAAATGCTTTCGAAAAGTCAAGTAAACATAGCAGGATTAGGTAGCCCTTGTCAAATGGTATGCGTATATCGTCAAGTATTTTTAGCAATGCGGTAGAACAGCTATGTTTAGCCCTAAAGCCAGATTGGTATGGAGAGAGCAAATTGTTTTCTAACACATGGAAAGTAATTTGATCTGCCATAATGCTTTCAAAAACTTTTGACAATGCTGGTAAGATGCTTATGGGTCGGAAATCAGCCGGGGAACAAGGATATTTAGTCTTAGAAACTGGTCTTACCGTGGCAATTTTCCACAGGTCTGGAAAACATGAAGTTGTTATGCAATGATTTATTATATGTGTAAGCGTACTTAGGATAAAAGGCAGGATCATTTTAATAAATCTGATGGGTATGCCATCATTTCCAACAGCGTTTGATTTAATGCTAAATATATGTCTTATTACATCGGTTTCGGTAACAGCGGAGAACTCAAACAATTTTCTCGAGACACATGCTGAGTCACAGGACAAAAAATTTACAGGAGCTAGGTTACATGAAGTACTTTTGGCGAATGCATTGTTCAAGACGTTATGTAACAAGGGCTAATTGCTACCATTAAAAGTACACCACGAGCTAGCTATTAATTTTACCTTAACAATTTGCTTACAAATCAAATTACGCTGTCTTTGGTCTAATTGAGGAAATTTTTTAATTCGAACTGTTAAATCACATCAGCAAATCTTAATCTCTTCCACCGAGTAAATTATGTGTGTTTGTATTTGCTTTCAATTTCTCGCATAAGCAATTTGCATGCAAATTTTGTTTCCGTTTGACTACTATGTACTTAGAGTACATAGTAGCCATTGAGTGCTTTCACATAAAGTATGTGTATATTTTACAATCGCAATAATATGGTGGAAAAATAAGATTCAAGATTACGACCGAAGCGGAAATTGAGGCAGACACTTTTCGCTAAGACATTTTAAGAATACCTTATTTACATTGTTCTAGTTTATTTTTTTCGCTTGAAAAATATATATGAACATATGTACGTACATATATCCAGGAGAAGCACTCCATGTACAATCCTTGTCCTTAATTATACCCGACCGTATTTGTACACAAGGGTATTCTAACTTTGTTCTCATAACGGTTGCTTGTAACAGCAAAAAATAATCAAGATAGATATAGACATATATCTAGACAAAATGCTCAGAATGAAAAGAGAAGTCGATTTAGCGATGTCTGTCTGTCCGCCCGCCCGTCCGTCCGTCCGTACGTCTGTCCGTCTGTCCGTGGTTACAATAACTTGAGTAAAAATTGAGATATCTCAATGAAATTTGTTACATAGATTGCTCTTTGGCCAGCGTAGTTTGGTATTGAAAATGGTCAAGAAAAATGCATAAATCCCGTTTTTTTCGGTATCCATTAAAGCAAATTGAGTAAAATTTGGTTGCCATGCCCACTTATGACAAATTTTCTGTATCTCAATAACAGTATTAGTTATCGTTATTATCGCTATTATTACCGTAGAAATTTTTTTAAATCGGATCATAACCACCCCACCATCTATTGGAACATATTAATTAAAATTTGATATTTAAAGAGATAGTTAATTAAGAAACTTGATTTTTATGAAATTTGTCTGTAAGTATCTCAACAACGGTGTAAGTTATCGTCACAAAATTAGGTGAACATATTGTCCTTGATATCACTAGCATCGCCGTCAATAATTTTTCAAATCGGACCATAACCACGCCCAACTTCCTTGTTTCCTTTCAGGTTTAACTGCGCGTTGTAGTCCAGAAATTTAAATTTTAACATACTTGCTCTTGCAGTTACTTGTGGTAGAATATTTAAACTTGACTGTCCCTGTTTTGGAGAAGTTTTTCACACCATCCTGCTTATCTCGTTACGTGGTTTGAATTTTTATTTTTTAAATATTTAGGTCATTACTTGAAATTGAAAATATTTGAGGCGTTTTATTATATGGGGATTTTACTTTTTAACGTATTTATGTTCCATCTAATTATTATTATTATAATTGTTTTTATTATTATTTTTATAATTTCGTGTGGAGATATGACTCTTACAACTTTGCGCAGTGTATTTTAAATTTTTCTTAAAAGTTGAAAACGTCTTTCATATTAATTACAGTATTTAATTATTAACTTTTCAACATTACAAAACAACATTCTTAAATACTTTTTTATTTCTAAGACAAAGTAATATTCATGCAACGTAAATTTGCGACAATCCCTACACTAATTTAACGTCTGTGTGCGCTGACCTTTAAGTTATGTAAACGTTTAAGATCGTAACCTTATGTACAAGTAATAAAGTTACAAGGAAAAACGAAATCTCTTTACTGCATGACTTTAAAAGCATGGGCCGGTCTTTATGACAACGGACTGTTTTATTTTTTTGGTTTCTTTCTTGGGTGGAATTGTAAGGAATTTTAAACTTTTCCATTAGTGAGACACCCTGCTTATTAAAAACTTTACACACGCATAGTATTTTTTATGTGTGTGTGCTTTTTTATGTAATTCTTAAATGTCCTAAGTGTATATGCACATGTGTATATTTGTATATGTATAACTACTCGTATATGTTAACATTTGAGTAACAGTCAGGAAAAGTGGGGCCTACTAAAAGCCATAAATTTTACGGGACATTTGTATATACATACATTAAGGCTTTAAATAAAGATTTATTTTAGGGGGAAAAACTTTTTGAAATACCTTCACTTATCACTTTGCGCATTTAACTAGCATTAAATTATTATTAAATTATTTGGCTACAAAACTACAAGGAAACTTAAACCTTTCAGCAAAAAAAAAACAGTTAGTTTTAATACATACTCCTTGTAGTGATGGCAAAAAAATTTAAAAGCATATTATTAGCTTTATGTAATGTAAATTCCAATTATATTTACTCATAAATGTTTTTGTCTGTTAACACACACTTGACATCGTACATACCTACGTACATTTGTCGAATCGTTTAGTGGCAGGTTATGAGTATAGGCACCAAATCCTTCGTGACTACCGTTTGTGGATACGAAAATTTCATAATGGGTTAACTTATAACTCAATTAAGAACCCACAAAGAAGCCACGGCTGAACGGCCAAACAAACCACAATTGTCCACAAGCTAACCATGTGAATGTAAAGTGGTTAACATAAACATTAGAGCCCATAATGGCAATGTTATACCCTACACGTATAAGCACAGATGAATAGATGTCACCCATTTATGTATGTATGTATCGTATATGTACATATAAGCACGAGGGACACCCCTGCAGGGATAACTTCTTCTTCTTCTTTTATGGCGCTACAACCGTTTGTCGGTTTGGGCCGAGATCAAAAAGCTTCGCCAGTTCCCAGTTCCCTCTCTCCTTCGCGAGGTTACGCCAATTACTCATACCAAGCGTAGACAGGTCCTTCTGCACTTGGTCCTTCCAGTGTGTTCTTGGGCGCCCTTGCCGTCGTTGCCCACCCATGGGTGCCGTTTCGAAGGACTTTTTCACTGGAGCATCATCATCCATGCGAACGACATGGACAAGCCATCGCAATCGTTGAATTTTTATGCGCTTGACTATGTCCACATCATTATACAGCTCATACAGCTCGTCATTCCATCTTCTTCGGTACCCGTCGCTTTCGCGAACAGGGCCATAAATCTTGCGAAGAACATTTCTCTCGAAAGCCCCCAAAGCTTGCTCATCGCTGGTCAACATCGTCCATGTTTCTGCGCCATATGCAAGGACGGGCACGATGAGAGATTTGTAGAGCGAAATTTTCGTTCGTCGAGAAAGGGCTCTGCTTTTCAACTGCCTACCGAGCCCAAAGTAGCATCTGTTGGCAAGTGTTATTCTTCGTTTGATTTCAAGGCTGACATTATTGGTGGTGTTTATGCTGGATCCAAGGTATACAAAATCCTTGACTACTTCAAAATTGTAGCTGCCAACAGTGACGTGGGTCCCAATACGCGAGTATTTTTTGTTTGTTGCCACAAGGTACTTTGTTTTGTCCTCATTCACTACTAGACCAACCTCTTTTGCTTCCTTCTCTAGACTGGAAAATGCTGCACTGACGGCCCTGCTGTTAAGGCCAACGATGTCAATATCATCCGCATACGCAAGCAGCATCGTACTTTTGTTATATATAGTACCACTGCGATTTAGATTGGCAGCTCTTATTACAGTTTCCAGCATTAGGTTGATAGCTTACATTAGTTTAATTTGTAAAGATCCACATGCGCAGACCGCATTTGACTACGCGCCTTCAGGTCCGCACACTGCAGTATTTTCTATTGCTAATTTGTGTTTGTGGCGGTGTTGCAACTTTCACAGTTGGAGCTAGATGTCGCTATAAGCAAGAAAAAAAGTTTATTGGAATAATTCCTAAATTTTTTCCAACTTTGGCAAAATTTTATTTGATTCCTAATTTTTTTTTTATTCATCTTTTATTTATTTGTCTACTCGAATCGCAAGCTGCAGTCTGTTCAACATTGGTAATTTGGGCATAATTTTTGGCTTTGCATCTCTCTCACTGTGGCCGCTGTGGTCGAGTTGGTAGCGGTGCGTGCTATAACTCGATATGCCGGTGAGTTCGAGGTTCGAATCTCAGTCAGGGCAAGCAAAATCTTAATCATAGAAAAAGTTTTTTCTAATAGCGGTCACCCCTCGGCAGGCAATGGCAAACCTCCGAGTTTATTTCTGCCATGAAAAAGCTTCTCAATAAATACATCTGCCGTTTGGAGTCGGCACAAAACTGTAGGTCCCTCCATTTGTGGTATAATATAAAAGACGCACTCCACAAATAGTAGGAGAAGCTCGGCCAAACACTGAGCTATATAGTGTACGCGCCAAAATTATTGACGATTGTTATATAGTCTATTCGAATAGATCTTCAGTAATCCTGTAAGAGAGTAAGACAAATGCTCTCTTCATTCGATAAATATTCAACAAAAAAAAGTGCACGAACTGAATTCTGAATTCCATCGAAAAGTGGTAAATAAAAACATTGCAAAAGCTTTTCTTGAAATATTCTACTAAAGAAACCTAAACAATTTAATATTTCGTTGTTCCTTTATGCTTAACAACCCAAATTTCTTAATATTTACTTAAAAAATAATACATGTGATATAAGTTTAATTTTGCAATACTTGTGGATATACACAATTTTTTGTTTTTCCACTGTCTACGCAGATATAAAGATTATCTGGTTTGCCGACTCGCGAACACGCAAAATTTGTTCATGTGAAAAGTAATCCGCATCTAAATCTAAACCATAAAAATCTAAAGATTGACCTTGAGCTTTATTGACTGTGATTGCAAATGCCAATCGAATTGGGAATTGCAATCTTTTAAATTGAAATGGTGTATGGGTACGGATTATGGGTATTCAATGAATGAGGACATCTTCACCGTTGAAAGGTTTCCACTATCTTATTCATTAATTTCTTAACTGCAAGTCGCGTGCCATTGCAGAGTTTTGGCTGATTAATATTCCGCAAGAGGATAATTGGCACACCTATTTTTAATTTTAATATATGTAGTGGCCTTCCTGGTAGATCAAGTGGGTTTAAAAATTCCGTTGGATAATTAACAACTTCGTCTGCTTCCACAACGGTGTATATACATATATCGACTTATATGTAATTTCCTCACTTTGAATGCTGAATTGAATAATATTATTAAGTTGATAGACATCTTTATTCTTTGCGGCAAGGATGGCTCGTTTACTGAGCCAATCGCGATTTCTATGATTAATTTGAATATCAGGAAATACTTTTTCGATCAGACACGAAACAACGCGTGAAAAAAACAGCACTCAGACTAAATGCCGTCCATTGTACTGTTTTCATGTTCCTGTTTTAAATCTGCAGGATTTACGAATAAATCTAAGCAGATTTAGCTGTGTCAAAGAGCTCAGGTGTTCGTCTCTCAACACGTCGCGACCAAATGCCTCATATCTAGTTCTTGCAAAGGCGGGGCAGAAGCACAGAAAGTGTTCCGCCATCTCTTTCTCTTCAAAACAGGATGTCATGTACGCCTATCATTGTCAGGTGTCTATGCCACGTAAAGTGACCGATTAACAGTCCAACAAGTTGCCTGCAGTCTCGCCTGTTAAGCGAGAGCAAGTGTTTTGATAGCCCTTCTGAGATTGAAGGTAACATGAGTTTTGCCCATATGCAACCTCTCGACGCCTCCCAGTCATTGCTGAGCGAAGTATTCACCCAGTTTCTGATGGTGACATCGATGGCCGAGTGGGAGTGGGAGTGCTATAGTTGGTTGCGGGCCGAGGAACACCTGATCCGAGCCAATTCTGGCCAAATGGTCAGATGTCTCATTACCAGGTACTCCCGAGTGACCAGGCACCCAGAGTAATGCAAGTTCATTATGTTTACCAATATAGTTTAGTCGGGACTTGCATTGCCGAACTAGTTTGGAAGTAGTTAGAGGGCTGACCAATGCCTTGAGTGCAGCTTGGCTGTCACTGCAGACACGTATAATCTTCCCCCTCCACCTATTTTCCACCACGTAGTCCATGGCCTTGAGAATTGCAAAAAACTCGGTCTGGAAAACCAAGGCATATTCCCCAAGAGAATTTTTCGATGTTACTAAATTACAAAAATGATCGGGAAATGATATTCGCCTAGACCTCTCATCGACTGACAGCTGTCCGTTTCCAATGTGGAGTAACTGTAGTGGGAATACCTCATCTGATGGATCATTATGCAACTGGACACGCATATTCGTAGTCAACTACAATATAGTTACGTATGTGCCGCCATAGTGTTGAAAATTTCAGGCAAGCATTTATTTAGTCTGGCAATGTTTGCTTAAAATATCCTGCGAGCAATATTAAAGCATTCCCAAACAATTAGTTTACATTTTTGTAATACTTTTCCCATTCCGGATGCTTTGAAAATATTGCACGTGGGAGTCTTGATGATTCGCATGTTAATTGGCAACTTTAGAGCTGAACGCGCAGTTTTTCCACCTGGTAATAATGTCTATTCTAGACGAAGCAAGGGCAACGGCTTCGTCAGTTTTTGATTTAACCGTTGCTAGAAACAGTCTAATGAGGAATGTTTTCCCAGTTCCACCTGGCGCATCCAAGAAGAAGATCCTCCAAACTCCGTCATTCATCATTTGCATTATGCGATCATAAATACATAAATGTTCACGCGTTATTTTGGGAATATTTGATTGGACATATGCCTGAAGATCATCAATGTTGTATCAGCTGTGACTGATGCGAAAAATGGATAAAATTAATCCTTGATGCGGATTATATATCATGCTAAATTTTTAGCTCAATCGGTCCAGAACATTTTAAGTTTTTGAAGCGTACACAATCCAACATAATATTTATATATGTATATATATATTTCGGAAATCACCATCAGACTTATCAGACTTCTTTTATTTATTTATTTGAATTAATTATATATTAATTTTTGTTATTTATTGGCCTTATAAATGTATTTTAATAATTGACAAATTTATGGAGCTCGAGGCCAGTTTAATGAAGATTAAAAAAAAACAACAACTGTTTTTAAATGGTAGAAGTTATAATACTATTTCGGAAATCACCACATTTCCTCATCAGACGTATTTTTATTAAATTAATTAAATTAATTTTTCATAACCACTTCTCCCAGGCTTTGAACCCGGGAGCTCGGAGTTGCAGAGCCAACACGCTACATGTTGTGCTACGCTAGCCGAGTGGACTGTTGTGTTTATTCCATCTTCCTTAAACAAACCAACTACAAACAAGAGCAACTGATCTGCCGCTATTAAACTTGCTTGTGTGGTTGTTGTTTTTGTTTTTTGCAATTCTGTTTGTTTTAGTTATTTTACTAATTTTTAGAATGCACACCTGCAGGATGAGCACACCTTAATCCTTGCATATATAAATTTTTGTTATTTAAAACTGTTGTTGTTTTTCCAAATACAAATCTTCATTAAACTGGCCTCGAGCTCAATAAATTTGTGAATTATTATACATTTATAAGGCCAATAAATAACAAAAGTTTTCAAAAGTTTTTTATTTATCCAATTTGCAATCAGTTGTTTTGAATCAGCTGTTTTCTTGTTGGCAAATTGCTGTTAGCAAAAAATTTTCAAGTAGAAACCAGCAGCTTCCTCTCAAAATGAAATGACACTTTGCTCTCTCAATTTCCCCTACTTTGCAAGTTTTTTGCGTACGCAACCGCTGATAGTTTTTGAAAATGTTCAATAAATACTCGTATCAGCTACATACATAATTAAAGCGAACTATGATATTGTCTATATGGCTTTGTCGGCTAACATACAAAATCAAGTTGCTTTGCATTTAACAAGTAACAGCAGTTGGAAATTTAATGAATTTTTTTCCGAAGTGCTTTCTTCAAAGTTCATAACGTTTAAAAAACTTGAGAAGGAAACGCGCGCAGTTTAAACTCGATTCATGCATTTTGGCGTGTTTGCACATAACTTTTCGATAGATAAGCAAATTATTTTATATTATGGCAGGCACTCATTTTAAATGCTTATGAAAGAGAAACCAATACGATTAGGATAAATGCATTGGGTACTTGCTTCTGCAGAGCGGTATTGTTACCAGTATATTCTATATGCATCATTCATACGGATCATAATTATCTGTTGGAACGATCGTGTTGATCATTTCACCACGAATCTGGACAAACGATCTCGCTACTTCCAATGTGGCGGCAAAACTATGTAGACTATCAAAATAATACGTCTCGGGACCAAGCTAAAATGTTTCAAGTCAAAATAAAAAGATTTTACTGTTTTGGGATCCATATTTTTGGCACTTAATTTTGTTAGAAAATGCTTCTTTTATTTAAATAAAACTAAAAAAAAAAGTAAAATCGCTTATAAATACAGGTGTACATACTCTGATAAGACGAAGATAAAATTACTTTCGATAGAATGATAAAATATGAGACAAAATATTTCTAATAACGTAGCAGCAATTTCTTAGTCGTCCTGTTTTCCACCCCTGCATTCTCCACACTCGTAAAGGCCACACACATTCTTTGTCGTCTGGAAAGTCAAAAGATATGAGAGATTTAAAGAATGGCTTCTACCAGATTAAGATAGCTCAATATTTTAGATAACAAACCTATTCAAAAATATTTTTATAAATGTTACTGAAAAATTTTGACGATTTTTTGAAAATATACATTTTCATGGATATTTTTCTACCTGAATGGTAACAGGTCGCTCATACGCTTTGACATACTACGGAAAATTTTCATCGAACTATTTGGTCCTGGTCATCCTTAATATTAAGTCCTAATATTTATAATCTGACAAATAGAGATTAGATAACCACGTACGTAAAATTAATTGGTTGTTCAAGATTAACGCGAATACATATAGTTTGTCTAAAATAAATAATAAAGACGTCAACTCAACGTGCGTCATCGTTGTCAAACCAGTCATCCTCAGAAATGTCTATTTTTCCTGCTAATAATATGACGAAGTTTTATATCTTATTATTTTCGTACTATAGTTGTACCTGACTATAAGGTTTAGCACTGTAAAACTTATTAAATTTATGGTCAAAGAGAAATTACTTAAAGTATGAGTAAACCCGAATTAAAATCTCCCACCAGCCACTTTGAAATAATCGAATGGCAGTCTAAAAATAAGACAACAATCTACACTTGTTAACGAATAAAATTAATATTTTCTTTTTTGTTGTTGTTTAATTAAAATATTCAAAAGTAAGGAATGATGCGCGTTTTGATTTACCTTGCACAGCTGAAAGGGGTGGATGATACATACAAATTAACTGAAACAAAAAGGCTAATTTGGGCAAAAATTGGTAAACACAAATATAATATTTTTTAACTTTTAAAAAACAAATATAAAGCAAAACAAATGAGTAATCGGCTTTAGGATTCTAGTCATAACTAAGCTTAATTTATCCAGCAAAACATGGTAGAAGAATTCGTGCTAAAAAAAATCTTTTAAATTTGGAAAATTACGATCAAATTGAGGATACAGTCGATCTCATTTTAACGCGGTTTACTAGGACATACATACATTTGGTCGCGTAAAAAAATCACATTTGAGTTCGTTCATATTTTGCGAAAAGACCGCGAAATAAATCGAATTTTAAATAACCAATTTTCCACCCCAAATTTGCATAAAATTTTGGGTGAAAAATGGAATTAAATGATCAAAACCACTTGAACTATTGACAGTGGTGAATCTGCTCTAATTAATTGGCAAATTGATGAAGAAATAATAGTTTTTTGATAAAAATATAAAGTCATGTTACTTTTTGAGCATACCTCGCACATCAGTTCTAAAAATAATCTGTTAATACGCACTGAGATTTCTATTTCCGATAGCTATCCATAGCCTTTTTTAAATCTAGACGAAATTTTGCTAAACGTTCATCATTAGCGCTTGCAATACGCATTAATATATATAAAACAAAAGGACCGCGTAAAACCAAGCAACGGTGGATTGCAGAATAATCTGTGGTTAAAAACTCCGCATTAAAAATTAAAGGTGTGTAAAAAAGACAAAGGGGAGATGTAGAAAACACCGCGCTTAAAAATCCGCATTAAAATTACATCGACTGTATTATCGTCACGACATGTAGGCTGAAATAACTAACATAAAAATTTTAAATTCATAACATCTTCGATCCCGAACAAAAAATATACTGGAAAATTAACTTTTTAAGACTTTTATATATATTTACCAAACAGGGTCCAAATAGCTTATTTCAATAAAAAAAAAATTTTAAAACTTTGTCAAGTAATATGATTTCAATATCCACATATTATGGTCATGCATAAAATGTATATCTATTGTGTTTTCGTTTTGAATATTATTTAGCCAAAAATTAATAATGCCTTTTTTATATTTAAAGAAAAAGATAATTGATTGGTTTTGGAACGAATTTTCGTCACATAATTTTTTTTTTTTAAAAAACGTAAAAATATATATTGATTTAAATATGCATGCGTAAAAACAAAAAAAAAAAAACATTTGATTACATGTGTAAAATACGCAGTTTTACATCTAGATGCATTATTTGACTCAATGAGTTTTGGAAAATTCTCAAATAAATGCACCAAGTCGGCTTTGCATAAACAACGGCAAGTTGAATTTTCTGCGCTTGGAGCACTCGTCCAAACTATCCATGCTTTTACTACATATAATTTATAATCAAGAATAATTATTCAGCAGCTCACAACGATTAAGTCCACGAAATGATTAAATACTCGTACTGTCGCAAATAACAACGGCACAATGAAGAATGTTCCTTAAACCACATCTGACATGCAACTTCTGGTTGAGCTCCAAGAAACGAAGAATAAGAATAACACTTTTGTTGTCCTTCCATTTGACTGCAGTGACCTGATCATCTTCTCGTACCCATTCATCCCTCTCTTCTCATTTTAAAAGTTTGTCGTCTCTAAATTTTTGTATAACAGTTTGAAATATATTATTTGCTCCCAGTACTTCAAGACTTTTCCAGCTTGTTCAAAATCTATCTGTATATACACAACTTTCATGTCGTATGCTATTAGTGAGGAGCTTTACAGATCTTTTGCCAGTATATAAATGAAAGTTTAAAACTAATCCGTCATTTGCATCAGAAACGAAATATTTCAGAATTTGGTTTTGCAAGCATATTCTGGCGAAATATACATCGTCCTAAAAATCGGATCATCAACGTCTTGCATTTTTTTAGAATGGGTTCAAGTAATGGTGTAATTTTTCAAAGTCAATCATTTTTTGCAGAAAATCGGAGAAATCGTCTAAGTTGACAAAAGCAACTTGACGAACACGAAACTAATTTACCCAATACATCGTTAATTGAGGATAACGCAATCATCCCATTGGTAAATGACATCCTGTCAAATTAACCAGCTCTTCTGCTGAAGTATTTAACGAATGGTGGTTTATAATTTGTGCGGTTTCTTCTTCACAAAAAGACATTCCTAAATATTCCATAAAGGCATCTATAATAGATTCTGTAGTATCTTCAACATAAACAGGTAAATCGTCATTAGCAGTCCTGAAGAATTGCTTCGTAGTTATCATTTTCTTCATCGCTATTATTTAGAAAGTTTTCAATTTCTTCGTCGTTGAGTTTCTTTTATATATCTACAAATTGGTTTGAAAATAAATCGCTAGAGATAATTAAAAAAAAACAGATTATAAGTTGTACCTATCTTTGCTTGCGAATCACCCAAAGACCACATATGATATGTACGTGGACATGGCAGACACAGCGAATTACCACTACTTAACATACAAACACCCACTTGACTTGCGTTACTAACAGATTATTTTCATAGTTTTCAGTATTTTTTTTTTCACCGCACTTGTATACCGTTTTGTTTGTTTTTTAATAATCTTTCCTTATTTTCAATAAATTTATATTTTATTATCGTTTTTTTATTTACCAAAAAGAGGAACTTGCTTGACCGATATATTTACAAAACGTGTACGATAAAAAAGCGTCAACAAACGTAAACAGAGAAAATGAAAGAATTGTAAGGAAAGAGAATATGTTATCTTTCTATTGCTACAACTTTTGAAAGAAATAATGAAAAATTATCAAATATTTAGCTTTGAAGAGTTATGTATGTCCACATATGTATGTGGACATTTACGAAGAGGGTAAAGCCATTGGAAAAGCTTGGAAAAAATGTGCGTAAATATCGAAATGATTTTTAAATGGGATAATTCGGGTATTTACAGCAAAGAGCAGAAATTTTACAGATTTTTTTTAATTATTGATGATTCATCTGAGGGGTGGACGCTTTAATCCTCTATCCAGTAAGACCGTCTGTAGACGGTCATTGATTTTTCTTAAATTTTTCAGTTAAACCACATTTTTTTTTAAGTTTGTACTTTTTGAATCAAAATAAATAAAATAATGTCCTCAAGGCGCTGGTTTTTGCAAAAATAATTTTTTAGCATATTCATGCAATAGCCAGTTGAATGTAGATATTGTTGATCTGCGCACGCAAAAACTGATTTCATACTTTGTGATTTTCTCCTAATCTTAAAAAGTTATATAGTGAACCGATTCTAATAAAAAAAGAGTGACTAATAGGTAAATAAATATATTTTCCTAGTGTTGAGATACCATAGCTAAATACTATAGTTATTTGCCAAAGAAATAATAAAAAGTGATGACCGTCCACAGACGGTCATATCGTTGAGGAAATCAGATCGTGGAATCAGTAGAAAATATAATTTATCGAAGCCTACAGATGAGGAAGTTGAATAACTCATGAACTCGGTGGAATCAGATATTTCTGAAGTGACAGCGAGTGTGAAAGTGAAACTTGCATTTTGGATGCCGCTATCGAAACGGCAACTATTTCACCCCTTGTCACAAATAATTGAGACCACGTTCGCCACTTCCAGAAAACGAAGAGAATGGTATTCAGTATGTTCCGGGATCAGGCGGATTCACTAGAAAATGTGCGCTCATTGAATTAAATTTAAATTTTTGGAATAATGTCTCTGACAAGGTAGGTAACTATTTTCTTTTACAGCTGAACAAAATATTGACCCAAAGGCCAAAGAATTTAGTCAAAAAGTCTGGAGATAGAAAGGAATGCTACATTACTTTAACCAAATGGCGTTTCAACTATTTTCTAACGGATGAAATTGTAAAGAAAATAGTCTTAGAAACAAAGGGATTTGAAAGTTATTTTAGAACGCAAATCTGTCAATTCGTTGGCATATTTTTCTATACGTCGTTGTATCGGTATCCTCGCTAAGAAAATTATTGGGGCTAAAGTTCGTTTAAGCATAATAGCAGCACTATGCCACTAAAGCAGTTTAAAAGAATAAAAAAGTTTTTAAGTTTTGCTGATGAGAAGAAACGTGTACAAAAAGGGCGGCCTGGATATGATCCTCTATTCCATATAAGATTATTTTCAGACCAATTGAATACGAGGTTTGATATGGACCCTAAAAGTGTTCGTCTTTGCGTGGATGAGCAAATGAATGAGCCACGAAAAAGAATCATCATCTTTGGCAGTACATGCTCAATAAGCCATATAAGTGGGGTATAAAAATATTCGTACTTTGTGATTATTACGGATTTTCCTATCGGTTTGAAATGTATAATGGGGCAGGCGATAATGTAACACTCCCCGGAGTGCCTGATCTTGGAGCTACAGCAAACTCATCTATTCGTTTACTGGTGTACCTTCATCCGCTCAAATAGGGTACCTCGATGTAAATTACACCCAGAGAAGGATATTGCAAAGAGCGACCGTGGATATTCTGAAGAATATGTTGCAACGGCATATGGCGTCGAAATTTCAAACGTGCTTTGGAAGGATACAAAACTTGTTAGCCGAAGCTTCTACTTATGTGGGTATACAACCATTTGTTCGAAATAATACGCCTCAACAAGTACGAAAAATTTCACGATATGATCGTAAAAAAAGGTATATATGTATAAACGGTGATTGCCCTGAAACTATAAAAGAGTACAACTCACATATGGTCGACGTTGATTTGATGGATAGCCTTATGGGAAGATACCATATCCATTTGAAGACAAAAAATCCAGCTTTACGAATTTTTTCCATCTACTAAATATGACATTGACCAACTCATATACTCTTTTTTGTCAAATAAATGAAAACGAATCATCAGTTACATCCAATTTAGCACAATTTCGCGAGGCAGTAGCTCAAAGTATTTGTACAATAGAACATATGTGGGTTTTACTGGTAGACTAACAACAGAAAAATGTTAAATACCTGGAATGAAAGTGGGATTGAAGGCCAAAATACCTTGTGATGAAATACGACTAGACGATAGTGGGCACACTCCTGGAATAAGCGATGCTAAAGGAAAAAAAATAATATTCGGATCTAGTTATCCCTATCATAATATTTTAATACAGTAAACCCTGACATATCTGATTTGCTGAATAGAGGGTTAAAATTCGCCGTGGAAGTAATGTGTGTATATGTGTGTAACTACTATGTGTATATTTGTACATATACATAAGTTGAAAGTATCAGTCCCGGAATCGACGTCAGTACCGGAATCGAACAAACATTTTCGAATAAAGAAGTTACGCAATTCAAAAATTCTCAGGTTTCCTGCCATTAGTAACGGGTGTTTTTTTAGACGTGTGGTTTGCAATAAGAAAATACTTTTTTCGAAATTGGTCTTTTTGACAGCTGTTTCTTCATTTATACTCAGTTTGGTTTGCCATTTCATAAAAAACAGACGTACTCCGGAACAACGTTTGCAAATCATGCAAATTTATTTTACTAAAACGAAATGGCCACCGATCCCGATTTTCACAAAAAAATTTTGTTCAGCGATCAAGCTCAATTTTGGATGAATGGGTACGTTAATAAACAAAATTGTCGCATTTGGAGTGTTGATAATCCACAAGCCATTGTTGAGACGTCGTTGCGTCCTCAAAAATTAACTGTTTGGTGTGCTCCATAGGCAGAGAGAATCATTGGTCTATATTTCTACAAAAATGAAGGCGGCTATAGAGCCATGATTAATGACTTTTTGTGCCTGAATTGGAGGATGTTGATGTGGAGGAACTTTGACTCCAACAAGACAGCGCTACATGCCATACAGCCAACGAAACAATCAATTAATTGAAGGAAACTTTTGGTGAGCGCATTATCTCGCGTTGTGGGCCTGTGGCGTGGCCTCCAAGATCGTGCGACTTAACACCGCAGGACTATTTTTTGTGGTGTTATGTGAAGTCGCTTGTCTACGCAAATAAGCACGAGACGATTGACGCCTTGGAAGAGAATATTAGCATTATAGCACTTGATAGCATTAAATTATATACGTACGCGTTTTTTTTTTCTCTTAAAAACCACATGTCTAAAAAAACACCTTTTAGTAAGCGAGGCGATCGTAATTGGCGTTGTACCTTACAGCTGTGTTCCTTGTTGTAGCAAAGAACATAAATAAATAAATAATAATAACGTGTTGTCCATTCTTATACATTTATGTTCTTTGCTAGAAGTGGCATTTGTTCTTTGCAATCCATTCGATTATTGTTTGTTACTCGCCGCACTAACTTAATAATAGTAATAAATTCTTATACAACAATCAGTAATACAAATATTAATATATCGACAAATATTAATGAATATGATGACAAAGTAATTGTTTTATAGCTTTTGATAATTGAATAAAATTTGATAATTGTTTGCGCAATTAAAATTCATCTCTCTTAACATTCAAAACAGTTTTGAAGAACACAATCAATATTTATTGCCTCAAGTTATAATAAATATGTACATCTATATTAATAGCTTAGTATAATAATGCATGATTCATCACTCACGATTGCAGCACTGAAGCGCGTCCGTTCCGACACTAAAGCATACGTTCCGACACTGACGAAACTTAGCGTTCCGAACATGTTCGTTAATAATGATTTTCACACTGTTTTCATTAAAAAAAATTAGCACATACTTACATTCATATGTATGTGTGTATGTATTTTAAAAATAGAAGTAAAGATAATCAAACATTTTTCCATGCTTAAATGTTCCGGAACTGAGGCATTCACCTTTGTTATATACATAAGTTTAATACGAAATATAAATTTCTGGTAGAGGGGGCATAGCAGGGCATAGTGAAAATGCACTCACCTCCAAGGAGAGCAAATGTAAAATGCATCAGTTGCACATCGCGAGTGGCAAAGCACATGTGACACGTATGTTATGTACGTGGCATCGCGCTGCACAACACGGAAATGAACAACTCATCACGCCTGCTTTGTGTAGGTAGCCTTTGCTCACACAAATGCGACATAAAAGTAATGAAAACCGAAAAAATAGTATTATGGAATTTCGTGACTTCGCCACAAAAATTGACTGGTGACTTACATACATTTCTACCTTTAATCACGATTCGTACCAAGAAAGTTATGTTTACAAACGGTAAATACTTATACATACTCGTATGAAGGTATGTAACATACATATGTACTACGATAATCCATGTGAAGTGTGTACCGAATTGTGATGCATACTAAAATTTAAAAGAAATCCTTTGACTTGTTTTCAAATATTTCAATCAGGGCTATGTTAAAATGTATATTTTTCTCCACATGTTGTGTCCTTGTACAACTTATGACCTCAAACATCATTCGGTTGTAACAAGATGTAAGGAAAATTTAGTATTCTACATAAATCGTTTCAATCTTAATTTGATATTCATCTCTAGGAGTGAAAGGAATGATTTACCCCCGAATTTAGTAAGCAGTCTCAGTCTCTAATAGAGACCAAAGTCAAAATTTTAGTCCAGTTGGCATTCATTAAATTCAAAATAAAAAAATTGTGTCCTCGTGATGAGCAGGTCACAGAAATTAAAATAAAATCAAAAGAAGAAAATGTTAAAACGAGGAAAAGCAATAATCTCTAGCTCGCTTTGAAACTGCAGATGCTAACAAGTTACTGAATTCGGGCATTATTATCATATTCACCCTTATCGTGAGTTTCCTTTTCGCCCGAAATCGTTTACTAGATACTGTGCGCTTAGTATAAATTTCGGGTGGACATGTTTTCGGTCGAAACTCACGAAAAGGGTGATTGAAAATAACATTAACTATAAAACGGTGTAGCACATTACTTATACTGGTATTTTTATTTCGAAAATCGGTTTGATAAGTCAGTGACTTTTTGAACATAATGTGTTTTTTCGGCAAAATAGCGTTTTATTTCTCAACATACTCTCTCATTTTAACTCTATACAATTAGTCCAACGCCTGTTAGGGTAGGCACCTTGGCGTTAGTGCAGGGACTTAGTCGCACCTCAGGGCATCCGCTCGTATCATCGCGTATTCCGCGGGGATATTGTGGGATTGGTGGGGTCCGCTTTGGGGAGCGATAACCAAGAACTACCACCGCCTAATACAGGGTGTCAGGCGACTCCGTGCTCAACACTGAGGAGCTTCTAGACGAGCTTGACCTGAGGCGGCTTGAAAACGACAGAGGAAGCGAGAGCGATTTAGTGCTCTCCGCCCTGGAAGAGCCCGAGCTTCTAACGCAAGATTTGATAGCTGTGCAGGCGACGATGGTGATATACAACGCCAATATCGAGGTTCTCTTCGCAGCGGCCTTCTTTCCAGGGGACTATACGAGCGTACCTCCACTTGAAGTTCAGCATCTGGTGGGGCTCTGCCGACGAAGGCGGTTCCCCCTTGTCATAAGCTGCGACGCAAATGCCAACAATGAGGAGTGGGGCAGCACGGATATGAACCCAGCTTTGAGCTGTATGAAGATCACAGTATACGAGAGTAGAAGAAACCCCAGGAAAACGAACTGGGATCTATACTGCGAGATTCTGGAAGCAATTTTAGCCGGCTCAGAGCATAACCACAAATGAACAAGCTGTATGGAATTAGAGGACTGAGTCTACAGGCTGAATGGCAGCATTATGGAGGCCTTTAACTCCAGTTGTCCGGAGACAAAGCCTAAGGGTAGGACCCAACCCAACTGGTGGTCTAGGGAGCTTCCCGTGCTCCGTAAGGAAGTATGTAAACTCTTCAATAGATCTAAGCGTACGTAGCTCTGGGAGGAGTATTCAGCCTGCCTAACGAAGGACAGCAATCAGGAAGGCAAACATAGCAACTTCAGGACCTTAGAGAGAGAAAATCCTGGGATCAAGATAGCATCAAAAAAGTCTTTTCTGCTTTCGGCTCACTTCCCTGATGCCGTTACGATATCGCCAGAAGCCGCGTGCTGCGAGACTGGTCCGACTCCGGCCAACTGGAGGGTTTCCAGGGGGATTCGTTTGACTAGTTTAAGGCTCCGGAGGTCCTTCCGGAGTCCAGTTCTGCTGAGGCGGGGCAGGGATCTATTGCTCCCGCATCTCATCAGTATTATGAAGGACAGTCTAGCGCTGGTCCACATACCAGCCGTATGGGCTCGGGTTATTTATATTCCGAAAATAGGTAGGAGAGATCTCCCCTTAACCATGCCCTTTAGGCCGATAAGCCTCACCTTCTTCCTACTAATGGCCATGGAGAAGGTTATAGACCAGGATATCAGATCCAATGCTCTCAGCGTGTCACCAATGCACCCGGATCAGCATGCGTACACAGTGCAGCTCCAGACAACCTAAGGTTGCCCAACAGGGGGAGTACTTTCCCCGCTATTGTGGAGGTTAGTAGTGGACGAACTCCTACTAATACTCACAAGCAATGGAATCCGCTTTCGGGGATACACGGATGTCATTGTGATAATCGCCAGGGGCAAGTTTGTGACCATTTGGAGGGTATTGGAGTGGGCGTCCATGGTCACATATCAAATGTCTCGGTTCCACTGGGGGCATACCCCAGCATCTTCCAAGTGGAGGCATTTGCCATCAGCTTGTGCGCAGAGATAAACCTAAGTAGAAACTACAGCAGTGAGAGAATTTTAATTTCAAGGGATAGTCAGGTGGCGCTCAGAGCTCTCTCTTCCTTCGAAGTAAATTTGGCGCTAGTTTTTCAGTGGAAAGGGACTGAACGCCTTGGCTGAGAGAAACCGGATCCTACTTCTTTGGGTACCGGGACACATGGGGGTGAATGGCAACGAAGCAGCCGACATGCTTGCCGGGAAAACGGCAGCCTTCACCCCGAGAATTGTTACAGGCTTTCTAACGGGTCACTGTAGACTAAAAGGTCACCTGGACAAGCTAGGGATCTGGTCGTGCGATCTCTGTGGCAATATTTTGTGACTCGGCAAGAGAGACTCCGCAGCATTTGCTCACGGGGAAACATCCTGGGACGGCCATGATCGGAAAAGCAATACACACTCACCCTAAGCCCGGCGACCATCCTGAGCTTTCTGGAGGTCCTGGAGCTGGATGAAGTGTTGTGATGAGTTTCAAGGGGACACAATAGACCAATCGGTCGCAGTGCAAACCTCTAATTATATCTATCTACATATTTATTAAAATGTATACTCAGAGCCAAGGCGAATTGGTAAAAGGTGGTGTTAATCAATTCGCTGAATGGTGGTTGGTTATCAAAATCAATTGTTTTGTTACAAGTAAACAATTATACCACAAAACTACCAGAAATTTAAGAATATCGCACCAGAGTGACTCACAATAGTCATCTTAGCTGATAACTGCTCAATACCGGCAATAAATGTAATTGCTGACCGCTGCCCAAAGGTCAATGGTTATATCTGCCCGGCCAAACTCACTTATCTAAGAAGCTTCTCACACTTGCCTAACCATGGAGAAACTGCGCGTTTCCTACACCCCTCATTAGATGATCTTAACGACAATGTCCAATAGATTAATTCGCTTACTAGGGCATAGTGGAAGTAACTGCTGCATCTAGCGGTTATGTTTAAGTCTGTGTATTCGCAGCATTGTTCAAGTATGAAAATACAGATTAAACGAAAGGCCAATTTGTAGCGATTTGTAAGCTACGCTTTTATTAACCGCAAATCGTTAACTGGAATTATTTAAATGAATTTTAATTCAAGATACTGGTATATTTCAAGAATTTAAAATTTTATTGCATTTATGACTTTTTATAACTCAGTTTCTTTGTCGGGCTCTTGTCCAACTGTATTAATATTATTCAAATGTGTTGCACTTTCCTCTACAACACTCTCTGGCAGTTGAACTGTATCTGTCTTCTGCTCGGATTCTGCGGTGTCAGAAGAATACTTTTGTTTGTCCTTACTAATACGTCGTTCTGCCCGTCGCTCTGAGTACCGAGAAACCTTTTTACCTCGTGGTTCTTCTTTTTTTACACTTTCACAATCTGATGTAGGATTGCTGCGAGTCTCGCTTTTACCACTACTCTGTGGTTGAGAAGTGCTCGGATCGCGCTCTTCAGAAATACGCAGTCGCGCTTTTGGTTGGTAGATAGCAATTGATGGTCGATCCTTAGAAATTAATGTAGTTTATTATTAAACCTTGATATTATATGTGTTTTACCTTATTTCTTATACGACGTTGTTCTTCTGCTGTGCGTTGGTTTTGGTTGTGTGCATCATCTTCAATGTTGGAATCACTTTTCTTTTGCTCGTCCAAAAATGTATTTATGTTAAAACTACTTTCACTTGTTTGTGACAACACTTTATCTGGCGACGTCTTCTGGTTATCTTCATTTTCTTGTTGTTTGTGTTTAGGTACAAACTCCTTGGCTGTAGCCACACTTCGTATAAAATTCATGACAGATTCGCTGACGATCGCTTCCCCACCAGTAGCAGCGGCTGCTGCAGCCTTAATAGCTTCCGAAGCAGTACCGTCGGTTTTGATTTCTTCATCTTCAACTACTGCTCCCTTTTGTTTTTCCTTCTCTTTTTCCTTATCTTTGCGGTTCCGATTCCGATCACGTTCTCGACGTTCACTATAGCGTTTTCCACCTTCTTTACGTTGAGATTGCTTTCCATCTTCTGATTTGTTTGTCTGCTGGGATTTTTCTTTTATATTCTTTTCGTCGTCTGCATTGGCTTCGTGTTCATTATCTGTTCTTGCTTTCCCATCAGTACCTTTATCACGCTGCTCCCGCTCCTGGCGTCGACGTTCAAATTCTTCACGTCTTCGTTGATTGCGCTCAGCACGTCGCTGAGAACGTGAGCTTTTACCTTCCTCTTGCTGTGGGTGTTGATTGGTCTTATCCCCACTAATATTTTCCTTTCCACTTGTCGACTTGGTGCTACTTTTACCGCCTCCGCTACCACCTTCATTATTTGAAATTATTTTCGTCACTTGCTGTTGCGATTGGCTCTGCTTTCGTTTTTCTTTATCTTCTTCACGTTGTCGACGTTTTTCCTCTTGGCGTCTTTTGGCCTCCTCGCGGCGCTTTTCTTTTTTATTAGCTAAGTACTGCAGCAAGGGAGTGGAAGTTATTTTTTCTTCTTTCTTTCGATCCAAACTAAATTCCAATTTGCATTCTCCACCTTTAGCAGCTTCTCGATCTTCCTCCAACTTGGCTAGAAACTGCTGATAGTGTGGCTCTTGCTCAATTGTGTTTACTTTATTGTCAACTCTGCGTGATTTATTTTTAACCAGTCCTTGAAACGGAGCAAATTCAACGATTGCTGGATATTCAGCGCCTTTTGAATCCACAAAAACGTAGCCATCGAAACGATCCCTAAACAGAAAGACATCGTCATAGTTCTTCATAGTTAAATAAGCTCGACAAGTAGCATCATATCCTAAAGACCAATCAGCTGCAGCAAAATAATAGAAGTCATGTTCTGGCAGAGGATCAATTTGTTTAAGAAATTCCTCTTCGGTCATAGTTGGTGGCAAATGCCGAATAACAATCTGCAATATAGAACTCTTTTATTGTATATTTATGTGCATACGCATGCAAGGTATAAGACTACGAATCAAGGAATAATCACTTTTGTTTGAGGTTTTGGTTTTTCTTTCTTGTGTGAACGTTTGTTGGAACGCTCCTTATCGGATTTGGCAGATTTCCCATCCGATTTACCACCACAGTCCACTTTTGTCATTCTGAAATAATAAATATCAGCACAAGACAAAAAATTAAATGCAAACGACAGCTGATTGATGTTAAATTATTTGATCTCTTGCCCCTGTTTTGATATAAATCGATGTTTTTTACTCGATACAGCGATAAACGTTATATACATCCCAACAAGAGAATATACGGTTTAGTTTGTATTTGTAAAATTTTCAAAAAGTGGATATAATATATATAATTTTGGCGCTTACACTATATATGTAGCTCAGTGTTTGGCCGAGCTTCTCCTACCATTTGTGGTGTGCGTCTTTATATTATACCACAAATGGAGAGACCTACAGTTTTGTGCCGACTCCGAACGGCAGATGTATTTTTAATGAGAAGCTTTTTAATGGCAGAAATACCCTCGGAGGTTTGACATTGCCTGCCGAGGGGTGACCGCTATTAGAAAAAACTTTTTCTATTATTAAGATTTTGCTTGCCCTGACTGAGATTCGATCCTCGAACTCACCGGCATATCAAGTTATAGCACGCACCGCTACCAACTCGACCACAGCGGCCACCAAAGTGGATAAAGAACATTAAATAATAAAATCCTTTTGTTTAAGCACATATCGAAACATAGTGAAAATGCAACGGTTATATGTTGTCGTTGTTACTACAATTTGCTACTGTACACTTCGTTTATTAAGAAACCCTTAATTAATTGTTTCATTGTTTTGCACGAGAATGTGAATTTTCGGTTTCTTTTCTCTTTTGACTCGATATTCTGGTATACCATGACGTCACACAGCTGGCAATCTTTTAATTTATCATTCTTGATTCTTGACTACCAATAATATCATGGCATAAATACCTAAAACAACTGCATACATTGATATTTCGGGTAGTCGCGTCTGCGACGTAACCCGACATCGGCACAGAAAATAGCTGATGTTCTAACATTAAGATGCAATAGATGCCAACATATATGGAATAAGCTGTCACTTTGCTACTTTGACAGCTTTTTTTACATTTGGCCGTAAACTTCGTGGGGTCAATATCGAAGATATTTTCATTCAGATGCAAAAACTGAGTTGTTTTCTATTGCGTTTATTCATGTTAACGTGTTTAAGAGGGATATAACATATTTCTTGTAATATTTTTACCATATTTGGGCTTTATCAAAGCGAAATCACTTGTTTGACGCCATCTTACAAATGCATGTCATGACCTTAAAATGTCCACATATAAAATTGGTCAATATATTTCTCACATTTTTTAGTCAAAATGACAGATGTTAGAACATCAGCTATTTTCTGCGGAGACTCGGGTAAAAGCACGTCTCCACAAAAAAAGTTGATGCCCTAAAATATATGGATGAAAATACATTGGAGACCGCTTATTCCATATATGTCAGAGTTTATTTCTTGGCATCTAATGCCTGGAATAAGCTGCCACTATGTTACTTTGACAGCTAAATTTTCATTTGGCTGTAAAGTTTGTGGGGGCAACATCGAAGATATTTTCATTTAAAACATAAACTGAGTTGTTTTCTATTGCATTAACAAATGTTTTCGTATTTGCAAGGAAAATAAAATACTTCTTGTAATATTTTTAACAAATTTGTGCTTTATTAAAGCGAACTTACTTGACGCCATCTTAAAAATGCTTATGTCAAGACATTAAAATGCCCAGATATAAAAATCGACAATATATTTCTTACATTTTTCAGTAGAAATTTTAAAATTCGATAACTTGAATAAAGAACACCCTAATATTCCAGATTATTTCCATCAAACAATTAAGGGCCGTACACATACAACTTTCCTCGCTTTACTTGACAATTCCAACTTCAACAACAAAGCATGGGGTGTAGAAGGTTTGCTACATAGAACGCTTTGACAGTTTCTGCGATAGTTGTTTGTTTTGAATTGCGATATGTGTTTATTCCGAGTATTTTGTTTAATAAAAGAATAATAAATGTGTTTTACAGCTTCTTATGTATGTTTGAAATTCGCGAGTGTAATAAACTTTATTAAGACTGAGAAGTAACAAGTCTTCTTGCAGCATCTTTCGACAAAATAAATAAAACGATGAGGGTGGTTAACAAAGAGGTGTTTCATTTGCTATTTGTTCATATTTTACTTATTTTCTCTTTTTAAAAGTAATTATACATGCAAAAACTATGATATACTTGTGAATTTTCTATATCGTGTGTATATGCACGCAGAAATAAAATGGTTGGTTGTCAAAGTGTACAAAAGTTGAGAGTTCGCCATGATTTTGCTTCGTTTTGCTTTGCTTTACTTTTTTCGCCTTGTATTTAGCAGCACTCGTATAAAATCAGGTCTTCAACTTATCTGTCAAAGCGGAACTCTGAAGCAAAGCAAAGCGAAAGTCTTATGTGTACGTCCCTTTAGGTTCGAGCTCTACTTGACATTCAACTATTTCTCAAATATTCAAAATTGCTTCTCAATAGTATCCAAGATGTATCTAGTATTATTGAATCATGAAAGTATCTCAAGTGGTGAGCAATGGCGTTGCAACAAAAAATAACAATTTTCTTTGTATGAAATCTAGGTTTTTTTTTTTTATTTGAGAACAAATTCGAAATCCAATGCTTATCTCAAAATTGGTCTCAAGAACATCTCCAAGCTATATTTTTTAAGATAGTAATATATATTTTATGTTTATACGTTTAATATATTTTTTATTTAGTTTACAATTTTAGTTTTTCCCTGGTTTTTTTAAATTAATTTCTCTTTATGAGTTATTTATTGCCGCTACTATGGTTCATTACAAACTATTTTGGTATTATTCGTTTGATATTATATGTACGTTTATTTTATATGTAAATTATGTTTGTTTCATGAAACATATTTTATTTACTAAATAGTTTTATCGGGTGGTCTCAATAATTATCTCATGAGTGTCCAAATGAGCAACCTCGAACTTCATGGGCGAAAACATGTCATCAGAGGTATTTGTGTCTAGGGCTTCTACCTTAGGTTGAACGGCTCCTGTGCATGCACTTTCATGCATTTCAAAGTCGGCAAAATTGTCATAAATGCTCCGGCAAATTGCACATTCAAAAGCCCTGCAACAATAATGAATAGTCCTTTGTTTTAATGATAATGAGAATGGGTGTACTTACACAGGTTGGGCTGCGAGATCAATACTCTGCCGCGCCGCAGCAGATGCAGCAGCAAGTGTAGCTGACACATCTACTTCAATTCCCTCTTTAACGTGTGATTGCAGATGCTTTTTGAAGTTACTAAGTTGTATAAAGGCCTTTTGACAAATAGAACAAGCATATGGCTTCGCATTTAGATGACCCATTATGTGCTTTTTAAGATTGACACGTTGCGAGAAATATCGGCCGCAACGCTTGCAACGGAACGGTTTTTCACCAGTATGAGTTAGTTGATGGCGATGCATGTTACTCTGTTGAGTAAATGATTTGGTACAAAAACTGCATTGATACGGTCGCTCTCCGTTGTGCACAGAGAAGTGACGTTGTAAGTTAACAGCTTGAGCAAATGCTTTTTCGCAAATATGACACACAAAAGGACGTACGTCGTTATGAACCTTCATGTGACGTTCTAAATTGCCACTATTACAGAAAAACTTAGAGCACAACTTGCACTCATACGATGATTTAGCTTGGAAATGTACTTCTTTTTTATGAAGTAGTTGATCCCTCTTGCAGGAGAAGGTCTATTTTGGAAGAGATATGAAACAAAAGCAAATCAAATGATTTCATAGCTTCATTACCTTTTTGCACCGCTTGCAGTTGTAGGTGGGTGCAGGAGCAGGTTCTTCGAACTCATCTGGCGCTGACATATTGGAGTTGACAGTGGACATCGAACAATTCAACTATAATTCACAAAGCAAATATATGTTATTCACAAATCAAAACATTAAGGCATTGACTCAAGAGCAGAATATATACATATACAGCAATATAGACACGATTTTATGGCGATCACAATCTAACGAGCCTTTTACACATTTTCCAAGTTCAGTGTTATTTGAACTTTACTTTGATGACAATAATATTCTGCTTTACCTTAAAAAAACACTAAATTTGCAGAAAATGCGCAAATTTTTCATTTACAACACCAGCGCTAATTTTTGTTCCCTGACCAAAAATCTGACAGCTGGAGCTGGAACAGAATCTATGTTACTATCGATAGTATTCATTGTTTAAAACAATCGATAGTTTTGAGTTCATCTCGAAAACGTCGAAATAGTCACCCACTATTAAACATAAACTGAAAAAATATGCTGGAAAACTTTATCTTTAAAGTGTCGAAAATACGGAGTAAGTTTCAAAATTTCCTTTGGGCATAAGTAAAGAATACGGACCGTTGAGCTAGAAAAAAATTAAAAAGTGGGAGTGAACTTCATCCTTCTTTTTCTGACTTCGATGGTGTAATTTTTTTTTGTTGCAAACTATTGGGTTGGTGTTAGGCAGGGGTCAAGAGGGAAAATTCAATATTCTGAAAAGCTGATATTTCAAAAACTATCCGATCTTCACAATATTGGTATCGTAAAGATAATTAAAGGTAAGTTCGGGTACGGATAATTATTGAAAGTTTTCGAAAACTATCAGCTTTTAGCGTTTGCGTACGCCAAAAACTAACAAAGTAGGGGAAATTGAGAGAGCAAAGTGACATTTCAAATTGAGGGGAAGATGTTGGTTTCTGCTGGAAAAATAGGTCTGTACTCGTACTTCTCCAGTAAGAATTATCCAGTAAAGAAATTTCTTGGAATTTGACAACGTTCGCTCTCAGAGTGAAAAATATACCAAAAGGTACAAGAACGGAAAACCAGTAAAAACTTGCAAGTTTGACGAACAGCTGATTGAATTTTTGTCCTCATCGAAATATACAAAATGAAAAACGTTGTATTAGTGTTTTCCTAAAACATTCCACTAACGAAGCTTAACCAAAGGAACTTGTACTTGCTTCTTGCAAGTTTGATAGATTAGATTAGATTAAAATATGAGGATTGCCTTTGGGAGGTTTATGAGTTGTTTAAATCTCGTGTTGTTATAACCTCCCAATAATTTCTTTGCCTGAACAAGTCCCTGTATGTTCTGGAATTGCTGCTCCCTGAGCCGATTTGTCTCCTTCCTGAGCGCTTCCTTTATAGAGCTTGCACCGATCGGGAAGAAGGGCTCGGGTCCTATAGGGTCCGAGATGGCCGCTGTTCTGGCCAGGTGATCCGCCACCTCATTGCCCTCTATACCTGTATGGCCTGGCACCCATAGAAGACGGATGTCATTTCTCCTTGCTAGGTCATTTAGTCTATTAATACACTCCAAGACCAGTGAGGACTTTACCTCGAAAGATGAAAGGGCCTTGAGAGCCGCCTGGCTATCGCTGAGAATAAGAATTTTCTCTCCTCGATAGTTCCTGTGTAGATTAATCTCGGCACAAACGCTAATGGCATATATTTCCGCTTGGAAAATACTAGGATAGGCACCCATGGGCAGCGACAATCTGGTCCTGGGACCAAAAAACGCCTGCTCCAATGCCCTCCAAGGTCTTAGAGCCATCCGTGTACCCCTGCAGTGTACTTTCCCGAACCCTGTACTCTAAAATAGAGGGGTCCCAAGAAGGTTTGTTACTTAAAATTTCTACTTTGAAACGCTTTTCAAAAACTATTACCTTATTCATATCGTCTCTTGGAAAAAGAGCAAGTGGGATCTGACTACCCAGCTTCTCCCCGCTTTTGGACGATAGAACCTTACCTTTCCGAAACCTTCTCTTGCAAAGTTCAACATGGAGCTCTTTGCAGCCTGAGCTATGTGAGCATGGAGCGGCTCTAGCTCCAGCACCACCTCTAGCGCCGCCGTGGGACACGTGCGCATCGCTCCCGTGATGCACACACACCCCAGGCGTTGCAGTTTGGCTAGCGATTTCCTCACCGTGGCCAGGTTGGTCCTAGAGATCCAAGCCACCGCTCCATACGTCACCATTGGTCTGACTATCATGGTGTACATCCATCGCAAAATCTTCGGGGTACACCCCCACGATTTCCCGGCGAGACGTTTGCACACCATCAGTGCCCTCGTAGCCTTGGAGGTGGTCGCGTCCACATGACTCTTCCACAGAAGCTTAGAATCCAGGATTACTCCCAGATACTTTACCTCCGTGGCAATCATGGCTGGGACCCCCTCCACAGCTATGGTTCTCATACCCTCCAGCTTCCTTTTTCTGGTAAAGGGAACTATGACTGTCTTAGACGGATTGATGTTTAGCCCTACATCAGTGCACCATCTGTTTGCTAGTTGGAGCCCTCTGTGAATAATGTCACAGAGGGTGCTCGGAAACCTACCTCTTGCGATAATCACTATGTCATCCGCGTAACCTTGACAGCGGATACCATTTGAAGTGAATATCTGCAATAGTTCATCTACCACGAGGCTCCACAGCAGTGGAGATAAAACTCCTCCTTGTGGGCACCCTTTAACTGTTTTAAGCTGAACCACGCCGTTCCAGTGTCAGTTTCAGCTATCCTGGTGTGCAGCAGCTCAGCTATCCATTTGCGGATAGTTGGCTGCACACCTCGTCCTGCCAGTGCCCGATCCACACTTGAGTGGGTGGTATTGTCGAAAGCTCCTTCAATGTCGAGAAAGGCGCAAAGCACTGTTTCTCCACACTCAAAGGCTTCCTGAATCATCTCAGTTAGGGTGAATAGCGCTGTGTCCGTCGATCTGCCTACTCTGTAAGCGTGTTGATCGATGTGAAGTGGCTCTCTTTTGAGAGTATTGTACCTTATATCTCTATCAACTATCTTCTCCATTGCCTTAAGCATGAAAGGAGTTAGGCTTATGGGTCTGAAGGATTTTGCAAGGGAGTAATCCCTCTTACCTATTTTTGGGATGAAGATCACCCGAGCTCTACGCCATACCTCGGGGAGATAGGCCAGAGCAAGGCTGTCTCTCATGATTTTCACTAGGTGAGGGACCAAGAGCGTCCCGCCCTGCTGGAGCAACACCGGACCGATGCCGTCCACCCCCGGGGCCTTATACTTCTCAAAAGAGCCCAAAGCCCAGACGACCGTCTGCCAGTTTATTAAATTTCTGGCCACCTTCCAGTCCTCTGCTCTCGGCCTAACCGCCCGAAAAGCAAGGCCCCGCGGCACAGGGATGGCACCGGGGAAGTGGGCTGCCAGCAGTGCCTGTGACCTCTCCCTCTCATCGCTCGTGTACGTACCATCAGGTAGTTTGATTGCTAACCTGACCTCCGAGTTACCCTTTGCCAGAACTCTGTGGAGTCTGGCAGCTGCCGGAACTGCAGTAATATTCTCGCAGAAGCTTCTGAAGCTAGCGCGCTTGGCTTTTCTTATTTCCTTGCTGTATGTAGTTAGACTGGCCGTGTACTCATTCCATCGCCCCGTGCGTTTGGCTCTGTTGAAAAGCCTTCGCACCTCCCTCCTGAGCTTAGAGAGCTCCTTGGACCACCATGCAGTCTGCGATCTGCTCTGTGGCTTACTCTCAGGGCAGCTGGAGTTAAAGGCATCTATTATGGTTTCGTTTAGCCTGTTTACCCTAAAGTCTAACTCCATACAGCCACCTCTATTGTGACCAGCTTCTACTCTAGGTAGGTTGAACTGAAGTGTCTCTACATACTTCGCCCAGTTTGTTCTTCTGGGGTTCTTACTTGGACATCTTATCTGGATCCCCACTGCCAGTTCGAATTGGATAATCCTATGATCCGACAATGACGGCTCTGATGAGACCTGCCATCGAGTTATCAGAGGGCTAGCCAATCCATTGCTGAGAGTGATATCCAATACCTCTTGGCGGACCCTGGTGACAAAGGTCGGAGTGGTCCCGACATTTTGAATACTTAGGTCTACGCTACTTATGAATTCTAGAAGACACTCACCCCTGGGGTTTGTGTCGGTACTACCCCATTCCAAATGATGGGCATTTGCGTCACATCCCAGAACGAGCGGAAGCCTCTTCCTTCTGCAATGCTCCACAAGCTGTTCTACCTCTCGGGGCGGCACACTTGCGTTGTCCCCCGGAAAATAAGTCGATGCCAGGACAACCTCCATCTCCGTGCCGGAAACTGTCATGGTTGCCTGCACCGCCACTAGGTCCTTGGTTAAGTACTCTGTAATGCAAAAGTGATTTATACCTGCTCTAAGCACTACGCATGCTCTGGGCCTCTCACAGGAGAGGTCCCAAATTACCTTGTTTTTATTCTGATTTAGGCCCCTTACCTGGCCTTTGTAGGTCCACGGTTCTTGGATGAGCAGAAAGCCCAGGTCTTCCGTGGAGAACCTGCTTGCAATGACCGCCGAGGCGGCCACCGCATGATGCAGGTTAACCTGGGCTGCTCGCATCCGTGGTTCTGTCAGAGCTGGGGTTCTTCCAAGTCCAAGAGCCCTAGACCGCCCTCGCTCTGCTCATCCAGCTCGATTCTTCCTAGGTCAATGCCTTCTAGGAGCTCCTGAGTGGAAGGCATTTGCTCGCCTGGGCCGTCGGCGTCAGATGGCTCAGAAGCTTCCACTGGAGCTGATGTAGCGTTGCCTAGCTGGCTCGCCAGCGCTGTTACCACCGAACTAGTCGACGGAGGTGCGACAGCGGCCGCACTAGTGGTACTCTGTTGTACCGATGGCGCAGCAGTCCTGCCTACCTGTGCTCTGGGCCTCCATGGCCTCATCGTTACTGTGCGGTATCTGTAGTTTACTACAAATGCAGCTTCCCTCAGGTTCAGGAAAGACTCTTCGTCAACACATAGGTTGAGCCTGAGCCCGTTCTCGACCGCACTTTTGGACATCACCCTCCAGGCAGAGGTGTGGAACCCTGCATTTTGTGCCCGGAGTAGGTCCATGGCATGCCCTGTTTGCTCCACGCCGGTTCTGGGGAGGAAAATCGAGACGTTGTGCACCGGAGGGATATCATCCCCCCTTTGGGTACACAATGTGGGTCCCTTCCAGCCCTCTAGCTGTGGGATTCTATCTGCCAGCCAAGTGGCGGTGTCTTCATCCTTGCAGTCCACAAGGAGCATGCCTGACCGGAAGTGCACCCCACAGAACGCCAGCGGGTGCGACCAGCCCTTCGCCACCGCGAACATAATGATGTTTTGCAGCCGGGTCAGGTCATCCGAGCCAAGAGCGGCGGCAGGATACTCGCGAGGCAACACAGCCACCCGAACACCTTTGAGGGCATTCGAGTAACCGGGCTGCTGCGCACCACGAGCCGGCACTCCCCCCGAAGCCCCCTGCCCCTTGGACCACGCAGCCGCGATAGGCGGTTGCCCCCGCTGGCGCTTACTGGTAGGTGGTTCCGGTGGAGTAATTACCGCGTTTCCACGCTTAGATGTGGACGCGGGAACCGTATTTCCACTTGACTGAGTGGGTTCCCCGCTTCTCCGTCTATCGACGGGCGCGGGTATCTGCTGTCGCTGCATACCGCCTCTCTGCCCCCGGGCAGGCGCGGGTTGACGACCAGGTAAATTTGTCCCGCTTCTCCGCTCATTTGCGGGCGCGGTTGTGCTGCCGGATTCTTGCGCTTTACGCGTCCGCTCCTCCTCCTCTACCTCCATTCGTACCCCAGCCATGGCCCGAGCCTCCTCCGGGTTTTTCCCTTGTGCGAGATACCGAAGGTACCATTTTGCCCCGGAGCCGCTTAAACCAGCTCGACGGTGGTCGTCCAGCGCACCTGGTTGACCCGGTTTTGGAAGCGGGGGGCCCTAGCTCGGCGATGCCTTCTCCTGGCCTGCTGCCAGCCAGAGCTTCGTGATGCGACAGAGGCGGAGCGGCTCCTTGATTTGTGCTCACGCCTGCTTTCGTACCTGTGCGTGCTGCCTGCACGGCGACAACTCCTTGAGCGGCTTCTGCTCTTCGACCGGCATCGGCCACCAGAGCGTGGGCGGCTTCTGGAGCAGCGTCTGCTTCTGGAACGGTGCCGGCTGCTCGATCGTCGCTGATCCTCCTTGAGGCCGGTCTGTCCACTGTCCTCACTCTCGAACCTGCAAAGAGACCTACCAGATCGGTCTTGCAACCGACCTGCTACAGAAACCACATTAGTAGTTTTAACGGAGGAGTCATACCTGCTCGTAACCTCTGCCGGAAACACTTTCTCTCGGCGGACCTCTCTGCTGGTACTGGGCTTCTCGTCTTCCTTGGCATGTTCAATGAACAGCTCTGCCTCTTCCGCTGTGAGCCTCTCCAGGAAACTGCCTCTGCGCTTCGAGATTTTCGCGTGGCTACTCCTCTCTGGCGCAACAGCTCCTGGCGTGCCTACCACCATGGTGGATGACGCTGCTGTTGGGTTGTCAGAGACAGCCCCTGCAGTCGTCGTTGCCACCGATTTGCCACTTTTTGCCTCTTGCAACTGTTGTCGTCGCTGTTGATGTTTTTGTTGTTGCGGCTGTTGTCGTTGTTGTTGTTGTTTTTGTTGTTTTTGTTGTTGTTGTAGCTTATTCATCTTTTTCTTACGACCACCTGCTCGGACTAGGCCGAGCCTGGCAGTCAACGTAGTTTATGGGGGAAACCAAACGGTACGCCGCGTCAGCGCCCCTTGCCGCGGTAAGGCCAATGCTACTCCTCGAGGCGGCCCGGTGTCGAAGAGGCTCCGTATAAATACAGCCGGTTGTCCTCCTGGCTGCAAACCAACCAATGGGCACGGTGTCGCGTAACACCCTGGCTTAGGAGGTGGTAGTTCTTGGTCATCGCCCCCCAAAGCGGCTCCGACCATCCCCCCGAACCCCCACAAAACAGTGATAGTGCGATCGGATGGTCGGAACCGTTTTGAGGTGCGACTAAGCCCCTGCACCAACGACAAGGTGCCTACCCTAGCAGGGGTGCAAGTTTGATACCCACATTTTATAATATTCGCCTTTAAAACTCTTAAACAAAAATTTCCAAATTATCCAAATTGCAATCAGCTGCTTTTGATCAGCTGTTTTTCCACTTGCAAGTTTTTACTGGCAAAAATTTGTCCAGTAAAATTTATCAACTTCCCCTCAAAATGAAATGTCAATTCGCTCTCTCGATTTCCCCTACTTTGCAAGTTTCTTGCAAGTTTTTGCGTACAAGAACGCCAAAACGTGATAGTTTGTAACAATTGTTACAAACTATTGACTTCGAGAACACTACTAATGTTTGCCAACAGCAAAACAGCTGATCAAAAACAGATGATTGCAATTAGCATAATTACGAAATTGTTGTTTAAGAATTTTAAAGGTGAAAATTATATAATATGAGTGTTAAACATGCTAGTAGCAAGTAAATGTTAGTTTGGTTAAGTTTCCTTAGTAGAATGTTTCAAGCAGAGAACTTATATTTGACAGAGAAGATTTTCACGCGAATATCAGTGTGAATTGTCAAAATCCAAGTAAATGTCTTGTCTTATTTCACAGCGCCAGAGCTAACAGGGCAAATAGCGAGAGTGGCAAGTTAACAGAGATGAGTGCGGTTGAAAGTTATTTAACAGTTTGTGTATTTTCATAAATGTAGGAAAAATATACTTATTTTGGACAAATTAATAAAAAGCCAAAATAATTAAAATAATTATGTCAAATTTTATGTTTATACTTGTGTGCATTTGTGAAATCCATGACTGAAGCGGTCCCTTTTTTGTTCTATGGATATACATAGTTTGAAGTAATGCACAAATGTGATCCTAACCCACTTATTGTTTTGCCGACGGCATTTCGAATGAGGAAATTTATCAATATCGATGGATATTGGAAAAATTAAGTAAAATGCCGAATTTCATTTGTCAAATATAAACATTTGTTTTACAAATTAATGAAGAGTCCTCTTTTAGTGTTTTGTACTTAAGCAGTGCGCAAACGCAAATGTTGACTTGCCGCCGGCATTTTACATTTGCTGACACATATTTTTTTTGCTTTTATACGAGTTATGAGTTTAAACTATGTATGTATTTGTATATCGGTTTAGATTTGGTAAATGACTACAAATTTATATGCACATATTTATGTATATAAATGATTTTTTTTTTTTATTTATTTATAAAAGCTTATACAATGTTAAAAACATATGTACAACCTAGAACATGCAGCGCTAGCTTCAGAGGCTATCGGCTGTCCGTTGAATAAATGTGTTGGCTTAAATTCTCCTCAATAGATCACATTCTTTAAGAAAACGATAGATGGTTTTTATATTTTCTTCCGTAGCGTTGGAAAGGAGGGAAATCGGATCTGTGTTGAAGTGGCATTCTCTCTTATCTTTCAGTGTTGGACAAAATTCTAATATATGAAGCACAGTTGTTGTTGAGTTACAAAACGGACAGCAGTTGGTACTGTTTGTGATATAGATTGGTTGGCAGCAGATCTTATAATCTTCTGAATCCTAGAAGTTTCCTGATTAATATTATCTGTAGAAGGGAGGGTATCTGAGTAACGTAAACAAAAATCTTGAAATTTGGACCAATCAGCTGAATCAGTGTTAAAAAATATTCTGGGTTTGAAGAAATTGGAATTATGGGAGGAGATTTTGGCTATGATAGGAAAATGATCGCTACCATGCAAATTATCTATGCAATGCCAAACAACTTTGGGAGAGAGTGAAGTGGAACAAATTGTAAGATCTATATGGGTGAAGGTGGAATGAGTGGAGAAATGGGTAGGGGAACCATCATTAAGGACAACACAGTCCGAACAGAGGACAGCATCCTCAATAATGCGGCCCCTGGAGTTAGTTGAAGAAGAACCCCAAAGAGGGCACCAGGCATTGAAGTCACCAGCCAGTAAAAAAGGGGTCGAGCCAGAAGGGAAAAGGTTAAAGAAGTCTGTTGAAGTAAAAGTTTGGTGAGGAGGGGAATATGCACAGATGATTATGATTTTATGGGGGGAGGAAATTTCGATGGCAACGGAAGAAATATTCGAAGGAGATATTGGGAGAATATTATGAGGTATACTTCTCTTAATCAGGATAGCAATACCTTGTTTGCTTGATGTGACGGACGGAAGGTTATAAAAGTGACCAGCATAGGCTTTTGGAGTATGAGCTGATATATTGTTTGCAATATGTGTTTCGTTTAATAATATTACAGAGGGGTTATATTTTTTAATTAGGATTTCAAGTTCAAAGTAGTTATTAATGTATCCGTTAATATTCCATTGAAGAAAAGTTAACATAGAAAATAAAGAAAACTAAAGTATGTATGTATGAAAATGTAAGTTTTAATAGGAATTTAATATCTAGAATTATGTATCCATGGATACTTGGGTATGTGATTGTGGATGGGAGGAGGGTACAGGTGAAGTTGTGGAACGGGTTATAGTGGTAGGAGAAGTAGTTGTGGAAAGGGGTGAGAAGGATGGAGAAGGAGAATTGTATAGGGAAGAAACGGAGGGAGAAGGGGTTTCGGGGCAATCATTATGGATTGAGTGTGTGTTGGTAGGAGATGATGCATTATTGTTTGAAGTTGCAGCTTTAATGTTGTCATTTGAATCATTGGTGTTTGAAGTTTTTTCGATGTTGATGTTTTTTTTTGAGTAAGTATTGTTGTTGGAGGCTGTTACATTAGCATAAGAGAATGGTGAGGGAGTAGAAGGCGTTAGAGATTTGTATAAATTGATGGCTTCACGCATCGAACACTTGTGGATAGTTTTAATTTTAAGTATCTCTTTAGACTGGACAAATTTTGGACAGGCGTTAAAGGAAGAAGGGTGTTCACCATCGCAGTTAGCACATTTGACTCTAGAGCATTCAGTGGGAGGGGTATGATTTGGGGGTAGGTTGCAGATAGCACAAGATGGGGTCTTATTACATCGCTTGGCAGTATGACCTAGCAACTGACAATTCTGGCAGCGCATGGGATTAGGATAGTAGGGACGGATATCGAGGGTACACCAGGCAACTTCAATACGACTAGGTAAAGTATGTTTATCAAACGTTAATAATAAAGCACCAGTAGGTACACGATCACCATTGTTTATCTTGGTAAATTTATGAACATCGGATACTCCTTGATCTTTTAGACCATCAATTATTTCGTCATCAGCAAGCTGACAGATAAATGGAGCGTAAATTGTACCCTTTACTGAGTTCAGAGAGTTGTGAAGAGATATCTCAACAGCACCAGCTCCGGGAAGATGTTTGGTTTGTAAAAATTTGTCAGCGATTTTTTGGTTCTTGACCAAAAGAAGTAGGCTGCCGTCACGAAGCGTTGAGATTTTGTTAATGTCTTTGCTTATGGCCTGAATACCTTTATGTACAGCAAAGCAAGAAGTGGATTCAATCGGTTTATTGGCGTCCTGTGATTTGATTACGAGGTACTTGGGATCATCCTTCTTAGAAATAGGTAATTCCGGGAAGAATTCCAGCGTTGAATTTTCTGGCTTTTTCCTCTTGTTTTTAGGACCCGGGGATAATAGTGCAAACCTATTATCCCCCAGCCTGTTGGCCCCAGGGGGCATTGCGAAAGAATTTACGTTCTTACCCGATTAAATTGTGGATTTGACTTTATAATGAAAAGTATAAAAACACGTGGAAAGTGTAACGAATTGAAGCTCAGAATATCAAAGCTAGGTTAAATTGCGCGTACACTAAGTAACGAGAAGTTATACAGCGAGTACAATGCGTAGACAAAAGAAATGCGACCGCACGGTTAGACAGCTCGGTAGCGAATTATATAAATGATATTAGATATCGTATATAGCAGATTCCTCCTCAGCATAATGTGAATCAATAATTTGTCTACACATTAACAATTAAGTACGTACATATACAAATACAGGGGCGTTCGCATTTTTTGGCCCAGTCCGACAAATAAGTAGTTGAAAAATTATTTAAAATATGTATAATAGACATTCCTCAGCCAATACGATATTCTTTTACCAAATTCATGTCCAATTTATGAATATTTAATTTTTACGAACGATTATATTGTGAAATACTAATAAAAATATATAAATGCATTCGGTATTATTTCGCAAAATCGGCCTTGCCTAGAGAAATACTCAGCACATCTTCATCACCTCAATACGCGCTGTGTACATTTGTATGAGCTTATATATATATGTAAATATGTAGCCGAATTTTGTCGCATTTGAACAACAGTGTTGGTCATCACTGAATTTGCAAACCTTTTACTGCAATTTGTAGTCGGAGAAGGAAATCTACTACTTTATGAAAAGTAGTTACAGAAATTCATAATTAATTTTCACTTTTAATTTATTTTAAAAATGTATCACACTATATCCCACCTTAATAAGTATTAAGCAGCCATATATTATTGATTTTCTCCCAGTTAAACGTCTCTGAGAGTTAAATCGTATATTTTTTTATTACTCTTATTTTTCCTTGGACCTACTGCGAAACGATAAGTATTTGCACCCAACTCTAAATTATGGTGGAGGTTTATTGCCTTCGTCTCGCAGCAGAATTGTCGGAAATCCGAGCAGAAGCAAACATTTAGAGCTCAAGGGTGGTTTGCGGGCATGTGAACAAATGAACTTTTGTATTTATTGTATGTACATAAATACATATGTGCAGAAAAATATGCGTTTGTGTTTTTGCTTGCACATAAGATGAATTTTAGGCTTAGATTTGTTTGATAAAATATTTTAAACATGTGTGATATTAAATTTAGTTTGGGAATACAAAGTAGTTGTATTATTGTATTCAAATTAGTGAATATACATACATACGTATATCATTCCACATTTATGGTTAAAAGGTAAATAATTTGCCCATATGGCCAGATTTACATACATAAGTACAAAGTACTACTAGCCTTAAATTGCAACTGATTTGATAAATATTATTTCATTAAAATTTTGTTCACATTTAAGTGATAGAATTTTGGCAAAATTTAAATAAATTTTCAGCTCCACCGATAACATAACGAAAATAAATTAAAACTCTCGTTTTATCAATTCCCGCTCTGTCACTGTTAGTTTTTTTCTCTATCGCTGTCGAATCGTGGTGAGCTAAGACAAAATATATCATGGTGAGCTACGATAAGAAAATTAGTATCCCTCAAAATCAGAGGAATGTGATTCGGAATGGACTGAGATAAGGCTTCTCTGTCAATACACGTTCTCTGGCTGCGAGTCTGCTCGAGGTGTGTACCTCCGAGCTGAGGTATGTTCCCCCGAGTAGAATCGCAAATTTTATTCACAATAAAAGTAGAAGTAATTTTGCTCCTTCTCATTTCTTATAAGATCTCTGGCATGAGTGTATGAGTCGAATGAGCACCGCATTCACATTCGCTTCATTCGACGAACAGAATAAATGAATGTGCGCATGCAGCCCTCTAGTATCTATTTACTTATTTACTCAATTACTCAATACTTTTATTGTGCTACCACCAGCGGGAATCACGTCGAATACTTTCACTTCCACAACAGTCGGTTCTACGCTACCGAAGTGACTCGGATTTTATCCGACCAAGGACTGTTGTTTCGGCGACCTAACCCCACTAAGGCTGCCGGACACCCCCAATCTTATCTCCTCTTGAGTGCAATACCTTGCAGCAGGTTTGCTACTCATACTTCTGGCCAGGGCGGGCGTCGATCCTAACCCTGTCCCAGAAACCTATTTCTGCTGCTTCTGCCAGAGAAGGCTCCATCCGAATTCCACTTCGATGAGGTGTAATTCGTGTAACGGATGGTGCCATCTTAAGGTCTGCTCATGCCTTAAGAAAACCAGGAAGTGGTCCACAACCTATGTGGGCCAGTGTTGCTCGCGCACTCAAGCGCCCCAAGGCGAGTCCTACCGGCCGATCTCCCTGCTTTCCCCAGTGGTCAAGACACTTGAGGCCCTGCTTCTCCCGTACTTTAACCACCACCTCAGCCCGGCGAAGCATCAACATGGCTTACGGAAAGTGCATAGCACTACAATGGCAACCGCCCCTGTGAGAGAACCGTCCTCGTGGCTCTGGACTTGTCGAAGGCCTCCACCGCGAACTATCTGTGTGGCGTCGGTTTGCTACCTTGACGCAGTGTCAAAAGCGAAAAGAATTAAGCAGGGGGTACCACAGGGTGGAGTCCTATCTCCCTTACTATTTAATTTCTACATCTCGCGACTTCCCTCCCCGCCAGAGGGAGTCACACTGGTCTCGTATGCCGACGACTGTACGATAATGGCTACCGGCAATGGAATTGATGGCCTGTGTTCTAAGGTAAAAAGCTACCTCCGAGAGCTTGCTCACTACTTTACAGGACGGAATTTGGCGCTGTCTCCTGCGAAGTCCACGGCGACCCTATTTACATCTTGGACGAAGGAGGTCGGGCTCACCCTCGACATACACATCGAGGGGACCCCTATTTCGACGGTTAACACCCGAAGATCCTGGAGGTCACCCTTGACAGCCTGGTCTCCTTCTCAGCGCATACAACCGCAACCGTCAACAAGGTACAGAGCCACAACAAAGTCCTCAAGTCGCTCGCCGGCAGCACTTGGGGCAAAGACAAAGAAACGCCAATATGGTCGCCTGGAACTAGCAGGACTGGAGACTTGTCAGAACGCCGCACTCAGGACAGTGACGGGATGTCTCCTGATGACACCTGTGGATCACCTTTATCATGAGGCTAACGTGCTCCCAGTGCAGGAGCACAATCTAATGCTCACAAAGCAGTTTTGACTGGGGTGCCACCGTTCGGGGCACCATCATATAGACTTGCTCGCGCTGGAGCCGGCACCCACGCACATCAGGGGACACCTCTCACAACTGACGGACGATTTCCAGACATACGTACGCCTACCACTGGACCCAAGGACGTACCGACAGGCTCTGGACAGCATTCACAGGGAGTCGGTGTCCAAATACATCGACACCCGCCCTGTTAGTGCAGTCCTGGGAGTCCAACCACCACCCATAACAGCTGAGGAGCTCCAGCTGCCTCGTGAGACCCGCGTCACTCTGGCTCAACTCAGATCTGGATATTGCAGCAGGTTAAACTCCTACCTATCCAGGATCAACCCCGACACCCCCAACACGTGCCCGGCATGTGGAGAGTCTCCGCACAACACCAATCTCCTATTCACATGCCCGGCCAAACCCACTCAACTAACACCCCTCTCCCTATGGTCCGACCCTGTTGAAATGGCTCGTTTCCTGGATCTCTCGTTAGTTGAGCTTGACGATAATGATTGAGGGAGCCCGCCAGCCCAGTTGGGCGTAGCTAGCCGCTACAACAACAACAACAACAACAGGTCCAATTAGTTTATTGACGGTGGGTTTTAGTCTATCACACAGAACCTTTTATACGATATTAAGAAGACTAATACCGCGATAGTTGGCGCGAATTGCAGGAACACCATTATTGTAAATTGGGCAAAGCACACTTAGATTCCAATCCGACCATACTCTATAGATGAGCTGGTGCATACGCTTTACCAACTCTTCTCCATCGTATTTTAATAACTCAGCTGGCAACCCATCAGCTCCGGTGCTTTATTGTTTTTAAGCCGCGCTGTTGCTATACGAATTTCATCACAGTCGGGTAACGTAACATCAACTCCGTCGTCATTGATTGGTGTTTCGGGTTCGTCATCTTTCCAAAGTGGTCTCTGCGAAAAAGTCCGCCCTCCATAAACCGAGTATGTTCTCGACGTTAGTCACTAGGCCGGTAATCTTACAGGAATTGGCTAACTATCTAAAACTGTAGACCTATATAATGAAAGGTATACTCGTACTTTACATTAAAAGCAACACACAATTTTTGACGCTTAATCTATACATGCATTTTATTTGTGAATTCTGCACTTTAACGCTCAATGCTACCATTTTTTGAAAGCATACATAATTCTCATATCAATTGTTTCAATTGAGTTTCTGATAAATATGTACGTATGTACGTATGTTAAAATTTAAACTTGATTAACATATAAATCACTTGAATAGTTGTTTTAACTTTTAAAAGATCATGATGATTTTCCTCAGCTGGTATGAACATATCTACATATGTATGTATGTATGTATGCATATAGGTAAGAGTTGTGAAAAACGCATTAATTATTTAATGTAAGTACATACACATTAATGTCAATGGAACAAAATTGCAATACGTTTATTTCGAATATGTAATGCTTACCAAATGTTTACCATTAAGTCTGAAAACCCTATGTATGTTATTGGAACTTTTTACAACAAACTGTACACTTTTAATGTTAAAAGAAGTTTTGAAGGCATTACATTTTGTAATAGTTTTGCTCGCGTAACCAAAACAATAATAGTTCTCATGTTAATATCAGACATTTTTCTCCAGTTAATATCCTACTTTAGATATCATGACGATGTGAAATTGAGAACGAAGAAGATGGCAAGATGGTAGCAAGAATTAACATTTGTATAAAAGTATATGTATGTATAAATAACAAAACTTGATAAAAAATTAATTAATGACGTCAAATTAAAAAAAAAACTGTAGGAACATTTAATTTTTATTTTTGTATTGGTATTTTGTATTCTCGCATTTATATACAAAAATTTCCATTTTTTAAAACTCTATAGTTCTTCACTTCGAGATGTACCAGGAATATTAATTTTAACCAAGCTTAACTCAATCCTAAAAGTTGATTTAGAAGAATGGATCTTTAAACTAAAATGCCTCGAGTACATGCGTCAAGGCGTTTTTCTTATGTTTCGAATGCCGCACAAAAATAATCTTTTATGAAATTAACAAAAAATTAACAAACAGTTACCATTTTAGCAGATAAAAATTCTGACTTTTTTTTCATTTTTTTTAATAACTTTTTTTATGAGGTTTTTCGGTGCAATTAAACTGTTATTCACGCTATTTTTTGATGCAGCAACGTGGTTAGGGACCTAATTATTACAAACCAATTGATAATTTTCTTTGGAAAGCAACGTACTCTATTCTCAGTTACATCTTATAACTTAGTATTTTGCTATCTCATAAAATATTTTTGTTGCCTTATGCAAAGAAAACAAATTATATCTTGTATTTTTTATTGACCCATTTAATGATGGAAGACTAAGAAATATTTTTGTCCATTCAAATATATTGTCTAAATATTATACTGTGCAATCGGGGATATACATACTTACATGTGTAATTATAATTTTTTGGTGATGTTTTGATTTTTCGACATATTCTGAAAATATCTCCTTAGCAATATTTCTATCAGAATAGTTTATAATTTAAAAAAAACAATAAAAAATTATTGCATTTCTCATAACTCTTATATAAATTATTTTTCTTTTTTTCGGTTTTTATTTCTTGAGATATGAAATCTACTTTTAATTTTACAATTTTAGAGCTCTATGTTTACGCTCTACTTTATTCTAATTACATTTATTTTATGCAATAAAATTACTTATTCAGTCAAAATGTGTACGCGGAACTCTACACAGTAAATTTATATATAAAATAAACAAAATTAAAACCAGAATTTAAAGCTTAATGAATACCACGAAAATTGAGTGAATAAACTAACTACATGATATAAAATATATGACAGCAAAGCAACTCATTTTCAACGGATTTTGAAGCGTTGTATTAAAATAAGTCATAAAAAATGGTTTGTTGCACCAGGTAGGTAGAAAATCAGTTTTTGATCATGTATAAAAGTAAGACAGGAAAGTTTTTTTATACGTAGGGCCTTTTCGACTGGATACTAAGATGTTTATAATCTTTTTAAGAATAAGATCACAAAAATTATCACAAGAAAAATCACAACATATGTAAAAGTAGGTTTCAGAAGTGATATTTCGTAAGAAACATGAGATTTTTAAAGGGATAGGAAATTTCAGAAATCTCGTATACCATTCAGCGCTTCAATACCTATCGAAAATTATTACCCACCTTACAGTTACAAGAAATCAAAAAAATTATAATAAATTGTCATGTAAATGTAATTCTAAAATTATAATTCGTAAATACGCACCACAAAGCGATTTCTACGTGAAAGATATTGGAACATATACTCGTACATACATATGTATGTACCTACATATGTATATGTATGTATGTGTTTTGTTGAAACAAAAAAGATGCATTCAAGTTCCTTTGCGTAAGTCTATAATTGAATCGTCTTCCTGTATTAGATTATCAGTTTCTTATGTTTTCTTTGTTAAATTTATAATTTGATAAGCTAAGCTAATTCATAGCTAACAGGTCTACATTTGCTTAAGTTTACATTGCCGTTTTTTTGTTTTTTTTTTTTGTTTTTGGATATATTTTTACTTTTTGTTCTAGGCCAGAGTTAAAATATTTTTCCTATGCGCAAATATTTTAAAACCTAACACTAAGCAATAATAACTTTATTTTATTTTTAACCGATTACAATATACAAAAAATGCGCTTAAAAAGTGCTTTTGTAGTGATATACATAAATATTTTTAACACAACTTGGCTTTATTAGCCTATTGCCCAATGATAGTATTAACATATGTATGAACATATGTACATATGTATGTATACAAACTTAGTGTATTATCTTCTAATATATCATATACTAGTTTAAATATAGTATATAAGCGGTACGCGTTTTATGTATGTGTATGCGTATGTTTAATTATAGAAATTCTAAAATGTTTAGCGCATTGCGTTTATATTGCAGTTTATCCATTCGTGTTACCAACCCTGTTGACCAGATAGTCTTACCAACCATCGTATGAATGTTTATGGATAAATGATTGTTACCTTAAATTTATAATAATTTCGCTATTTTGCTGCAGTCATTTAGTTGGCACTCAAACGTCTAGGGGGGAGAAATCTTTGAGCAACGTTGTCCGACGCTTTTCAGCAATATCCATTTGATTCTCCAGATCACCCAAATCAGTCGTTTCGGCACGTTCGATTTTCCATGAGAGATTCTCAATTTCCGCCTCAAGTTGAGCCTTAAAACGAATAGAACAAGTTTTGTTTTTAGTTTTATAAACAAAAATGTATTTACTTTACAACACATTTTCTAAGCTTTTTTTTATTGTTATTGTCACAAATAAAATCGTGCCCAAAAACTTTCCTCGAATGATGCCGCGACAAACAAAAATCAATAAAAGCGGCCCCCAAGTCGACTTACCTGTTGATACTCGAAAAGATCCTTTCGTGATCCGCTCTCCATAAAGTAAGCATATGGATATGTATATTGAAGCGTATACCGGCATTTTGCTAATAAAGCCGCAGCGTTGAACAAATACTGCCAATCAATCCAGGTGCCTCGTCCTTTCATAACTTTTTCATTAATGCGATCACGTAGTCGATCAATGGTTTGTTGTTCCAACTGCAATGATTTCGAGTGGTTTTCCCAGCGCTCATAGTAGTGCAAATACTTTTTCAGTGCTTCGCGAGCTTGCACGTGCACCGATTCGTTGGCAATATTCGGATTGTCTTTATAGCGTGAACACTCATAGTATTCGGATCCGTGGGTCTTCCAATCACCTAGACACATCCAACAAAAGTCATGTTTGCAGTTAAAGCATTGCATATGATTACAGCCTCCATTTTTTTCAATACAAATGTGGCATTTCGGGCAGTCTTTGGTATTAGCGCTAATATAGTTGGCTGTCTCACTATCGTCCGCGCATTTCGTCAGCCATTTCTTAATGATGACACAGTCAGTGGGCGCATGGTAATCCATGCCACACTTGAAACAGAACGATGTATGGCAAGAAGTACAGATGACACGTTTCGCACAAATCTCTGGAGAGCGTACTATAATTTGGCAATTTGGTCCAGGGCAGAAGCGCAACTGGGGATGCGACCTTACATAGTCCTTAAACGCAAACTGTTGGTACTTGTCGCGCATAACGGGTCTTATCACCAGTGTAAGGACCAAATCTTCGGGAACTCGTACATTGCACATTGGAGCCATGCAGCCTATTTGTGTGGAAATTCCCTGAAAAATTTGCGTATCGAAAAATATCGACCAACATTCTTTGCAAAACGCATGACCACATGCAAGGCTGAAGAATTTGTCACCCAATTGCGAACTGGCACAAACCGGACACATTTGACTGCGGTATAACGTAGGACAACTGCCGGACGTCGCTGTATTGTAGACACCAATTGAGATCAATAGGCTTCGAGGTGAATTGCCGTTGCCGCTACTATTACTATTACTGTAGGCAATAGCGTCTTTGCTGGTAGAAGGTGTCGACGGATCAGGTAGACTTAATATGGGATTCGGCGGTTTGATTCGAGCTGATATAAGTAAAGAATTTGCATTATCCCGATATTTATCTACTACTACTTGATTGTCCCATTGATGCTCTAGTAGAAGAACTTTCGCAAGCGAAGGAGTTATATGTAGAATCGTATTAAGTTTCTCAACTGATTCGTTGAGCAATTTTTCAACCTCTTCGACTGTGAGACATTCAAAATCGAAGTACTCAGGATCAGTTTTTTTCGGATCCAAGCGTTCTACATCGCAGTCTTCACCTATAAAACGAAAAATTAAAGCTTTAGTTCGAAGAACATGGTTTTAAAAATTGACTGATAACATAAAGAACGTGATTTAGGGATCTATATTTATCAAACATATTAGGTAAGTTCGGGTACGGATAATTATTGAAAGTTTTCGAAAACTATCAGCTTTTAGCGTTCGCGTACGCCAAAAACTAACAAAGTAGGGGAAATTGAGAGAGCAAAGTGACATTTCAATTTGAGGGGAAGCTGTTGGTTTCTGCTGAAAAAATGTTTGACAGCAAAACAGCTGATCAAAAACATGATTGTAATTCGCATAATTACGAAATTATTCTTTAAGAATTATAAAGGTGAATATTATAAAATATGAGTATTAAACATGCTAGTAGCAAGTAAATGTTAGTTTGGTTAAGTTTCCTTAGTAGAATGTTTCAAGAAAACATTAATGCAATGTTTTCCATTTTTCATATTTGGATGCGGACAAGAATTCAATCTGCTGTTCGATGAATTTGCAAGTTTCTGCAAATTTTGCGTTCGCGTACTATTTTGGATATTTTTCTTTTGTGAGAGAAGAGAAGACAATTCCACAGAATTTTGCTGTTGGAGATTGAAAACGAACGTACCTATTAAACAGAGTTTTTTCACCAGCACTTTTTTTGTTTCAAAAAGACAAGGACGGTAGAAAATTTTGAATATTTTCCTCTGAAGAGGAGAAGGCTTTTTACGCTAATCTTAAATGAACATATGGGGAAGCAGAAACAAAATTTTGGAATCAAGACTCCAAAGAAAATTTTCAACAAAAAAATTAAATCGGTATGTCACAAATCCGAATTTGAGAAGGGATAAGGGAAAATCGTTCCAATACACAAAAAAATTACAAACGTTAGAATTTTTGTTAACATTTGATAATCTGATCAGGTAGCATATTTTTCTTTGTTTGATAATAAAATAGTCAAGGCGGTTTCATTAATAGTGGTGTTAATCAATCAGCTGATTGGTGGTTGGTTGTCAAGATCAATTGTTTATTTGGAAATAATCAATTGTTCCCTTTAAATACAGGAAATGTCAACATATGGTTCACTATAACTTTTTGCGGTGACCCTAATAGTTTAAAAATTATTTCGCGAAAGTTAAATACAAAGGAGATAAAGTTTGACAATAACCCACAAAAGGGTTGCATTTATAGAAACGCTACCACCTTACATCAATTCGCCTTGAAAATAGTAAAAGAGTAATTTTTAAATGAAAAATATTTTAATATTTTTATATGTATGCTTATAAGCATTTATGGTTTGCGTTTATATTTGAAGCTTTTGAATTTCACGATCATGTACTTAAATTTGGCACGCAGTTCGTCCATTTTTTGTTCCATTTTAGTCTTCTCATGAGCTAATACCAACATTTTTCGAAACTCTTCATTTCTGGTCCTTCGGCGCAACGGTTTATATTAGCTCTTTTGTCATCCAATAGCAATAGCAAGTGCTCAAGTGGAATTAGATTTTTGCCAAATGGGTTTATGCTTATAATAAAGTTTATTTTAAAAGTTCCAGAGGTGTAACAATATTAATATTCACTCCCAAATATTTTTATCTACATAGCTCGAAAAAATTTCAAAAACATCAGAAAAATAAAGACACTTAAAAAACCAGGCGTATTTAATGCAATATTTTGTAACGCAATTACTGAAGGAAATCAGTAACTTATTAGAGAAAAAAGGTCGGAGGCCAAGGCAGCTTGCACTCCCACTATTAATTAAGTAGTTACATACATATATTATTATGAATATATGTATATTATAATAAATTGTTGAACATAAATACATATATATTAAAGAAATTCATTCAGAAATTTCTTACGATTTGCGGGAGATATTGTAACAGAAACCGCAATACATATGTACATATATAAATATATATGTAGCTATGTACATTCCCATATAGATATTGATTTCTACATACATACTTAGTACATACATATGTACATCTTGGGGACGATTTCAAGAATTTTAGTTTGCGGAAGATCACTTGTATTTTATTTTGAACTTTACTTGCCTGAATTATAATAATCTTCATATTCACAATCGTTGTCAGAATATTCCATATCCGAGTCAGCCGACATTTTTTATTAGGAAATTACAGTGTAACTATTAATGTACTAGCTTTATCAGCAGACGTGAGCTATTTTGCAAACAACTTATATATATTGCAAAATTTGAGCTGTTTTAACAATTGCAGTACATGTTGTTGTAGTAAGGGCTTTCCGGTTGTCTGGCTGATGGGTGGTTAATATCGCAGCGACGGTGATACTAGTGGATTACAAACCTCGTATTAAAAATATGTACATATGTGTAGCCGATGTCAACTTTTTCTTAACGCAGTGTCCAAATGGAAGAGCTACGCTTTGCGGGGTGTAATTCACTGTTGGAGGCCTTTGTGTTATAACAATGGATGTATAATGATTTTTCACCATTGACAAAAAACTTAATTATCTTTTGCTCGGTTTTGTTATTCTTGTAAACCTTATTTCCGTAACTGCAATGACCATTGCATGTTTTTTTAGATACAGTTAAATTGCTTTGTTTTGCACTCTATTCGGCATAAGTGTGGATCATTATGTTAAAGACTTTGCTCGCACTTTTCAACTAACATTAATTCCAAATAATATTTTAGCTACACTTTATCAAAACTTAAATAGTCTTGTTAATCGCACTCCTAATAGAAATTACATATTTTCTTTTCCAAAACACAAACGAGTTTGCACTTACTTAATTTTGAAATACTAATGAAACATAGTCAACTGGAATTATCAAAACACAGTAGGATTGAAATATTCTAAAAGCGTGTTTATATACCATTTCGTTTTGTCGTCTATCGTTCATGTCGTCGGTGTGATAAAGCACGCGCAGCGAGATTGCTTGCTCCAATGGACTCTGCGCCAACAATGGTGTTCATCAAGGTCTCTTGTTTGCATTTAAATATATAAACTTAATTACTTCTTATTTTTATAATGTATTCTCTCATATTTCGCATGATGAAATCATCAATTATTCACTTCATTTAAATCAACGCAAAAATATGAGAGTTTCCCAATTTACTACTTTGGTTTTACGCTGGTGTTGCTCAGCGTTACCTATGTCGACAGTTTCATTTTAATGTATGCATTAAACTCAAGGTATTATCATTGAGCTTGAACTCCATATAATGAAGCGATCCTGTAGCTCTAAAATGAACATTAGCAGTTTCGAAAAGAGGTTTTTCGAAAAGCGCGTATGATACCGCCGTTAGCAAATTTATGTTCATTAACGCCCAATGCTTGTTGTTATGGTTAACTATCTAGTGATTCCGTTCGAAAACGTGTATGCATATTTGTGCAATTCTTCAAGGATTTGCCATACTTAGGGCCAGTTTTTCAGTGCTGGTTTAAACTCAGTTTAAACTAAGTTTAGTTAAACTCAGTTTAAATTTAAACTTAGTTTTCTTGCGCTCAATTAAATTTGTTGCAACCAAAACGAAATAGTCAGCACGCAATTGATATGTTAAACTAAGTTTAACTGTGCGCAATCGGCCGTTTAAACTCAGTTTAAACTCCGTTTAAAGTTGACTGAAAAACTGCATACTGAGTTTAAACTTAGTTTAAACGACAAACAGAGTTCAACTTGCACTGAAAAACTGGCCCTTAATAGAGAACAAATCTTAGGTTTGTTTTTCTTCGATTGGAACAGAATGGTCCAGTCAGTAGTACAGTTTTTGACTTTAATAGACTTTAAAGTCGTTTTAATAAGTACTGATAAAATTTCCAATCGCGTGGTTAGCTTTACATAATCACCCTGTAGTGATAACACAATTTCTGTTTATTTGCAAAAATGATAATCATTGACAGTGGTTTATTACTTTATTTACAAAAATAAGAGTGTTCTTTTGCTCATTTGCCCGGAAACCAAGAGAACCAAACCTAATGTTTGAAGTAGATCCAATATCTGCAGATCACAAGGACGTTATTCATGATGTAGTCTTCGATTATTATGGGCGTCGAATGGCTACGTGTTCTAGTGACCAAACTGTGAAGGTATGCACCTGATGAACTTAAAAATTTAATTAGTAAGAATATTATAGATCTGGGACGAAGATGAATTGGGCAAGTTGACAGTATCAAACAGTTGGAAAGCGCACTCTGGTTCTATATGGCGATTATCATGGGCGCATCCAGAGTTTGGACAAGTTTTGGCAACGTGTTCATTTGACCGCACAGCTTCTGTGTGGGAAGAAGTAGCTGGTGAAAAAGTCGCTGCCACAATGACACCAGCTCGTAGATGGGTTCGTCGTACGACTCTTGTTGATTCCCGAACAAGTGTGACTGACGTAGAGTTCGCACCTAAATACTTGGGGCTCTTGCTGGCCACAGTTTCTGCGGATGGTATAATTCGCATTTACGAGGCACCAGATATAATGAATCTCTCGCAGTGGCCAGTCCAACACGAAATAGGAAATAAGCAACCTCTGAGTTGTATATCCTGGAACACTTCTACATATATGCTATCTTCTCATCTGCTAGCTGTAAGTATTATTTGATCAATGTAAATCCATGTTTTTTGTAATTTTAGATTATTTTCAGGCTGGGAGTGACGATACATCAATGGATATAGGGAAAGTTTTAATATTTGCATATAATGAAAGTGCGCGGAAGTGTGCGAAAGTTGAAACGATAAACGAGATAAATCAGCCGGTGACTGATTTAGCTTTCGCCCCTGCAGCTGGACGCCGATTTCATGTACTAGCAGTAGCGAGCAAAGACCTATATATTGTAAATATCCGTGGGACCATGTAAGAGACAAAAGCTTTATTTGTATAATTCTATACATTTTATTCCTTAAATTGTAGTGATTCTTCTGCAAACACTAATCTGGAAATACAAACTACGAAGTTTACCGAGCACAATTGTCCCGTTTGGAGAGTTTGTTGGAATATGCTTGGAACAATGCTGATATCCACTGGTGATGATGGTTGTGTTCGAATATGGCGAAGTAAATTTTTTTACAACTACACATATAGATTGAAATAAATTATTATCTAATTGTAGTGAATTATACAAGGACCTGGAAATGTGCCGTTGTGTTAAAAGCGGAAGGAAGTCATTCACCATATGAACCAAGTCTTAATTCACCAACGTTCACCGCTGCCGCTGCTGCTACTGCTAAATATTATAAAAAAGGTTCTATAAGTAACCCAAATCAAGTTCATTGGCACTAATGTAAATATACAGGCTCATATTAATTTTTAAAGTAAAGTCGGTGGACGAAACTGCCGCAATTCCAAATGGTCTCGTGGGCAGTCCGTTTTAAAAAAAAAAAAATAAAGAATTCGTATTAGGACGAATTGTCAAATATTTATATTTATTTCTTAACAAATTAAAATATATGTACAGTAGAAGTCCGATAATCCGGCACATTCGGGACCGGCTCGGTGCCGGACTACCGCAAACGCCGGTCTATCGGGCGGTAATTATAAGAACAATTAGGATAATAATCAAACTACAAATACAGTCGCAAATACATACAACAAAGTTTATTTTACATTTCATATAATGTATGTACACATGAATCATGGTATGTACATACATATGTACACTTAGTTTTGAAAAGTCACGAATGTCTTCGTTTTCTTGACTTTTGGCATTTAGTATACAATTTATTTCTAGTGATATGTAAATCAATAATTTCAGAAGCACTGTAGCTAGTACTAGCCTCAGCAAAAGAGATAAACTTATTTAGTGATTCTGCAGCTTTTGCCTAGCTGATTTATTCCTTTTCTTCCGTTTCGGGATCTGAGTGACTCTTCAAGATTTTGAGTAGGCTGAGGGTTTACTACAATGTTGATAATGTTCTCATCGGTTAGTTCTTGTTCAACAGGCTAGTTCTCGTCGATTAGAAGCCACTCCTTTATCTCATCTTCAGGCAGGTTTTTTGAGGACACAAAACAACAACGCACACAAAAATGGCGTAGACGCTTCGTGATTGATTAACGGAGCTGCCTGAATTTGTTGTGACAGCTGAGACTAGCCGGCCGCTAATTGTTTCCGAACAATACCGAGTGCTTCCGGATGATCCCGAACTACCCCGAAAACTTCCGAATAGCTCTCGAGCGTTTTTATTTGCTTTAAAGACACACTTTTGGAGAAAACCAAAATTTTTACAATTTTCCGGAGCGATGACGGACTATCGCGCATTCCGGGCTGTTGGATGTCGGACTAATGGATTTATACTGTTCTTCTCTATGTACTTATATCACAGAAAATATTACAAGCTGAATAATATCACTTACACTTGGAGATGGTGTTTGCTGGCGTATAAAAACTGCTGTGGGCTTCTGGTCGGTCCAAAACGAAGTAAACCCGCGAATTTTACATATTTGTCGCCGGACCGACTGTTTTGCCTTAGAAAATCAGTTGGTTTGGCGAACAAAAGCATATCCCGTTAAATCGATATAGAAAATACATCCAATGAACAGCGATCGCGAAAACCAGTGTTTTTGAGTGCAGGCAGTAAATTACCCTGGAAAAAACTTGAAACTTACCCAGCAGTAAACTGGGCCGGGCCCTTGCCATGGGCAATATTAAAAAAAAAAACAATTGTCCTAAGTCCATTCCCAGACAGGTACATACATCTTCGTCCGAATTACTGCTGCCGAAGTTGGGGGCATAGTGTTGACTATTAGTTGTGGGTACACGTCGACGACCAATGTCAGTCGAGTAGAAGACGACACGTAGAATTTCGGGTCGGCCAGCCGCATAAATTGCAAGTGTCGCATTAGTCGATACTCGACCCGTTCGAAAGCCGGCTGAAGTAGCCGAATAGACTGGGAGGGCATCTTGTCTTCCTACTATTCTTTTTGATGATAAGGCGTTTTTCGTCTTCGGTCTTGTCTGAGAGCTGTTTGTGTCTTGTTGTTTGGGTGTCTAATACTGTGACTCTAAAACTGTTCGTTACATATATATGTAGCTCTCAAACTTTAAAACATTCTATAATTATTTCATTTCCATGAAATGAAAAATTAACCTACATTGCTTTCAAACCAGTTACTTTTGGTTTAACAACACATTTTATCTAATTCTTTACATTATTTTAATTATTTATTTTTATTTTTTTTATTTAAATAAATTAATTCTTTACTCCATTTTTTTAATTTAATTTAATTTAATTATGTTGTGTATTTTCGATAATTGTAAAATCAAAAACACTGATAATGAGCAACGTTATGTTACATGCTGGTTGTGCGATGGAGTTGCCCATGTGAAGTGTGCCAGATTGATTGGTAGAGTCATAGACTTAATTAATGAAGGCAGCTGCATTCGTTGGTCTTGTTTGAAATGGAGATCAACTGAGATTGAACTTTATAAATTTTTTAGGCAAACTAGAAATGGTTTTTTTGAAATCGGTAAAGACTTTCTCTCACTTACTGATAAATTCAAGTTTTATGAAAGCACGTTCAAATCATTAAAGTGCTTAGATAGTCAAGCATCTGAACCTGACAGGGAAAACAAACGCAAGCGAACCAAAAGTCCGTCTATAGAAATCGTTCCCAATGACAAAGCTGAACAAAATTTAGTGCCACAACCTCAATCAACAGAGCTTATAAATCTTTTATCTCCTTCCCCCAGGCTGAGGGTCCTTTTTATCGTCAAGAGCTATCTGCACTCGGGCTTCTGCCTTAAAAAACTTTACCGGCCAAGGCGAGCTACGGGTTGGTTTCCATGAGGCACCATTACCCTTCCACTTCAATCCCTTCCACCTGCTTCTATTGCTTCAAACCTTCAAATATCTTCAGGTGCTCGCGAATCACCCACAGAGAGGCTGTTGAAGAGAAGAGTTGTTTTTGTCCCCCAGAGAAAATCGATTTTTATTTCAAGATTTGTTAAAGATACTTCATCTAATGATATAGAGTTTTATATTTCATCAAAGATTAAAACAAGTAATTTAACGATACGAAAATTTCAAAAATTCATTCTGGCCGACTGGAGCATTTGTTCGTGAGTTTGAATATAAGCCACATAAAAATAAAATTAGTAACTTAGCTACAATATCTCACCGTCATTCTGAGCCAAAAAACTAATTTCTAATTCTGCTTTAAGTATATTGTACCAAAACGTAAGAGGTTTAAATACTAAATTGAATGATTTATATTTAAAGGGTCTTGATTGTAACTACAAAGTAATATACTTCACTAAAACTTGGCTTAAACCGCTCATTTTCAATTCAGAGATCCTTCCTGACAATTTCTAAATTTATAGAAATGATCGTAAGGACAGAATCGGTGGAGGTGTTCTCTTTGCAGTTCATTCTTCAATACCATCCGAAGAAGTGAGTGTCCCTGTTATTGAGCCCATTGAATTTAAAGCAATACGTATAATGGTGAGTAAGGGATTCATTTACTTAGCTCTTTGCTACATCCCTCCAAATTCAGACTTAACGTAATATTCGAAACATATTTCATTACTTAATTCCTTAAGTGCAATGTTTACAGCCCATGACTCGATGATTGTTATCGGCGACTTCAATTTGCCGAGCATATCATGAGTTTACTACTCATGTATCAAACGGATTTAGAGAAATTATGCATATCGATGTTATATACACCGATTTTAGTAAAGCATTCCATAAAGTAAATCACTCCTTACTTGTCCATAAACTCGATCTTCTTGGCTTTCAACCGAATCTTCTTCGTTGGATATCTTCTTATCAGCACGACAGAACACAACGAGTCCTTTTTAAAAATACTTCTCCGAACGTTATTCATGTATTATCAGGGGTTCCACAAGGAAGTCACCTGGTCCGATTCTGTTCTTACTTTTTATAAACGATATTTCTTCTGTTGTGAAATATTCAAAAAATTTGTTGTATGCGGATGACGTAAAGCTTTTTAGATTATTTAATACTGTTGATGAAAGGTATTTACTACAAGCGGACTTAAATAGCATGTCCTGAACAAGTATTTAACTTTGTTGACCTAGGTATCACAATGGACCCAAAAACTTAACTTCAATCTTCATATCAATGCTACAATCAACAAATCTAAGGGTGTTTTTGCGTTTGTAAAACGATGGTCAAAAAAATTCAGTGATCCCTATATTACGAAAGCTCTTTTCACAACATTAGTGAGACCAATACTAGAATATGGTTTCATCGTTTGGAACCCGCACTATCAAGTTCATTCTGACCGGATATAGTTAATTCAAAAACAATTTCTGCTTTTTGCTTTAAGAAATTTTCGCTGGGATTCCCAGTAAAACCTGCCACCCTATATTAATCGTTTAAAACTTATTAATCTTCCTACGTTTGCTAGTCGCAGAGAAATGTTAGGCATAATATTTTTGGTCAAGTTACTGACAGGTTTGACGTCTAGCCCACCTCTTCTGGCCGAAGTGAAGTGGAACGTTCCTTCCCGAATTTCCAGGCATTTCCGGCCTCTTTTTCTGAAACCTTGCAAAAATAATTTCGAATTAAACGAGCCACTCCGTGGTTTATGCCAGGACTTTAACTTTCATTCGGTTCCTTTGATATTGCCGATTCACTTTTTTACATAAAGAAGACTATACTTTGTACTCTCAATAGATGATGGATTACATACACAATTACGCATTAAAACAATTTTTACTATCTAAAATAATTTAAATTTAAAATCAGCTGATGAACTTTAATTCTGTAGCTGAATAGTTTTAGAGTCTCGACACCCAACAAACTCCTGCCTTTCATGACTCGGCCCTGCATATGCAAAAAAAAAATTAAATCCGTGCGTCATGCGGATGCGCCCCTCACGCCGGTCGGGCGGGTATGGAGGGTAAAAACCGTTGGGATTATTATTATTATCGCGCGAAGACGGAACGAACGAGATTCCGAGCCGCCTTGTCGCCACTAGTTGCGGTGCTGCGACGGTCGGAACGGACGTGATTCCAAGCCTCGCTTTCGCCTCCCGTGTTGCAGGAGCGGTCGGAACGGACGAGGTTCCGAGCCGCCAGCAGCAGAGCCGCGTTCTCTTGTTGCGCAGGCAGTGGACGGTCGGAACGGACGTGGTTCCAAGCCGCTCACCCGTAGAGTGTCTTCTGTTGAAGACCTGCGGTTCGATGACGACGTAGTCGCATTTGTTACGGCCGTCTCTTCTTCGGCAAGCTCCGCCTCTTCCACCTGCTGAGCCCAAGATTTGTACGGCTCCGTTGGGTGGAGACAGCACGTCGTCGGAGCTGTCGTCTTCGGGCCTTGTGCGGACGTGATCAGTCTCGGTGTTGGGCTGTCTCCAGTCGCTTGAGGGACCAACATCGTCGAGGTGCAGCGCTGTGTGGTGTTTTTCCTAGCACTTGTGATACCGGTCTGTGCTGCTGCAGATCTCCAGTCGTTAAAAGAAAGAAAGGCAGTTCGGACAATAGTGGTGGAGGAGCACCACCCGCAGTCGCTCCTCCGCCGTCTTCCCGCGGTATCGGGGGCTTAACCTGATCCCGTGGTTGCCACATAGCCGGCAGGCAATCGCGAACGCTTCAGCGTGCTGCTCGGACTTCACTCGGCGCGCAGTATAACTAGTCATCTTTTTTGTAATGGGAAAAAAAAAACTCGACATAAAAAGCAATAGAGTCTAAAAGTTACCGCTAATTGTTTTGGTGTGGTTGGATGGCGAGCGTGGCGCAAATTGGAGCTTCTTAGAAGGTGCTGGTCTTCTCCGAAGGAAGCAATACCTATTTGACGATTGGTCTCGTCACGACTCCCTTCTCGGTGCGGTCTCCAATGAAAATATATTTTCTGACATCTATTTTATTACATCAGCTATTTTCTGTGGAGATCTCGGGTTAGCAAACCAGTTGTTCGGCGAACAAAAGGATACCCCGTTAAATCGATTGACAAAATACAGCCAACGACCAGCGATTGCGAAATCCAGTATTTTTGAGTGCATGCTGATACCCAGCAGTAGATCAGCCTAGAAAAAACTTGAAACTTACCCAGCAGTAAACTGGTTCAGGCTGCTGACCTGAAAAGTCGGGTTTAAAATAAGTAATTTTCTTTTTAACAATTTTCCCATTGAAATATTTTGGTAAAAATTAGTACGAATTCTTAGAAGATAGTATAGGCTATACAATTGCAATGATATTTTCGGCTATTGCCTCATTTGGTGTCTTTGATACTTTATTAGGCAGTGCCCCTCTGGGCCATCACACAGAAAATAATTATTATATTCCAGGGTTAAGATACTCATTTGTTTGAGGAACGGGCGCCGCAGGTTGAATATTCCTTTGCATAATTAGATGTCAAATATTTTCAAAGTTTGGATGAAGATCTTTTCATTTACAGCTTTAAACAGTTCACTCGACTTTGACAATAAAATTAAAGTTTTTAATAAAAAGCGTTATAAATAAATAAAAATATTATTTTTTGTGAATACTAAGGCTGTATATTAGAGTTTAGTATGTATTTCAATGTAAAATATTTAATATTCATAATAAAAATATCACAACCTTTTTTAACTTGAATCGCAAATACGTAAAAAATTTTAGATCGGTTGAAACCAAGATTGATAAATAAGAGATTGCGCCTTGCGCAGGTCCGTTACTTATTGCAATACGATATTGGCAATCCGCTGCTCAAAATGACGTCACATCGGAAAAGTGTTTATATGACAACACCAATAAAAAAGATGTTTTCAATGTAACAACGCGAATGAAGAGCAAGTGAATGTTTCGTGTTTTATTTATTTTCAACGTTTTGTTTGCGATTCATAGCTTTAAACTTTATTTAAACTTATTATTATTATTAATTCTGCAATCAAAATGAAGTGTGCGGTACTAAATTTCCAGACTGGATACAAACTTAAGGCATTAGAGTGCAGCTTATTTTTTTTCCGGTGGACCTCTTTTTCCAAAGATCATTATATTTTCTGTCTTTATTTTAATAATACCGTCAGTTTCTAATATCGTAGTCTTTGTTTTATCGTTTTCAAATACGTTATTGAAGGTGTGACGTACATGCGCAGGTCGAAAATTATTTTTCTAACGGGTGGTCTTCACCTGCTTCCAATTGTCGCTTGCTTTCTGCTTCTTGTCGTCGCAAGCGAGAGCGAGATTTGTTCACTGGGCATTTTGAAAGCATACTTTTTCATTTGCAACATGTCGTAGAGAAAGAAGGTTCGTGCCCTGCTTGCTATTCAAACTCCAAACCCACTCATATTGTCGGTATAAATTAATTAATTTACAAAGATCAGTAACGCGACACTCGATTTTATCAATATATATTATTAAAGGCTTTTTTGTGCTCGAAGAGCATATTATAAACGATGTTGCCACAATGAAAGATGCTACGAAATGCGAAAATTACGAAGCATACTTTCAAATGGGAGCCATATTTTGTCATCGCTAATTTTTCCCTGGACCTTTTTTATTAAAAGTTATTCAATTTAGCAATTTACTATTGTGTTTACAGTTTTGGAAACTTTTAACTTACAATCCACAAAATGTGTTTTCAAAGTTCTTTCATTGACGTTATTTTCGACTATTTTGTAATCGTTCGGTGAATCGAAAATGTAAAAGTGTTTTAATTAAGTCGGTTATCAAAGAAACAAACGATTATATTTGTGGTTCCTCTTAGTCGTGTCATCACTAAGCCGGTGGCAGTGTTAATTAATTGTTTTTTTTTGTTATTGAATTTGTTTGCAAAATGTTTGAAGTTGAACTCATAGCAGCAGATCATAAGGATGTAATTCACGATGTAGCATTCGATTACTATGGACGTCGCATGGCGACATGCTCTAGTGATCAAACAGTAAAGGTTGGTAATAATTGAACGACATGCCGGGTAAACAATTTGAACCAATATCTTTAGGTTTGGGATGAAGATGAGAAAGGCAATTGGACAGAGTCAAGCAGTTGGAAAGCACATGCCGGATCGATTTGGCGTATATCGTGGGCCCACCCAGAGTTTGGGCAAGTTTTAGTTACGTGCTCATTTGATCGTACTGCATCGGTTTGGGAAGAAGTTGTTGGTGAAAAAGTCGCATCCTTATTGGCTCCTGCTCGCCGTTGGATTCGACGTATGACCCTGGCTGATTCTCGAACAAGTGTTACTGATGTGAAATTTGCGCCGAAATATTTAGGACTTTTGTTGGCTACGGTGTCGGCGGACGGCATAATTCGCATATATGAAGCACCAGATATAATGAATCTTACGCAGTGGCCGGTTTTACATGAAATAGCAAATAAGTTGCCTTTAAGCTGTATATCGTGGAATACGTCGACATATATGTTATCTTCACAGCTCTTAGCGGTAATATACATACATATATAACACATATTTAGGCTCCTAACTCCAATGAAAGAATCTAAAACTTGTATTAGGCGGGAAGCGACGAAACAACTACACACACTGGGAAGGTTTTTATATTTGCATATAGCGAAAGTGCACGCAAATGCGTGAAGGTTGAGACAATAAATGAAATAACTTCACCTGTAACCGACTTAGCATTTGCACCTAACCCAGGCCGTACGTTTCATATGTTAGCAGTGGCTAGCAAGGATCTGTATATTGTGAATATTCGCGGAGTTACGTAAGATTTTCACAATGTTTGCAAAAGGCGTATTTTAATTAAGAATTTTAAATTAGCGATGCATCTGCAAATACAAAGGTGGATATACAAACGGCAAAGTTTACTGACCACAACTGCCCGGTTTGGCGAGTTTGTTGGAATATGTTGGCGACAATGTTGATATCAACCGGAGATGACGGATGTGTACGGATTTGGAGAAGTATATTTATTTTCATTTATCTAAAATTAGGGGGCCATAATTATTTTTTTTTGTTAGAAAATTTTTCAAGGAATTGGAAATGTGCTGCTGTAATAAAAGCCGAAGGAAGTTATCCTTCTTATGAACCCAGTTTAAACTCGCCAACAATGACTACATCAGCCGCAGCCACTGCCAAATACTATAAGAAGGGAACAATTAGTAACCCAAATCAAGTGCCATGGCATTAAGTAAACTGTCCTTTGATACGGAATGGCTAATGCTTTTCATAAATGTTTTTGTCCAAAAGGAAAACAATAAAATAAATAATGTTAAGGTATTGATATATAATCGAAAATAAAGGGTACAATGTTTTTTACTGAAAGCGTTAATGTCTCGCACATAAAAACATCTTTCTAATATAAAATACATGTATACCATAATATAGAAAGGCTGTACTAATTTTATTTCAAATACGGATTTATACGAAATTTGTCAAAAAGCTAAAAATATATCAAATAGAAATTTGAAACTAATATACATAACTACGAAATTCGGTACAGTAGAACCTTATTTTTTTTGTTAAATTTTCTACCACAGTTTTAAAAATCAACTTAATTTAAGCATATGGTGCATATGTATGTATGTATGTAACATGATTCAATTATTAAAGGTTTGGTAACTAAGCAGCTAGCTCCCTCACTTTCTGTCAAACGGCTCCCTTAGCGTGTTGCTTCTTAAAAATAATAAAAGAAGTAGCCTCAAAACTTTTTAATACCAAAAACTAACAGGCAACACTTTTTGTTTCTTTTGTGCGCGTAAACGGTAAGTTTAAGACGGATTTTAATGACAGCATTTTTTCTGATTACAAGTTTGACCCCGTCTCGTAAATATATCATGCAAGTGTGTTTAAATACATGCTTTTTCATTGAAAACTTTTCACGCGCATATAAATTCAATGTGACAGAGTGGAAAGTTTTGTAATATCTAGAAGGACTAGGTTTAAAGAAATTAAAAATAATGTGACATAATAATCATCCAAATGCCAAAAACAAGAATTTGTAAGAACTAAATTCTTGAGTTATGAAGTTTGATTTATTTTTCTTTTAATATATAAAGATTATCTTTCTAAAATTTCAAATTATTGTGGTTTTCTTACTACTCCATTAACTCCATAAAGTCACTTACTATTTATCGGAATAAAATTTTTGGTCTTTCACCGTCCAGGGGTTCATCACAATATTAAGAATAACCCCTTTACCAATGGCTTATAAATAAAAGGAATAAACCGATTAAATAACTTATACGTTCCTTATACCATAAAATCGTTTATTTCATGGGACGAATAGATTGAAAATTTATTTGCTAGGAAAATATTAAAAAAAAAATATTACCAAGAAGTGCATAATTAATTTAAATGAAAAGTCGTCGAAATTTTTAATTAAAAAAATCACTAACATTTTACTACTTATTGTTTACTTTTTAAGAAAGGGTAACAAAATCTTACCCGTTTTCCCTACTTCGTAAAACAACCCCTTATAAGGGAGTGTCAAAATTCGAATGTCATTAGTTACCTAACCATTTATAATTGAATCATGTGTATGTAAGTATTTCATGTCACCGACGTCAATCGCTCTTTTTGTTGAAAACTAATAATGTAAGGCAATATTAAAACGAAATTCCAAAATCGCAGCTTTCATCAAATAGGGGCAATGGCGGTTAAGAGAAAGATACAAGCTTATCGTAATTGGGTAAAACTTAAACATTTGTTTCCATACAACGTCTGAAAAAAGATGCAATTAACCGGGCTTGTCACTTTCTTAACCTAAAATCGAATGTCTCATTTAGTATTGATTATTACACTGCATGACAATTTTGAATTACAAATAGGTTCAAAGTTGGCAATGGCGTGCGTTAACTGGCGCACTTGCAGCCTATAAACCCATTTTATGGAAAATTCCGTATCTTTGACAATTATTGACCAAGTTAAATGAAGCTTGTTTTGTTTGTAAACGTAGAAATTACAAGAATTTGTAGTCACTTATATTTTTAGTTTAAAAAAAATACGAAAACTCGATGAATTCGAAAAAAATAAAAAATTCAAAAATTTTAGATTGTTTCGAAAAAATCACCTACTCGGATTGTTCAAAGTCCCGTTGAAAAATTATATTTCGAAAGCGCAAACGCTGACCTTTCTAAAGCACAATGAACGACGAAGTCCCCACCAGGATAGTGGGTAGTTGCAGCAGCTCGCCAGATCTAACGATAGCTAGCGCGGGTCTGATAAATAGCATAACGTGGCGACCTATGCTATCGATTGCATCGGACCACCTACCCATTATCGTCTCGATTGACAGACCTGCCAACTATGTTGCCTCGGACCGCCACACCTACATCAACTTCAAAAAAGCTGACTGGAAGCGGTTCGAGGATTTCACTGAAGACTCCTTCACTGCTCTCCCAGCTCCTACCGACGTTCGCGTTGGCGAGCGCGAGTTCCGCAGGGTGGTGAAGTCCGCTGCAGCCCGTTTCATTCCGGCAGGTAGGATCCCCGAGATCCGTCCTAACTTCCCGGGTGAGGCGGATGAATGCGACCACCTTCGGCAGGCGGACCCGATTAATACCCGTATTAGGCAACTAAACGGGAGATCCAACGCCTGGTTAACGAACATAAGCGGAACAAGTGGAGGGAGCACCTGAAGTCCTGTAACCTCGGTGCCGGAGTGGGCAAACTATTCTCGACTGTGAGATCCCTGTCCAATCCGACGAGGCGTGATGACCGAACAGAAATCTCCTTTGGAGACCACACCTCGTCGGACCCGAAGCGATGCGCGAGCTATTTTAGCCGACAATTCATAACGAATCCTTCGGCCGACAAATCCAAACGGTCAGTAACCAGAAGGCTGCGCAAGCAAAAATCCAACGCACCAATTGTCCTCTCTAGCACTGAGGTGAAGGAAGCCATCGGGAAGGCAAAAGCCTCTAAATCCGTTGGCCCAGACGGGTTAAGCATGTTGATGCTGAAAAAATTTGGCACTGCGGGAGTAGCATACCTTACTAAGGTCCTCAATTTGTCTCTTGCCACTGCTGAAACCAGGGAAACCTGCCGACCAAGGCGAGTCCTACCGGTCGATCTCCCTGCTTTTCCCAGTGGTCAAGACACTTGAGACCCTGTTGCTCCTGTATTTCAACCACTACCTGGCTTCCGGAAAGTGCATAGCACTACAACGGCACTTAACGCCATAAACACGCAGGTTATTCGTGGCCTCAACGGCAACCGCCCCTGTGAGAGAACCGTCCTCGTGGCTCTGGACTTGTTGAAGGACGTGGAGGCCTCACCTCCCCCAGCGGCGTTGAGGGGATGGACCACGAACTATCTGTGTGGTCGTCAGGTGTTGGTGTGCTACCGTGACGCAGTGTCAAAAGCGAGAAGAATAAAGCAGGGGGTACCACAGGGTGGCATCCTATCTCCCTTACTATTTAATTTCTACATCGCGCGACTCCCTTCCCCGCCAGAGGGAGTCACACTGGTCTCGTATGCCGACGACTGTACGATAATGGCTACCGGCAATGGAATTGATGGCCTGTGTTCTAAGGTAAAAAGCTACCTCCCAGAGCTTGCTCACTACTTTACAGGACGGAATTTGGCGCTGTCTCCTGCGAAGTCCACGGCGACCCTATTTACATCTTGGACGAAGGAGGTCGGGCTAACCCTCGACATACACATCGACGGGACCCCCATTCCGACGGTTAACCACCCGAAGATCCTGGAGGTCACCTTTGACAGCCTGGTCTCCTTCTCAGCGAATACAACCGCAACCGTCAACAAGGTACAGAGGCGCAACAAAGGCCTCAAGTCGCTTGCCGGCAGCACTTGGGGCAAAGACAAAGAAACGCCAATATGGTCGCCTGGAACTAGCAGGACTCAGTGGTCAAGACTGGAGACTTGTCAGAGCGCCGCACTCAGGACAGTGACGGGATGTCTCCTGATGACGCCTGTGGATCACCTCTATCATGAGGCTAACGTGCTCCCAGTGCAGGAGCACAATCTAATGCTCACAAAGCAGTTTTTACCGGGGTGCCACCGTCCGGGGCACCATCATAGAGACTTGCTCGCGCTGGAGCCGGCACCCACGCACATCAGGGGACACCTCTCACAACTGACGGACGAGGTCCAGACTTACGTACGCTTACCGCTGGACCCAAGGGCGTAGCGACAATCTCTAGACAACATTCACAGGGAGTCGGTATCCAAATATATCGACACCCGCCCTGTGAGTGCAGTACTGGGAGTCCAACCACCACCCATAACAGCTGAGGAGCTCCAGCTGCCTCGGGAGACGCGCGTCACTCTGGCTCAACTCCGATCTGGATATTGTAGCAGGTTAAACTCCTACCTATCCAGGATCAACCCCGACACCCCCAACACGTGCCCGGCATGTGGAGAGTCTCCGCACAACACCAATCTCCTATTCACATGCCCGGCCAAACCCACTCAACTAACACCCCTCTCCCTATGGTCCGACCCTGTTGAAATGGCTCGTTTCCTGGATCTCTCGTTAGTTGAGCTTGACGATAATGATTGAGGGAGCCCGCCAGCCCAGTGGGGCGTAGCTAGCCGCTACAACAACAACAACAACAACAATCTTTCTAAAGCCATATTAAAATTAAAAATCGGTTAAAAATCGGTTAAGTACTCAAAAACACACCAAACAGACCAACAACCTCCATCTTGTCACTTCAAAAATGCAAAACCTCTGTAGCACCGTGTAATTTTGAGCTATTTAGAATTTACGCATTAATGCGCTAATGATGAGCTACAAAATTGCATACTTAAAAATTTTGATGAGTATTTATTGAATCACACAATATTTAGGTAAAAAATCACAATTATTCGGCCGAACTCGTCTACTTTATTTTGGGTTCTAGTTTATGATTCCATTGTCAGCAAATCAGTATCACGTCAAAAAGATACTTTTATGGAAATTGCCAGAATATGCTGAAATGAGATCAAAACGAGCTATAATTACAGTGGCCAGATGCACCCCTTGCTTTCATCAGAAAATTATAGTTGTGTGTAATATTGTATAATACTTATAACATCTCTTTACGTAATTATCAACTACAACTTCCGTACTGAATAACTAACACTTTTCACGTGATTTTATATCTTATTATAAAAAAATTGCCGTGTTATGCCAAAATGGACCCGATCAAAGTCTTGATTAAAAAAATATAGTTAACGGGTTCGGTTAGTTATAACTTTAAAATTGACCTACAGTGTTTCTCCGTAAAAAGTTTCAATCTTTGTTTTATATGATATTTTCTAGGTCAGAATTACCTACTTGGTACTGAAGATACAGGTCCGTCTACACACTTTCCCAGTTGAACTAAATAGGAAATATTAAGCTCCGTAAAAAAAACCAACGACGCTACTGTTGCCGTCAAAACCAGCCTTCAAGCATTCATGCGACCCTGAGTTTGTTCTCGAGTTTGACATTGCCCGACTTTAGGTCATTTTGACCATTGTGTATAATAACAAGTAAGATATCTTTTCGATAAACGTCAAAATTTGGAACAGCTGAGATCACCTGTTTTTGCAAAGTAAATTCGCAACCCTGGCGTTCCCCGTATATTTTACCCGAATGCAGGGACGGATACAGGAGAGGGGTCCTGGGTGTCTGGATTATCCCAAAAAATCGGTAGTCTCAGAAAATTTCAACCGTGTTTTCAAATTCGTAGCACAAATCAATGTTACGTTGCCAGTCACGGTGGCCCCGAGTGAACGGTCCTTTTCTATTTTACGGAGATTGAAGACGTATCTCGAGATATTGAGGTTACTAGTGACCTAGATATTTTGGCAAAGAAAAAGAGGAGAATCGATGAAGCACTTTAAATCCCTGACGTTTTATGATTCTACTGATTCAAATGATATCATAGCCTATCGATGGCTTTATGAAAATGCATTCAACATTTTACCCAATATTATTATATCTATGTTTATAATGGATATTAATCAAATATCTCAAAATATGTAAAATATCCTAAAAAAATTGAAACCGCCCCAAAAATATTTTCAGATCAGCTTTTTTCATTCGTAATTGTCGACATATTGGCGGCCAACTTAGGTACCCTCCATTTGTGGTATAATATAAAGAGGCACACCATAAATGATAGGAGAAACTTGGCCAAATACTGAGCTATATAATGTAAGCTGGCAGCAGAGAGAGAGGCCGCGGCGCAAATCACGGTTGTAAATAATACCAGGTTCCAACATCGAAGCATCCTCCAATCCACTTGGGTGTCCCCGATCAATCAACGCGAAAACAAATGATTACGTTGCGATAGACGCGAGATACGCTTCGACTGTGCTTGATGCTCATCCTATCATTGTTGCAGCTAAGGTCTGCATGCGCCCTTCTACACTGAATAACGCTTTTTAAGTATCGCAACGAAAGTTCGATCTCGTCTCTCAACCCTGCAAAGGCAAGCAACTCCTCATCGCCCCGACATCAACGTTCAATGGGATAACATCTCTTAAGTTCTTGGTACCGCAGCGAAAAAGGTGGTTGGCTACGAAGAAGCCCAGAAGAAACAGCTGCTGCAGAGAAATACGTAGCAAACAAGGCCACCCTGCATCCAATTACTACGAGTGCAACAATCGGGTGATATTGACAAAAGAGGAGGGAAGATCGAAGGGCGCCCACCAACACACGGGAATGACCAAGTGCAGAAGTACCTGTCTTCACTTGGTGTGAATAAATGGCGCAAACCCAGCGCAGGAGAAAGGGAACTGTCCAAGTTTTTTGGTCTCGGCCTGAACGGACAAACGGTTGTAGTGCAATAAGATAAAAAGATGTAAGTAAATGGTTTATTTTTATACCCGAGCGTACTTGTACACAAGGGTATATTAACTTTGTTCGCATAACGGTTGTTTGTAACAGCAAAAAATAATCGAGATAGATATAGACATATACATATATACTAAAATGATCAGAATGAAAAGAGGAATCCATTTAGCCCTGACTTTCTGTCCGTCCGTCTGTCCGTGGTTTCAATAACTTGAGTAAAAAATGCGATATCGCAATGCAATTTAGTACATAGATTGCTCTTAGGACAGGGTAGGTTGGTATTGAAAATGGCCAAGATCGGTCAACAACCACGCCAACCTTCCATATAACGGAAGTTTTTGAAAAATGCAAAAACTCCGTTTTTTTCAGTATATATTACAGCAAATTGAGAGAAATTTGGTTTTTGGAGCGATTTTGAACTAAGAAATTAGGAATTTATCAAATTTAAAAAAAGGGGCGTTACCACGCCCACTTATGAAAAAGTCTCCGTATCTCAACAACCGTGTTAGGTATCGTCACAAAATTTGGTGAACATATTTTCCTCAAAATCGCTGTTATCATCGTTAGAATTTTTTGAAATCGGATGATAACCACGCCCCATATAACGAAAATTTTGAAAAATGGAAAAAACTTCGTTTTTTAGTATTTATTGGAACAAATTGAGTAAAGTTTAATACTACTAGCAGCGATTTGAAACAAAGAAACGGGAGTTTTATGATATTATGGGCACCGACCATACAAAAATACATCGCGAGGATATATAAAAAACGGTTTCGCCCGAATTTAGCTTTTCTTACTTGTTTTCCATATTTTTTTTTATTGTTATACATTATTAGGGGCTCTAATGTAGTTACATACATATGTATGTACATAAGAACATGTATTTGATACATCGAAATGAATTGTGACCACTGAAATTTAATGGATTTTAATAAATCATTGCATAACTCATTAAACATGCGCACATACGAGAGTGTTTGCATACATTTTTGAAACGAGTTTGATGATCAAAAGAGTGTTAAAACGAACGACATGTGTACCACCTGCGCATATACTCGTACACAAGTACATACATATGTATGGAAGTATATTCAATAGTCTTGCAAATCGAATAATGAATTATGAAAAATTATCAATGGAAATACATACAAACATAGATGCATATTCACATATGTACATATGTATGTATGTATATATGCATGTTTAAATAAATGTATGTATGTTTATGTGTTTAATGCAAACATACACAACTTTTGTATTCCAATTTTCCGACAATTCATTGTGCGCATGCAAATGTTCCCATTAAACAAGGAAATGTGCAACGAATAAAAATGACAGAAACACAAAATACATTGCAAAAATATTATCCACTTAATTGCACTTAACCACATTAAACTATTGACAACAAAAACACTTAAAACGATGAAGGTTGCTACGAAGTTTCATGGGACCTGTTGCAGCGGAAATCATAGAAATCATAAGTACAGCAATTATTGCTTAGCGCCGAATTGGGTTATCAACGAAACCACCCCGAAATATTAAAAATATGTAAAATATTTTTTCATTACTTACATTGCTTAATTGTAACATACTAGAATGTACGTATGTATGTATGTATGTTTGTATATATTGGAAATAAATACGCTATAAGGGTGGATTCCTTCATTTGAGTGCAAACTTTGAGTTGAATTTGAATGATCGCCGCTTAAAGAGGGGTGCCGTCAGGATAGATGTGATTGCAGCGTGGGAAGTCGAGTCAAAAAGGTCTCTCACATTTAACACACGAGCTACGCGCACACCACTAAACATTTTTGATGCAGTGGCTTATTGTTCATAGATATTCACACTTGTGGACCATTATAATTGAATGTGCTCGGCCTGGAAGAAATAAAAGTTACGAATACATGTAACAGTATACTATATTAATATATTGTCAAGAGATGGGTGTTTGTATGTTCATACATACATACATATGTACATATGTATGTACATACGTACGTGTATCAATCATATCACTTTTAGAAGTTCATTTGGTCGGTGAGAAAATTCTAAATCGATTGAAGAGTTTTAAAAATTAAAAAAAAAATAAAGTGCTCATTAAAGTGTAAACGCATTACATTAAAAAAAAGTGCAGTTTTTTATATAATTAATCAATCAATTTGATAGCTCGGAGTGTAGAACGTTCTTTGGTTTTGATTGTTTGTTAACGTCTTAAAGCATTAAAAAGTGTTGTTAATTCTCAAACTCTTTAAAACCATTCAGTGTTTTTCTTAAAAAATTATAACTTTTGAATTGCAAATAAAACAAAATACTATAATAAAATAAATAGGTATACACAGTTGTGTTATTATTAATATTAGTGGTTTATTTAAACAAAAAATTAAATTAATTTTACTCTTATTTATTTGAAATTCTTTTTTTTTAACTTAAACTCAGTTTATACTTATAAAAAAAGTATACTAAAATCCAAATTTTAAACTTTATACATATTTTTTCTAATAATAAAAAAAAATGTTCATCACAATTTAAAACTTTTCTCCATAAGTTTTCAGAATATTTGCGAGTAAGCAATTTTGTGGCGAATTTAATCCATTACAATAGTGTTTTTCATGAAACGTTTTATGGAAGCAGTTTTTAAGCAATTGAAATCTGCACATTATTATAAAAAAATTAGCTGAGCTACAAAACTGTATACTCAAAAATTCTATTGAACTTCAAAAAAAAAAAATGATTTAAGATTTGCACGGAAATTTGTTAAATTATTAAAATTTCAATAAAATTTGAAGATTGGGAGAAATTTGAAATATTGGTAAAAATGTGTTAAATTATTAAAAAAAATTTTATAAATTTAAAGACTCGGGTTTATACAGCTTTCGTTTGGTAATGAATTGAATTTTAATTAAAAAAAGATAAGTAAATAAATGAAAAAAAAATTGGCGAAATTTTTCAACATGAAAACTACTATTAAATTGATACACATACTTATGTATATACATACTCGTACATTAAAATATATTACCAATATGAATTGAAATATCACCTACTTACTCGTATAATGATGTTGTAGTTGCAGGGAAACGAGAATATATAATGAATGTGTTCAATGATCTGTGAAAACGTATGTACATATGTATAAACAAATGTGGATGCACATCCATACTTATTTACATCCATTAACATACACATATGTATGTACATACATACATTCATAAGTTCCTTTTCAATTATGCGCACAAAAATATTCTCGGAAAGGGAGAAAGAAAACCCAAATATTGTATGTATGTACATACATACATACATAATTATATACACCACACATACATATTTGCATCATTATAATTAGTGACCATTCCTTAAGTAAGGATTATGCAAAACTTTCAAGTTCGAGCGCTCTAACTAACACGTAGTATTATGAAAATAAACACGTGCCCTTTTAAACATTTTGGTACATTTACACGTCGCACTTGTATTTGCTCACATATTAACTTATACATATATTTACATACATAGATGCATACACATATATATACAAACATACATACATGAATACATCTACTTTGAACGCTAGGGAAGTGAATATGCAAATTGGGCTGGCCAATGGTCAACGCCACATGCATATGTATGTATGTGGATACAGTGAGGAACTAAAAATTATGCAAATCTGGCATATGCATATAATTCATTTTTGGAAAAATGTTCAAAACAGATTACTGCGAAATTTCCAACTCAGTAGTCAATTTGCGGTAAAATCGAAGACTGTAGTTAGAATTTGAAAAATTTAAATTTCCTGTTATATGAGTTCATGTTATATTCATCAATGTCATTCTCAAGCAGCAAGTTTTTAGACATTTTTTTTTTTTTGTAATTTTGAGCTCCATATCCTTTAGTACTAAATTATTTATCCCGGAAGACATACTTTTAGCGCCTACTGTTGAATAAGTTTGTAATTATTGGGGCCGTATGTCAGCAATAACGCGCCGAATACTCTCTTCCAAGGCGTCAATCGTTTCGGGCTTATCTGCATAGACAAGCGACTTCACGGAAATCCACAAAAAGTAGTCCAGCGGTGTTAAATCGCACGATCGTGGAAGCTACGCCAAGGCCCCCGACGCGAGATAATGCGCTCACCAAATGCAACATCCTCATATTCAGGCACGAAAAAGTCATTAATCATGGCTCCATAGCCGCCTTCATTTTTGAAGAAATATGGACCAATGATTCCCTCTGCCTATAGAGCACACTTTTTGAGGATGTAACAACGTCTCAACAATGACTTGTGGATTATCGTCACTCCAAATGCGACAATTTTGTTTATTAACGTACCCATTCAACCAAAAACTGAGCTTCATCGCTGAAAAAATGTTCTTGTAAAAATCGGGATCAGTGGCCATCTCGTTATGGTAATAAATTTGAACGATTTGCAAACGTTGTTCCGGAGTTAGTCTGTTCATTATGAAATAGCAAGCCAAACTGAGTATAAATCAAGTAAGAGTTGTCAAAAAGACCAACTCCGAAAAAAGTATTGCCTCATTGAAAACCACGTCTAAAAAAAAACACCCTTTACAACATCTATCTGCACAGCATTCAAAACTATGAATAACCGAGGACAAATATATGGAACAAACAGGTGACCGAAGATCAAAAAACAAATATTTTTATTTTTTATTTATTTAATATCGATGGTAGAACCAAACAATCAATTGTCAGCAAAGTCCAGGGATTGTTTGGCCAATACGTACAATGCGTTTTTTTTTGTTTGAAATGCGGAAAAAACCTCATTAAACACAAAAATGTAGATTAAATGTAGAGATTAAAATAATTCTTCTCTTCTTTATGATTCTATGCAAGGTACAACCAGGTAATTTTTTGATAAGTAGCCATGGTGCAACATGCCCCCAACTCAATATGCTTGTTTTTTTAGTGAGGATGCACTTCTCGAGAAAATGAACGGTGGAAAAACGCTGAAAGATAAGAATTTCTAAGTTTGATTTTAATAAGTTTCCATCCCATTACATATGTATGTTTGTACTATATATACATATACTCTGTTTACCAATTATAGCACAAACACCTATTTATTTTTCTTCTAATTAATTAAAATTATTAAAAATTTCGAATTTTTTAAAAAAGCTTTTTGAATTTTTTGGGGTATGCATTTTTTGGGTCATTCAATTTTAATATGAGAAAGTACAAATTACAAGTGCTTACATTTTTTCACTGATTTTTGACCATTTATTTACGGCGTCAGTTAAAAAATTCGTAGCCACTAGAAACTTGCTATTACATACATACATATATCTAAATTGAATTAGCTATACTCGTACATATATCTGCATACCAGAGCTCCAGCGATGAAGAGAGCTATGCGGAGACTGGTGAGAGTGATCCCGCCGATTTTTGGGTACATTTCGCTGAGGTATCAAAAAGCAGCAGTTATTCAAAATGTATGTATATTAAAATTATAAAAATAAATCACCTACGTATGAACATACATATATACTCGTACTTAAGTAGATATGTAAGTAATTTTTTTTTGTAATAAAATTTCATCAGATGGTATCCAGTAACTGTGTTTTTTCCTTATTCTAACATTTGAACCTATGTTATTATTTACTTAAAAATGGAAAAAGATTATTCCGTTTTCGCACTGAATTGATCTCGTTTTTCGGGGTGCAATAGCGAATTCTTGCGCAAAAAAAAAACGAAGCAAATATTCCACGGTTGAGTGAGCGCTCATGATTCAATAATAGATATACTAGATACATCTTGGTGAGCACTGCAGCAATTCGTGTCTCAAATGTGAAAACAGTACTGACTTGCGGCACCCTCTTTGAAAAGCGACTTAGCAGAGAACGACTACACACATACATATGTATTTATTCATTTTTATATATTTAATATAAATGTCTTTATTATGAGTACAAAAATATATCAATCAGTTATGCTTCACTTTTATATGTTAAACTTAATATATGCTTTTTCTTGCATTTTGAAAAAGTGATAATCATATTTTGTAAAATTATTTTCGAATACTTTATAGGTTTTTATATACAATAGGTATATAAACTCCTTGTGTAGTGTTAGCACGACTTAATACTATTTATATTTACATACATGTGTATATGTATAATAAATGCGTACAAAAATATTTTAATTTTCTTTGACGTTTGTACAAGTATGTACATATGTACATATATGTATGTACATACATAAGTAAATCATTAAAGCTTAAAGTTATTTATTGATAAATAAACATTTGTACATTTCGGATCAATATATCAACTTATTTATGCATGCATACTTAATAAAGATATATGTATATGTCCATACATATGTATATGTATATGTATTTTCAAGTGTTTAACGGGTCGATTAGTGAACTTTAACTATTCTCAAAAGCTTGATTATGACTCAAGAAACATTTGAGAATCTAAAAAAAAAGAGAAAATTTGAAATATCAGTTTAATAAAATAATCCTTTTTTGGTATAAAATGTTATAGAATCGAGAACTAAGTATACTGGTTACCTAAAACAACTAAAATTTTCATACATCGACAGTCATGTATAGTATGTATTTTAATTCGTTCCTCAAAAGAGGTGTTCTATATAACATAAGTATGTACATATGTACATACATGCATACATATATAAGTTAAAATAACTGCATTCTTAGTTTTGTCCTATTACATAATTTTTCCAAGATATTGTTTTTGAAAGTTTTGACCTTATTTAACAATTTAACTTAAGACGTACAGTTTTTTTTTGCTTGGTGTCCCCAAGTTAAATGGTTGTACAAACATTCTTGGAAAGGTCTTGAAAATTTACTTTCTAGGACAGTTTTGAAAAAAGTGGGGTAAAAATTACCAACCCCGCAAATAAGAAAGCTCAATTTCAGATGGGTTCTTGAACAAATTATTTAAGTACGAAAAATTTAAAATACATTTTGCTTCAATTCAATAAAAATTAAACATTTTGGCAAGCAAATTTTTCGAGAAAATTACGTGTTCGAAAACAAAACTGAGCATGCAGACCATTATCATTTCAATACTGCATCATAGCCTCACAGTGTAATTTGTTTTGAAACTTTTAAATAATTTAAATAAACTGATAAATGTAAGTATGTATACCAATAAACTTAAAATTAAGTGACTAGATTCTGAATATCATTTCATCTTTCAACGTTTAACACAAACGGGTACATATTGACATTGGCAGGCATCGCGATTTTTAAGGTCTTAGTATGCCATTTCGGCTCCCCATGGTCGATATGGTTTCGAACCGTTTGCTGCTACATAATTCGAGTTGTATTCCTGCGCACCTGCAACGGGATAGTGTGTGGACCCGGTGTAGTTTAGATCCGTGCTCGGAATGGCCGCGACAGTATTTCGATGGTCAGCATGAACTTGGGCATTGGATAACTCGGCATAAGTGACACTCTGTTGATCGGGATGCGTATGCTCTTGCGTGTAATGTTGGGCCTGCGCTTGCGTCTGTGGTGGTGGTTGTTGTTGTTGTTGTTGCTGTTGATGATGCGTTTCATGTGGCACGGGTGCTTGCTGCACGTGTGACGACGCCGTCGGCTGTGCTTGAAGCGTCGGGTGCGGTTGCTGCTGCTGCTGTTGTTGTTGAGTATTCTGCTGACTTGTGGTGTGACTTATGCTTGGCATTGCTTCACTTGACACTCGACCAGATGCCGAAGAGGCGCGATTAACTTGTACAGGTGCTGCTTGTTGCTGTTGTTGTTGTTGCTGCTGCAGCTGCTGTTGATGATGGTGCGGATGCAGATGAGCGGTGCTACTTGGTGACGTACTCAGCGTTGGATACGGATGTACCATAGGCGCAGGCATATAAGTGGCATTGATGCCGGGATGAGCGGTAGCGGTGGCCGCATACGATTGATAAGGTGTTGCGGCACAGTTCGGTTGATAACCACCAGTGGCGGAAGCAGTCGTCCAAACACCAGAGCTCGGACAACTCTTGGCCGATAGCTCACGCTGTTGAACGAAATACTGCAAATGCGACATAAGACGCAAGCGCAGCGGATCCTGTATATCCATACCTTCAATGGTCACAAGGTAGCGCGCTACCTCAGCAGCGCACTCACGAAAGCCGATAATATGGTAATCCATGGCAAAGCGTTGAGGATCACAGCTGAACGATTCAATACCTGTAAAGGAAAAAAAAACAAAAAAAAAACAAACAATTATAATACTAATAAATACATGTCATTAAAGTCATTCGTGTGTGCAAACATTCGTGGTTGGCTTTGTTTAGTTACATACATACAGACATACTTTTAACCACCTATTTTTTACATACTAAATAACTGATAAATAAAAAACAATCATTATTTTTATTCCCACAATTGCAAAAGAAAACAACGCAAACCCCTTTGCAATGGCAGAGGGTGAGTTAATGTTTGGTGATAGGGACATAAAAAATATTTGCATTACGGGTGAATTAGCAGCGCGACAAAGGTACTTGCGTTCATACACACATGCATATATGTACATACATATACATACGAGTATACTTTTGAAAATTGACTGCTGATCCTGCTAATGGCAGTGGAGGTGGTGATGGTGGTGGTGGTGGTGGTGGTGGTTTATGGGATAGTTGTGTCGGTGGATTAATATGATGAATTGAAAGCGTGGGAACTATTTAGTTTTTGGGTGGGAAAAGTGATAAAGCCAAGTTCTCGCCAAACTTAAACGCAGGGACTCTAAATCGTATTTATTTGGCATTTGTCCGTTTTGAATTTGATAGAGTATGTTAGTTAAACATTAGTAGATAAGCAAGGTTCTTATTTTCATATAAAATATTTGCTTGTGTGCTTACGGTGTGTATTGAAACTCATGCACTTTTTGGCTGTTGCAGCAACCCAAATGCTATCCAGTGGCGTCATTCAGTATTTTCAATTCAATTCATTTCAATTCGAATTATTGTGGATACATAAGTGCAGTTAGTATTTTATAGATGCTAACATTATAAAGGAATTAATAAATATTAAATAGTAAAAAAATATATGTACGTATGTTAGTCTAAGGCGCATTCAACAGTTAATAGCATCGTGTATTTTGTTTTTCCTTTTTGGCCTTTGCCATCAGGTAACATCTTTATTGACTTTATTGATATGCCGGTGAGTTCGAGGTTCGAATCTCAGTCAGGGCAAGCAAAATCTTAATTATAGAAAAAGTTTTTTCTAATAGCGGTCACCCCTCGGCAGGCAATGGCAAACCTCCGAGGGTATTTCTGCCATGAAAAAGCTTCTCATCAAATACATCAGCCGTTCGGAGTCGGCACAAAACTGTAGGTCCCTTCATTTGTGGTATAATATAAATTACGCACACCACAAATGGTAGGAGAAGCTCGGCCAAATACTGAGCTATATAGTGTAAGCGCCAAAATTATATTATATGTACATATATATATAAATTGTGAAGAAGGACCTTGATAGAGCAAATATCAAATAATTTAATAAAAACTAGTAGAAAAAGATCAAAACAGCCGTTCTACTGATGTCATCTAAGAAAGAATAAACTCAGTAACAGCACACACAAGTAAATTGGAATTTTTGTATTTTCTTACTTTCCTAGTATTGGCTGTTAAAATACAGTTATTTTGTGTTTGCCGGTAGTGTTTATTAACGATAGCGTTTCAAAGAAGATGAATAAAATTAACTGGCCTCAAGCTCAATAAAATTGTCGAAGAACAGTCTCGTAGATGATAATGACAATTTCAATTTATGGTAGCATGGCGTATTGGTATGATTGTAAATCATCGACAAAAATTGACAAATTGAGAAAAAACGTTTAAGAATTGAATTGGAAGCACAACATTTGCTACAGCATAGGCGTTTATATACTAAGGAACACACAAAGTTATTAAATACACGGAGCAAGATTGATAAATAATAGATTGCGCCTTGCGCTGGTCCGATACTTTTTTGCTTTACGATATTGGCAATCAACTGCTTAAAATGACGTCACATCCTAAAAGTATTATAACACAACAACAAAAAAAAAGAAGATGATTACAATATAACAACGCGAGTAAAGTGCAAGTGAATATTTGGTGTTTTATTTATTTTCAACGTTTTGTTTGCGATTCACAGCTTTAAACTTTATTTAAACTTATTATTATTATTAATTCTGCAATCAAAATTAAGTGTGCGGTACTAAATTGTCAAACGGGAGACAAAGTTAAGGCATCAGAGTGCAGCTTATTTTCTTTTCCGGTGGACCCCGTGTTAAGCAAAAAATGTATATCATTTTGCCGGCCAAGCGAAGAATATGATTTATTATTATTTTTTCTGTCTTTATTTTATTAATACATACAAGCAGAATTGCAAAAACTTTGCTTTGTTTACAAATTGTATTTGAGTTTCAAATATCGTAGTTTTTGTTTTATCGTTTTTAAATACGTTATTGAAGGTGTGACGTACATGCGCAGATCGTAAATTATTTTTGTTAGATGTCGGCGCAATCTCTTATATGTACATCAATCTTGTGTACGTAGCATAGCCTTAAAAGTCAGCTAAGTGACCTATGTCCCAATACAAAAACGTAGAAGGCGGTGGCATCCCTATAACATTAAAATACTCCTTGTATTTTGTGTTCCTTTTCAACATTGAACTGTTCGAGCATCCCAACAAAAAACTTCTTAACGGCACAGTTTGGCAAAACTGTCAACGTTTATTTCAGATGAATTGAGAACTACCGTTTGAGAAAAGGACTGATTTCAATGGATCTCAAACGGAGATCTAAAAAAACTATTTACTGGGATAGATGGACACACCGACACAGTCACACAATGAGTCTTTTCCAGAGGTGAAATTTTATTCCTGGGTAATTTTTTTTCGTTAATAAAAAATAATTTTGGTTTAAAATGCAACGAAAAAGCAGGAAATAAAGTCTGAAACTCTATGTAGATAGGCAAAACTTTATAATATCAGATAGTTTTTTAAAAACTTAGAAATTCTATAGCAATTTCAAAATAAAAAGGTACATACTTTAAATTTAACACTGATTTTTGCAATTAATTGGAAGTTCAGTTTTGAAAACAAATTTTTTCATATAATGTTAATATTTTATGCAGCAAACAGTGCACAAGACAGGCCAATTTGTAAAATAATTTTTTTAATTAAATTAAATTTTTTCTAATAAATATTGCTTTCTGAGTATGAATGGAAGAAGAACGCAACAAGCTCGTTAAAAAATACTAAAATCGACGGTAATATTTAGCTATTCGAGAATTGCGCTTTATTTTACTAAAATTTAAAAGTGCTACAAAAATGCATTCTCAACAAAGTTCTAATTTTTTTTTATAATATCGTTGAATTTTGATAAATTTTGTATAAAATTTGGAACTTGGAGATTTAATGGTTTTTACGAGAGATTGAACTGAACTGTACAGATTATAGATATTTAATCAAATAAAATTGTATTTCCGATATTCCGATAATCTTTTCATATGTATTTTAATTTATTTAGAAATTGAGCACGTTTTTCAAAAAGTTTTAAAAAGAAATATACTCGTATGTATGTATGTACATGCATACGTGACGTCTGTTTTAATAACTTGAATACAATTTTTGTTTGTAAAGAAAATAATTAAATCCATCAAAATAATAAACTTTAAAAAAATGCAAATGAAGTTATAGAAACTTGATTCAGGTGTGCTTAGTAAAAATATTTGAAATATCAACAGAAGAGGAACTCCGGAAAGAATACCTGCGCTTTTTTTATTTTAAAAATAATTTCAAAATTTTTAAAGGAGCTTGCAAAATTTAAAGCCTTTAAGAACTAGATTTCAAACGTTCGATAGAGTGATCCACATGATTTCTTTTGGATAGAAGATACAATTCAAATTCAGTGTTTTACCGATATAAGAAATTATTTTATTACAATATTTGTTAAAGTCAATAATGCTCTTTTTTGTGCAAAATTTTAAAGTTAATTTGGCCCAAATAATTGTATGTACATATGTATGTATGAACATACATACATAAATATATAAAATTAATTTTATTTGGGAAGCCTATTTCTTATAATATAATTCACTAGATTAAAAAAACCAAAATTTTTTACGAAAACCAGAAAACGAAAAATATATCGAGCCCTAACCGCGAAAATAACGTAAGCGACATTTTTTCCAAAATTAACTTTTTGATGCAGAACTGTTCTAAAACTGATAATACGTCATCTGGCTAAATATTGTTTCGCTAATCGTTATAGTTATGGAGATGTACGACTTTACATTTTATCGTAAACGACATTCACTCTTAAAAAAAAAAAAAAATATTAAAAAAAACCTTCTTCTGTAAAATTTGGTTTTTGTCGCTTACGCTAAAATGGCGGTAAAGGCTCGATATGTAGAACATAATGACAACAAAATTTTAATTATAAAATAAAAGTACACAAAAGGCGAATCATTTAAGTATGGAAAAATAAAAATAACTATAAAAATAATGAATATTGACTTGACATATTTTTAGAAATACGGTAAAAATTTTTCCATTGTGTTTACAATTTTTGAAACGTCAGAAATTCCTAATGAATCCGCCATCTTTTTTGTATCACGGTTAAAAACAAATTAAAAAATTGTATTACCCTATGACGTCATGCGCAGAGAGAGCTAATTTTTTTGAGTGACCTTCTATGAATAGACACAAGATCTATAATATCTAAAACCTTACACCAAAAGTTTTGTTTTCCGTCTTTTAATTATCTTTTAAATTTTTTCCCGTCAATGCTTAAATATACACGTAACAACAAAATATATTGTACTACCAAGTAACGAGCAACAAGTACTAAGCTTGGGGTGAAGAGGCCGAATATTTTCGGCGGAACACTTTAAGCTCTGTTTTCTGTTCTTTGTTTAACAATTTTCGGTACACAATTTTTCACAAGTTCTCAGCGTTTATCACAAAGCTCACTTTTTGCTGAGATTCGAACACTTGAAGTGTAAACTTTAAACACTTTTTGAAACTTATCTTTTATCTTTTTACTACACTTAGACACTTTCGTATTCTTTGTTTGTATGTTTGGATGTATGTGTTTTGACCAATCGTTTGCGTGCGCACAAGCTACCTAAGGACGTTAGATTAAAGTTTATTGACTCACCTTTCGATTGTATATTTTTTAAATGCTCCACAGTTAATTGTAAGATTTCCGCTTTTTCCAATTTAGCAGATCCCTGCTTTTCATAGGCCGAAGGCACAAGGCGCTTTAGTTCTGTGAGTGAAGAATTTATGCGATCCCGTCGTTTTTTCTCGATGACACCTCGCCGCTTCTTGCGAGTTAATAATTGACAGCTTCCTGTCTCACTGGGTGAAATTCTGAAATTTTCAATAAATAAACAAATTAAATGCACATTCGCTTAATGAAACAAAAAACAATGTTGCTTACTGCTCCTTTGAGGACTCCTCGGAATAGAGTTCATCACAATCACTCTCCGACAAGGCCCGTTTCAAACTATGACTTTGGGGCGGCGGTGCCCAGTGACTGTGCGGCGTAGTTGGTACAGGAGCAACTCCATAGCCCCAATGTACCGGTGTATTGTTATGTTGATTAAGTTCCATTGTCTTGTAGCAAAAAGTAGTATTTCACAGAAAAGTTGAATGAACAGGTTAGAAACACAGGCTGTGGTCAAGTTGAAGCCTCTATGAAAGCCAACTATGTATGTATGTATTTATTTTAGTTTAATTATTACCAGAGCTAGTAGTCACACGTGACTTATCGTGTGTACGAACGACGTTCGACTGATTTTGCAGCGCATGACCAACGTGCGACCTGCATGTGCCGGCATATCCTGAACCCTTGCGCCGCTTATCGAATACGAGTCCTCCTGCACTAAGCTAGTGGCAACGCCACCAATAAAATCTTAACTCAAACCAACCCTCCGCAATATGCCAGGCGACTATACCAACAAAGGTGGTGACAACCAACCCACCGCCCGCAGCTATAATGCAGTAAAGCGAACGTTGACCGACAATGAGCACACGACAACAACCGCGAAAAAGGCCGATTCAAAGCCGCTAGCAACGGCGAAGGACACGGAAGAGATTTCAAAGAAAAGGGTTTGGGAGTCGCGAGTGTATTGATCCTCGATGGCGAGCAAACAATGCGAGAGTGCAAGGCATATGTTCTCTCAGTGTATCACTTCGCTATTGGTGAATTGGTGTGGTGGTAAATATTGGCGCTTGCATACATACGAGTATTCAAACAAACATGTATATGTAGTAAATGTAGTAAATGTAACTGTAAAGGAGCATTCAGTAGCGGTGGTTGCCATTCGCTTAAGAGCAAACGTAACAAGTTACAAGTTTCAATGATATTGTTAAATTTTGTTGTTGTCACTATTTATGTATTTGTTGAACATAAATATCAAGTTGATTTCAACAATGATTGGCGCTTGTCGATTAGCGTTGCAGGAGCGTGATGCACGAGCGGCCTGCAGCTATCGATGCTGCAAACGCGACAGCCACTTGTAGTACATATCCGTGAATACAAAGCCCACACTTGTGCCGCCGCTGCCGCGTTTCTGCGCCGACCTACTGGCTCGCTAACTGACTCCTGCTGCTGGCCGCATGCAAACGCGTGGAGCACGCGACTCGAACTAACGCCGGTCGTGTGCGGCCCCAACAAGTGAATTGGCCTACATCTGTTGCCCGCTATTCAAGGCCGTATTGCATAATCGCACACTCTCCCAAAGATTATCTAGAGTGTACGAGTATGTATTTAAGTTATGTCCTACAGGTGTCTGTGTGCCTGCCAAAATGCAAATAAATCGATTCGTTTTAGCCGAAATACTGTGGAACCGCAAAATATTATTAGCACGCGACTGGGTCAATTCAAAAGATAGGTCATGAATGACAGAATTTATTTTAACTGAAAACATATGTACAGTAAAGGAAGTAAAATTAAATACATTGAAAACGTAAATACCAAAATATCAAATACTCAAGCCGCCAAGATAACTGAAAACTAAATTTAAATTAAACCAAGGAATAAGAGCAAAATGTCGAAAGAAACTAAAGAAGCACAAAAAAAAAGTAGTTGAACCTACCACAGAACTGTTGAAACACTTAAAAGAAATAAAAAGTGGGGAAATAATTATGGAATGTAAAAATAAAGACGCTTGCGAGCAAGTCCAACAGAAAGTAAGCGAGGCTTTTGGAAATGAGTATGAAGCGAAGAAAAGAAAAAAAGTTCAATAAAAAGGGTACTGAAGATAGTGGACATAACTAAAAAATAAATAATGAGCGTTAAATATAATGCTTAACAAAGCAAACTTAAGTATTTGCTGGAAAAGAATTTAAAGTACTTAAAATCTATGATGAAGCTAATCGTAGAGAGGAATGTTTTCGGGATATAAAAAACACGCCCGGTCTAAGTGTTTAATACGTTAAACTTACCAACTTTATACATTTATTTCAAATATTGACTAATATTCAAAAGTTTATAATTTGTCAATATCATTTTTCATATTTATAATTAAGCAAAGAATAAAACATTTTATTTTTAATAAGAATAAAAAAAGCTTGAAAATTTTTTCAATATTGAATACTTGTAAATGTTTGATAATTTATCAAGAACACAAAATTTGGGCAGTTATTATAAATAAGGAAAACAATATTTATTTATTAAACGCCTTAACAAAATATTTCAGTTTACGTAAATGTATGTAGGTATATACATATGTATGTATATATAAGTATGTGCGTATGTATCCTTAGTTATTACCTAAACACCCAAAATACTTTATTTAAAATTTAATTTATTATGAAATTTAGTCGTCGGGTCTTTTAAGCTGCGAAATCATCTATTATATCATCTATATCAATATCAAATTGATGATGAGTACTCGTTATGGCTAACTCGTTTATGTCTCGTCGTATTTCGCAAAATTTTTTTTAATCTTTTCAGTGTTATAAAGGATATTTCCGCTGTGGATGTAGTGACTGGAATTGGAAATAAACAATGCTAATTTTCACTATTTCAATATTTAGTGGAAATTGTTTCTAAGCCACTAATATCAACTTAGCGGAAATTTTGCCAGCTCCCCTGCCACTACTTAGGCTGTAGTGGCAAGCCTGTTGCATTGCCACTAAAAATAAATAGGGCTAGTGAGAACAGTAATTTTTACACTAGAAATGGTTTCGCGAAATAATAAACTAGCTTCAATATTTCTATCGTAGTATCGTATATTAGTGCCCATGTCTGTACGTACGAAAAATGTATAGTCCAAAAAAAGTCGTTCGTCACAGCGGTAAGGAAATAAAGAAGCACAAAATATCTGCCGTTAACGGAAATGCCACACTCGGATTTTAAAAAAGAAAGCAGAGTGTTCAAATAAGGAAAAAAGAAGTACATATCTTTCCAAAATTGTATCAATTTGAATCCGAATGGCTTAAAATGGCTTAAAATGGTAACACTGAGTATCGTTGCTAACAAGTGTGAACTAGAGCGTCTAATTTAAATAAATATACCACTCTTAATGTGCTCAGAAAGTTGTTCGACTGAAGACATAACAAATCAAGAGTTACAGATTCAAATATACAAACTTATACGGAGCAATTCTCACATTAGGCACACGGATGATGTTTTAATATAAGTATGTACAGGACTCTATCGAATATAAAACAAGTTACAACTATGCTTCTAATAACAATTTCTTAATGTTTATACTTCTATTAAGTTTTTATTAAAAGTTTGTTTCGGAACTCAATGAAATATTGCTTCAAAAATGAAATGGCTTTACTTGAGATGCCTGCGTAAGTTGTTGGGAGGAAAAAATAGGATAAATAACGACAGCTCCGACAGCGTAAGCTTAGCTCAGTGCGTTTAGATGCCGGCTTAAGTATTACGCTTGATGTTGTGGGTTCGACTCCCGCAGAATCCAAGAAGAAAGATGTCTGATGAGGAAAATGTGTTGATTTCCGAAATAGTACTATAACTTCTACCGCGTTAAGTATTGTTGTTTTTCCTAATAATTTTCCCAAAAAACCGATCGGCCTTAAGCTCAAAAATAATTAAACTTTATACATATGTAGCTCAGTGTTTGGCCGAGCTTTCTACCATTTATGGGAACTAAAAGTCCGGACTTTAAGTATCAGTTCATTTATTAACTGGCTTAACAGAATGCAGCAGCTTATGTCAAACAAAATTATTGAAAAAATTTTAAAATGACTGAGGTAGAAGAAATCGCGTTTTTATCGGATGTCGTAAATATGTGCTATTTAGCACATAAAATATTAAAACGTCGATGGTCGGTGCGCCCTTTGTACCAAGAGAGGAGCAGTGAAGGCTTCTACGCAGCTAAATTTAAGTTTATAAAGAAAAAAGATGACGAAATCGTTTTTCGGTGCACCAGGTTGACAAAATTGCAATACAACTTACTGCTTGACCTGGTAAAAGACCAGAGTGCAGACTTATTGTCACATTAATGTACTAAGTGCAGTTTCCTTTTAAATTTATAAATTCACTCATTCTTTTTTTCTAGGTATTTGTCTCAAGAAGTTTCTCCAAATTATCTTGCTTGAACATTCTTGATGGGTGGTTTCGACTGCGCGTGCAATTATTTATTGTGGAGGTTTGTGAAGTGCTATGGAAGCCAGTGCATAGCCAGAGCTGAATATGTGTTGGGAAAAGATAAGCGCCGATTTTAAAGTGGAATATGCCACATTGCGTTGGCAGCATTGATGGTAAACACATACAAATAAAACGTCCTCATATAAAGGCCTTTTCAGCATTGTACTCCTGGCGGCATTTACAGCTGTTGATGTGGGTTCATATGGCACTCAAAGCGATTTTGGAATTTTTCGGAAATCTTCTTTTGGTAAAGAAAATTTAAACAGCATCCTTAGAGTTGCCATCACCACAGCGTCTGCCGAATTCGGATAAGGTGGTTTCGCATTACTTTGTAGGGGAGAGTGCGTTTTCTTTGCGATCTAATTTAATGCGGCCGTATCTGGGAATTCTACTAGAAGAGCCCGAAGAAGTATTAATTTAATTACAGGCTCCCAAGAGCCCGACGGGTAATTGAAAATACTTTTGAAATTTTGGTTGCTTGTTTGCGGATCGAGCGGAAAATTATTTAATTCGTAGATGTGCTACTTACAATAGACCTGATATAGCTTTTCGTCTGCGAAAATTGTTAACGCATTATTTTTTAAATGAAAGAAAAGTTTGTTTTCAACCCTATATGACTTTTTTATGTGACTGTTGAGTATTTTTATTTATCAATATTTTCATTTGCGATTTCACATTCCCTGTCGCATAAATGTTGCATTATCGACAACTTTGCTCGTTTGTTTTTAAATATGGAGAATTTAGCCAATTTTTCCATTAAGCTTCGGCAAAACAGCTCGTATTCAGAATTTATAGTGGAAAAACTGCTGATATTGGCGCGAGTCTTTTCTAGGTATTCGTTAATTCGCTGCTTTGTAGACATTAAATTTTTCTTGAGATCAGACTCGGGTGCGAAGATTTTCGGTTTGATGTGGGTGTAGAACTCAATATCTTTTCAAATATTTCGCTCTCGTCACAATTCGAAGAGAAAGTTGAGGCTGCTGATTCTAAATGTGATTTCACATATCTATGTATGTACATACATACATACGTAATTGCTGATTGTTTTTCTTGGCTGAATCTGCTCCTTTACAAAGTCAAGGTGCTCCTTAAACTGCCATTGCGACACCGACTCTTCCGCACCTTGCCCCGACACACTCCTCTTTTGTAGTTCCCTTGAATAGGAGTCCCATAACCCATTCCGCTTTTCTTCGCTTCTTCCACTGAAAAAAAAAATGTTAAAAATATAAAACGTAAGGTAAAATAAAAAAAAAACACATCTTACTTTGAATTTCACATTCGTCCGCAATGCATTTCCAGGTCTACACCTTTTTAATGTTTTTGTATAGCGGATGGGCCAACTTCCACAAATTTCTTTATTTTTTACCAATTCTATTAATTTTCCGGTTTTTTCGTATTCCATTTTAAAAAACAAACGTTAAACTGCCAAAAGTGTAGCGCCACAAAAGTTCAATTTTGTGCCACAACTGCAGCTATATATTGTTCCGTTTAGAGCATTTAGAGTATTTTAAGTTTTGACAGCTCTTACTACTTACTACAGCCACACTATTTTATTCTGCCAGTAATTCTGAAAATGTTTAATTTACCGTCTGCACGAATTGGAGGTAAGTAAATTTACTTGTGATGGAGGCAAAAAACATCCATGCTCTCTAAATGTTAACATTTTTGAACCAAAATTTGACGCAGTTGTTAAGACCGATAATATCGATATCATTGGCGTACACCACGGTCAAGTAAAACAAAGGTTGCAACATCGACAAACCGCTAGACCGCTCTTTGTCGATTTGACAGCATCTACCCATTCGATGACGTAATAGTACTTCCATGCAATATGCCACCTTCACACCATCTTACTTTTATGCGAACGTGTGTGACGAGGCGAGAAATGTGAGCGAATTAAATTAAAAAATTTAATTTAATTATTCATATTTTACGGTGTTCAAGGTTGGTTGCTTTTTTTACTGTCGGGACACGAGTTTGCGTTAAGGAATAAACGGTGCGTGCTATGACTTGATATGCCGGTCAGTTCGAGGTTCGAATCTCAGTCAGGACAAGCATAATCTTAATAATAGAAAAAGTTTTTTTCTAATAGTGGTCACCTCTCGGCAGGCAATGGCAAACCTCCGAGGGTATTTCTGCCATGAAAAAGCTTTTCATTAAATACATCTGCCGTTCGGAGTCGGCACAAAACTGTAGGTCCCTCCATTTGTGGTATAATATAAAGACGCACATCACAAACGGTAGGAGAAGCTCGGCCAAACACTGAGCTACATATATAGTGTACGCGCTAAAATTATATATATACTTTTACATCGCACATTGGTTGCATATAAATATTGTCGTGTGAAGGCACCTAATCAACCGTTCGCATCTTCCTCTTCTTTTTTAGCATTTTCTTCTTTGCTCTCCCATTCTTACTGATTTTTGCTCTCAGCTCGATTGTCGTAATCTTGTTTTCTATCATTCTTGGGCGTACACTGCATCAAAAAGAAAATGCCTCACCGTTTACATTCTGCTGCGCGAAGAGTTTTCTCAAACGTCAGATTAAAGAACTCGCACAACAATAATCAACTTGGCTGCAACCTCGTTTGGTATAAAACGGCTCGGTGAGGTCCTTCCTAATTCTAACGGAGCTTGTGGTCCTTTTCAACATCATGTTTGCATAGCCGTATTAGTTTTGGAAATGTGGTTTGTTGTGTTGCGGCGCGTGCTATAACTCGATTTGCTTCTGAGTTCGGAAATCGAATCTCAGTCAATGCAAGCAAAATTTAAATCATAGGGGTTTTTTTTTTGTTTAATAGCAGTCACACCTCGGAAGTAATGGGAAACTTCCAAGGATATTTCTGCCATGAAAAAGCATCTCATAAATTACATCTACGGTTTGGAGTAGGCACAAAACTGTAGCAGACTCCATTTGTAGTAGTATAACATAAAGATCCACACTACATATTATTTATATTTTTATTTGGTTTTATGACATTGCGATGTATTGTAAATACGCACATAAATTTAACTAGATTATGCTATGTAAGTAGATAAATCAGAAGTAGAAAATTCGAAGTTCTTCCTTCTAGAAAATGTCTAAGGTTTAAGTCAGAATAGAATTATATCCATATACATATGTAGGTACCTAGTAGATTGCGCACCCTCGGCGTATACAATTATGTAGGTATACGAATAAACACTTTCGTAGGCAAGTTAACACGAATACACCTCAAAACATATAAAGTATTGTCCGAAGCAATTGCACTACAAAATTGAATTCCGAACAATGGACGTTAATTAAATTTATCGTTTCAATTATGTTAAGGTCACGTCCATTTAAAGTAAGTCATTGGGAGTGGGCGCATTCGGCAAAAAGTGCAATCACAATTTACTTAGAGAACACGTTGAGCCATTGGCGATTTCCGCCTGAGTTCACGTATTATTTATTATGCACAATATTTGCAATCATAAATAATTTTAATTTTACACTTGTCAATGTGTTTCAAATTTTGTATATATTCGCAGTGTAAATGTAATAAAATGTAAATTAAGGTCATTGGTAATTCAGACCTGCAATGCAAGTGCCCAAATATTTCAAGTGCACCACAATCTACGATATACTATTATGTACATATGTATGTGTTTATTTAAAATATCTATGAACAATGTGATATTTATGTGCATTTACTTATCTGTCGGATAGCCTTTCTGCAGCTACAAAGTTCTCTGTTAGGTTAAAAATTCAATGCCGCAGGGGATCAAATGGTCATTGTGTGTCACGCGCAACCACAAATTCACATACAGACATATACGAATTTATGCAATAGCATACAATCGTACAACAACAACCACTTATTCATCTGGTTTAAGTGCCCTAAGGAAGAGAATCGATACCTTGATAATGACTCTTCAAAGCCAATGAATGCGCCAATTGTCATTGAAGGCTTCACGAGCGGTTAAACGAGACAATGACGTGTTCGGTTGCAATTAAAAATTAAAATCAAATTGGCGAAGCGTGCGCAAATGAGCATTGAGCATTTCAAGTGACTATGTGCAATATGTCGTGCTTAGAGAATTTTTTGTGTATCAATCGTTTCGAACTTATCAATCATTCGATAATTGTCGATGTTCAATGTTCATGGTGTTGGGAATACTTGAGAACGATCTCAACCCCTGCCCCTCTCCATACTCTTCAATTCGCTGCATCACTCATTGAGGATTTGGTGGCTACATCGTAAAAAACCTAATCAGGCAACTCTTTAATACCTTTTTTGCTGAAGGGTTGCATCCTTTAGTGGAAATTTATAATATTTTCACTCGTAGCAACTGCAGAGACATACTATGTATACTGCCTTTCATAATTATACGACTCCTGAACTTTGGCGTGATTTGAGTATTTTTTCAATTCAAATAAATTTCAAGTTTGTAAAAATATTATAACAAATCAGTAAAATTTCGACAACATACCTATCTTAAAAAACTTGTATTTATTATTTCAGAGTTTGATTGTAACTTATTAAATTTTGGTTACATTTTAAATGTTTTAAGAGCCTTAATACTACTGTTGATTTTTGAAAAAAAATTTACAGATACGGTTTCACAATGCATTTCATATAATAATAATAATAATTTGGTGAGCTTCTCCTGCTATTTGTAATGTGCCTCTTTATATTATACCTCCACCACAGTTTTATGTCGACTCCAAACGGCAGATGTATTTTATGAGAAGCTTCTTCATGTCAAAAAAGCCCTCGGTGGTTTGCCATTGCCTGCCGAGGGGTGAACACTATTAGAGAAAAAAAGTTCTATGATTAAGATTTTGCAAAACTGAGATTCGTACCATTTATTTCATATAAAATGGAATTCAAAACTGCATACTCAGAATAATTATGAAAAAAAAAAAAATTGCATCTCCTTTTAAAAAAAAGCTTGTTTAAATGCCTTAACATTTGTATATAGCTTGGAAATTGGATTTTTATAACAATCATATGACCGACAAAAATGAAACAAACTTTTCGGTCATAAGCATAGAAATTTATAAACGATTATAAGAGATTATAAATAAAAAAAAAAATCAACACATTGTGTTAAAGAAATTTTTTAGTAAAATTTTTGTAAGATTTTGACATGTTGGATATTCATTTATTTTATGTAGAGTAGCTTACAAAAGAAACCTATTATTAAATTTATCCATGCAGTTTTCAAAATTACAAAATTACAAGTTTGTACTTTTATATTAATTTATTTATACTGTGGAACAAATTATTGTGCAATAAAGAAATCACTCTTTTATAATTAACTAAAAATTCAGAAAAATGTCGCAAATAACAGCGGGGATTCTTAGAGAACTTGCCTGCATTATATTTATTTGTATATAAGCACATTAGGGTGCTTCATTTTGCAAGGCAAAATATACATATATGGCAAATTATTTGATGACTTTAATTAAGCGATAAAATAAATCATTATTTATTATTTATTTGATCAAATGACCTATTTGTTAAACATTTTAGGGGGATATTCCCTTCATCATGAGTTAGCTCTCTCTGATAACGAAACGTGTGAAATTCTACGCAAATAGGTTAATTTTTTACCCATAATATCACCATGATTATTGGGTCAACAAATTAAATTGATTATTCTTGACCAAAAAAGGAAAAACCAAGATAAGTATATCAGTTACTCACGATTGATAACTTTGAAAGCAGGAAGTAAAAACTATTCTTAAGCGAAGAAAGTGGTACTCGTATTATAACTTTTGAGCCAAAAGGTAAAAATCATTAACTAATATAAATTATTATGATTTTTGATTAAAAAAAACTAAAAATTAGGTAATAATAATAAAGCAAGTAGGCATTAATTGATTTCAATGCCTCTACTCTCAAAACAAAAACTCTCAATTGTCATCAGGTGATAAGCAGGTCACAAAAATTAAGACCAACACAACTCATACATAGTCTCAAATTTTAAAACTTGAGATTATACCAAATTACTGAATTTCACATTGAGCTAATTAAGCGAGCTATAAGGACTTATTGTCAGTAAAGCGTTGTAAAATTTTGCAAGGTTTTCCCGTCCTTTTAAGACACTTGTCTTAATATATAAAATCTTCTAAAAGTTATTGGCTGCGCTTTTTTTTCAAATTATTTGGATTTCGAATATATATAATGGTCTTATCTAATTGATAATTGTTTCCGTTTCAACAAAAATATAATGGATGTAAAATAAATCGATGTGCTGCCGTATTTTTATTATTTCTCAGAGACTATTTCACAACTAGGTTAAAACCCGATTATGGAGATTAAAAAAATCCGAGTTATTTAAATTTAAAAAAAAACGGAAACAATAATTTATGAAAAAACTGAAGAAAACCAGTTTGAAAGCAGTAAAGAAGTGGCAAAGTTCGATCGAATTTTATATACCCGGCGCACGCTTTCAGCTAAATTTTTAAATTAATAAAGCAGAAACTAAGTTCGGGCAAAATCGAACTTGACGTAAGCCTCTTTTTTCAAAATTTTCATATAATCGGATTTCTTGATTGAATACAAAACCTCATACCAAATTTGAGCAAATTAGCTTTACTAGTTACAGAAGTATTACTGGGTCTGGTCCAATTTTAGTGATTTTAAAAATACTGCTTAATAGACATAATAAATTATCTGTACTAAATTTGGGCAAAATCGATAGAGGATTTCAAAAGATATATGTACATATGAACTCTAAAGTGGGCGGTAACATGTACCTTTTCCAAAATGTTCGTTTAAATGGATTTGTTGACTTAATTCCAATAGTTACTGAAGTATCAAATTTTCATAGTTTTGGAAAATTTCCGAATCTGACATGTGTGCCAAGTTTAGACGAAATCGATAAAGTAGTTCCAGACATATGTATACATATGATCTCAAAAATGGGCGGTGACACGCCCCTTTTCCAAAATTTTCATATAGTCGGATTTCTGGCTGCAATACAACACCACATACCAAACTCAAGATATTGCCCTTCAACATTTATTGAAATGTCCGATTTTTAGTGTTTTCGAAAATAACCGTTATATACCAGGTGGGCGCGGTTTTGATCAGATTTTGATAACTTTCCAAATATCGCTTAAATAGGTATAGTGTAATACGTATACCAAATTTAAACGAAATCGGGGGGGGGGGGGGGTGGATACAGAGATATGCATATGAACTCATAAGTGGGAGGTGCCACGCCCCCTGCACAAAATTTTTATACTGCCGGATACAACACTACATACCAAATTTAAGCAAATTAGCTTCCATAGCTACTTCAACAGCAATTTTTGCATTTTCGGCATGTGCCGTTATATGGGAGGTGGGCGTGGTTATTGCCCATTTTCAATACCAACCTGCTCTGGGTCAAGGACAATCTACCTACCGAGTTTCATTGAGATATCTCAATTTTTACTCAAGTTATCGTCTGCACGGACGGACGGACAGACAGACATCGCTAAATCAACTTATCTTTTCATTGTGATCATTTTGCTATATATATGTAGGTCTATATCTATCTTGATTCCGTTATGCTGTTACAAGTAACATTTATGCAAACAAAGTTATAATAAAAACCGAGTCAATCGCCCTAGTATAAGTACATATATGTACATACCAACATTTAATATGCAAAAAATTAAAAGATAAGTTGTTTATAGTTTATTTACCTAAAGCTCAAAAGTAATTGTTATTTTGGATTTATAGGGAAAAATTTTCTTCATTAATTGTATGTTAGGTTCCTGGGTTTAAGTGGTCGAGTGGATAGCGGTGCGTGTTATTACTCGATATGCCGCTGGGTTCGAGGTTCGAATCTCAGCCAGGGCATGTAAAATCTAAATCATAGAAAAGTTTTTTCTAATAGCGGTCACCCCTCGGCAGGCAATGGCAAACCTCCGAGGGTATTTCTGCCATAAAATACATCTACCGTTCGGAGTCGGCACAAAACAGTAGGTCCCCCCATTTGTGGTATAATTTAAATACCCACACAACAAATGGTAGGAGAAGCTCGGCCAAACACTGAGCAATATAGTGTAAGTGCCAAAATTATATTATATTATATAGTTGCATATACAGGGTAGTATCCAGAAATTCGCAGATTGTCCGGCCAGAGATTTTTCCATGCCTTTTCTATTAAAAAAATTTCAAGATAGGTTTGTTTTTTGTTATCTTAAATTGAACGTATTTCTACTTATATCTTTGACCTTGAAAACATATTTGCTTCGATTAAGATGTCAAATGGAATTATACTCGTTTGTTTGTCATTTGCCTGTCGAGGGGCGACCGCTATTAGAAAAAACTCTTCTATGATTTTAAATTTACATGCCACGCTGAGATTCGAATTTTATATGTATCTCAGCGCAATACTTGGCCACAGCAGTTGCAAAACCTCGAAAGCAATGACAAGTGTTATATACATACATATATGTTTAGTTCGTTAATATCATCCACAGTCACTTCAAGAATAAGCGGTGACTTCCTGAACACCCTGTATACATACTTATGTGTGTAAGCACATGTAGTCTGTTTTTATGCATTTTCGTTATTGACTTTCGAATGTCATTAAGTGATCAATTTTCTCACGTCACATATGGAAGTGTTATAAAAATGCTACAATGAACTAGTAATTATTTTAAGTGTCCAAACCACTTACATACATATAAATGCATACATAAAAACAAATGTATCTATGTCAGTACACTCATATATTGTGCTGAAACAGTTAATGTGTGATTTTTTTTAAATGTCCTTTAAGCGTTTTTTAGTCACACAAGAATTGTTGCAACGGATTGTCGCCCCTTTCCAGCTTGAGTGATGTGACAAATTGAATACAAAGAATCATTTCATTTGGTCGGAAATCGAAACAAGTTTTTCATTTTACAATTACATCTAAGTTACAAATGAAATAAAAATGTAAACATTCCCAAATGTAATTTTTAAGTTCTGTTAATAGGCAATAGGTTACCTATGTAGGTATGTATGAATGGATGTATGTAAGTTTATACTAACGCGTCGGCTTAATTGCATTGTGGTGTGCCGCAGCTTTAGTAATACTGTAAGAAAAATCATCAAAGTGTACACTTTTTTCTAGCGATTTCACGCCTGGGTACGATTGTTTGAGTCACAACATCACTCTTTATAAGAAAAATAATGCAAATTAGTTTGTAGCATTTGTAAAAGATCCACCACCCTTATCAATGAAAGTTTCATTAATCAAAAGAAGAGGTTTGTATTAAGAGCTCAGTGTCACCATACTTCCCCGCTTAGTTTACTTAAAACATTGAGAAGCACAAAAATACACACTGCTGTTTTGATAACAAAAAAAAAAAAGATTTGGTATATTTTCAAAAATTCATTAAAATATTTGCGCTCATCGCTGGTTATTTGATGCATAACCAGATATTGAAAGTTTTCTCGGTTATTAGCTAGGATATCAATTCTCGGATGTTTTTAAAAATTTATCTTTTTCATAACAATCACAGAAAAAAGGAAGAAATTTATTATTCAAGAAAATTTAATGAAATATCCTTTAAAAATTGTTTTTCAGTTTTTTAGCTAGGATTATTATGATTTGCTACATACAAAAACGTATAATACGAAGGAGAAAATTTCAAATACCAGTTTTAAATTTTTTTTCAAAAATACTTACTTAATTGGCGCATTAACCGCTTAAACGATTTTGGCCGAGGTCAACATAGCACGCCAGCTTTGCCTATCTCTTGCTTTCTTGCTAACTGGTTCCAATTGGAAATCCCAAGTATAGCCAAGTCTTTTTCCACTTGGTCTTTGCAATTCAGAGGAGGTCTACCTTTTTCTCTGACACCTGCAGCGTCCGAAAACCTTCAGAGCCTTGTAAAGCCCGTACAGCTCACCATTCCATCGTATTCCGTATTCGCCGTCACAAAGGTCTATAAATCTTTTGAAGAACCTTTCTCTGGAGCACTCCAAGATCCTTCTCATCTGATGTTGTCATCGTCCATGCGAAAAAAAAACGGGCATAATGAGAGAATTATATAGTGTGGCTTTTGTCCGTGGAGAGAGTATTTTACTATTCAAATGCCTACTTTGCTCATAGTAGCACTTATTGACAACAGATACTCTTCGTTGGCTGACGTTGTTATTGTTGTAAGAGCTGGTTCCTAGATACATAAAATTCTCTACTTTTTCAAATTTATTATTGTCAACAGTGATGTGAGTGCCCAGCCGTGAATATGCTGATTGTCTATTTGATGACAGGAGACACTTTGTCTTGCCCTCGTTCACCTCCAGACCCATTCGATTTGCTTCTCTATTCAGTTTAGAGAAGGCAGAACTAAATGCACGGTTATAAAGGCCGATGATGTCAATGTCGTCGGCTTACGCCATATTTAAAAAAATAGTGTCTGATCGATTTAATTCTGCGGCTCGAATCAGTGCTGCCAGATATACGGGTTTGTCCGTTTTTTACAGATGTTTCACCTACCTGAGGGAAAATACGGATTTTTATACGGATTTCAAAGAAAATACGGATTTTATACGGATTTTCGTATTTTTTCGTTTTTTCACCTTTTATCCTAAAAAAAAAAATGATAAAAATAATATGTTTTGAAAGAACTATCCTTATATTCAATTTTAATCGACTATCGCAATTGTATAAATATATAACTCTTCGATATACATATATGTATGTATATTATTAAGTATATAACTCTTCGATGAACAAATATGTGAATATCAAATTTTGGTCTTCAATGAGTAATGTCTATACTCTGGAGATTTTCTTTTTCTGTTTTTAACAATTTTTTGTAATATATGCTTATATGAGTTCGTGAAACTCAAATTAAATTTAAACTACAGTATAAATATAAAAACAATTTTATTACATTATAATAAGTGTACACTCTTATTAGGAGTTTTTAGAAATAAGATTTTCGCGTGTACACCAATTTCATATTTTGTTGATTGAAATTGGGTACGGGTGTGAGCATGACGGAGATACTCGGTCCACTCTAGATATAGAAATATTTCCGTTTTTTCAAGTCTTCAAAAAACTTATATACTTCGTTTGACGTAATAAGACATTTAAAATTCATTAAAAAAGTATGGGAAACATGGAAACCGCGTTTCAGATGTTACTGATTTATTCGGTTTCCCCTTTACCCCCACCCTTCTACGCGAGGAATTACGGATTTTCAACGCGGCAGATTTGCCAGCACTGGCCTTTGTTGTTCTTTAGTGTGAAGAAGTATTCCCTCCATAATTTAAGTGGATATCAGTCACCAGGTCGCCGTTGTCATTCCTGGCGGAATTCGCCTCGGTCTTGAAACCTTCTGTTAGCCGTCGTACTTTCTGAAAGAATTTTCGAGCTCCTTTCCTGTCGGCCAGCATCTAAAGCTTTTCGCACTCACGCATTTCGGCCACTCTTTTTCTCACGGTAAATGCGTCTTGCTTCCTTCTTCAACTCGCGATATTGTAGGTAGCGTCTTTACGCTCCGTAGCAGCACGGCATTCCTCGTCATGCCAGTGGTTTTTTTCGGGCTCACTGAAACCCAACTGCGGTACGAAGACAGCGAGAAATATAGTTCCACTGCTCGGAAATATCGGTTTGCTGATTATTGCTCTCAGAGAGCGGGAATGCAAGTAGGGTGGCTGTCTGTTGCGATTGCAGCTTTCCGACGTTCAGTTTTTCTTGTGTCTAGTTGGACGCGCTTTCTGCTGCACAGAGGCGTGTGCGGATCTTAACTGCCACAAGATAATGGTCCGAGTCGATGTAAGCTGCTCGGATCGTGCGCACATCTAGGACACTGGAAGCATGACTTCCATCTATCACAACATGGTCGATTTGGTTACGTGGTGTATCATCTGGAGACAGCCACGTCGCTTGCTGTATCTTCTCATGCTGGAACCTGGCGCTACAAACAAACATGTTTCAGGCCTCGGCGAAAACTGAATTTTACGACTGTGGAACCAAATTGCACGCCTTGGCTTTGACATAGCCATACGCAAATTTGTTCGAGGTTGTAAAAAAAATTCGAGTAAATATAGGGAATATTGAGTATTGACCTCCAAACGCATTTATAAAATTGTTTGTACGGGCAAGGTTTTTAGATAAGGATCATTACCTATGTGTTTTTTAGTTTATCACTTCCTTCAAAAACTTTTATTACTAAAAAATAAATAATTAATGAGATCAGGACAAGCATTACTTTTTTCAGAAATAATTTAAATAAGCTTTTAACAGAAGTAATTTTTTTAATGTTTGGAGAAAAATTTGAAGAGTTCTAGCTAGTTTAAGTCAGAACTTTGAAAAAAGGTCATTTCATTTGTGTATTCGTTGTATTTATGTGTACAGTGTAACTGAACGAGCAAATGATTTGTTGTTGTAAACTAAACTATTGAATGAGAAAGGTAACACCCCGGATACATTTTTGTTTTGCTCTACGGTATAGAGAAACGCACTTCCCCTAATTTTCTTTGCTAATTTTACCTCCGATGCTATGCTCGTCCATAAGATTTGCCAGAACAGAAGTGGAAATATTGGTACGGGAAAATTCAAGTTTGCTTGCCACTCCTGTGGCGAAATTGCTCACAAATCTAGAGCTTAATCGCTTAATCGGAACTAAAAGCGCCGGTTAAGACCATCCGTCAGTTAAGTAAGCGCTGAATGGAAAGCTGAATTGTAGCTAACTGCCGGTAATTTTAACTAGAGATGGTGCAAACGGCCCTTTGACGTAAAAATTTCGCAATCTTCTAATTTATCATTCTTGGCTTCAAAGTGATATTTACACTCGTACGTCCGTTAACAGGCGAAAATATATTTGTGGCTGCAAGAGTTAAAGATTTGTAATATGTTTCGAATAAATTTGAATGCAGGTTGGCACGCGTAAATTTACAAGAATGGCACGAACGTTATGAACATCTCAACGAGAAAAATCTTCAAAATTCCTTGCAAAGATATACACCTTGGTGAAGTTTGCGTGAAGGGTAAGCAAACACGGAATCCATTTTCGACTAATAAAATGCCAGCCGATGTGTTAACACAAGCAATGGCATTGCCGAAGCGTTACAATTGCATGCAAGACTTCGGATTAACTTTAATTTAGATTAATTAAACTTTTGGATAATATTGTATGATATCCAAATGTTTTTAATACCCTTTATTTTTTCATTTTGTGTTGGATGACCTTTATTTTACGTCTTATTTCCAATTCAGCGTTAAAAGTCTAAACTCATAGTTTTTTGCCAAAAAATTGTATCTCAAAAAGGGCTAACTAACAAAACTCTAATAGAAAAATATAAAATAAAGAAATGGATTATAGAACAAAATTTGTGGGTTTTGTTTAGTTGATTTTAACTAACGGATGATCAGTTACAAAAATAAGCAAAATTGGTCAATAATAATAAGTAAGTAAGTAAGTCAATAATAATAATAACTCTGCCCATCACTAATAAAACGCTAAATTTAAGAAATACACGAACTGAATTTTTGTTTTTAATACTAGTTCCATTTTTAAGCTGAGGGCGGTTTCGTACCATTTTAGGGGGGGAAAATTAGCGGTTACACTGCTCGTAGCCATTGATTTTTTACCTCGGAAATTAGATCTGACCGGGGAGAGCAATTCATTTTTCCGGAAGCTGCAGTAAATTTCAAATTATTAAAATATACATACACCCGTATGTACATGTGTATGTAGGTACATATACTCTATATATTCGATTTGGGATTACTTTTAATTTAAAGTAGTAATATCAAACTGCATTTTGAAGTTTGCGAGACGCACACATATCCCGAGCCAAAATAAGAAAATAAACAAACTCAACAGGTCCGCCATTTTGTTAGATTAAAAAGAACAATACATAAAAGGAAAATAATCTCTTCCTCAAAGTTATCCTTACCAGTTGTGACTTACATATTGTATGGTCTTACAAGCACTGACTCACACATTTACTGTTACATACATACGTACATCTATGTATGTATGTATGCATTAAGGTTAAGTATGTGAAGTTCAATTCACCACTATGGCACAGCCAGATTTTGACAACATCGCCGCCGTCGTGATAAAAGCAACTAACTTCGCTTAGGACAATTTTTCAGTAGAGCAACCCTTTGCATATACTATTTCACAGAAGAGTGGAATAAACTGTTTTAAAAGCACTTATTTGAACATTTTTCTTTTATTTAATTTACAGCTTACTATCAAAACTCAAATGAAGCCTCTAATCATCTTCTGACATCGAGTTTAGTTCCTAGATATTCAATGAGGGCGTCAAGTATATCCTACAGCCTTTGATCTATTCGGCATATAAAAATCTCTGATTTTTATTACCTTCCGTACCACAAATTTCAACACCTCAGCGTATATGTACTAAATTTCATAGCAGCGGACCTAAGACCTATTGCTAGGAATATACGCCTGTGAAAATAACTCTTATTTAGACAGATTGTATCTCACAGCAGAAGACGCAACAGATGATAAAGAGTTCAAGTCGAATCTTTGTTACGCTTCAAGCATTTTTTGGAACTTTGGCGAGTTTCAAGCATCTAAAGTTACAACGAGGTAATATATGATTATACCGCTTTTACAAAGTTCCTTGGGTATTGCAATCGCTTCGATCGTTTTACCCAATCCATACTGCATCGATCGTGGCCTTATTATTAAACAGTTAAAATGCTGTTTTTTATCTAAGCGTTTGAATTAATTGATATTTTTACTATCCATCCGTGAAACTACTATGTTGTTCTGTTAAGTAAACATTTATTTTAATGTTTAATTTTTAATTTTAATTTTAATTTTGACGTTTAATGCCAATTTGCGTGCAATTCATTGATCAAATATCTTTTTTTTTTTAGTTGTTTAAAATAAGATTTATATTTTCATTACTGTTTAGAGGTACATAGGTGTTACATTTTTGAAATGAATTTTCAAGTACCCGATTGTGATTAAAATGTCGACGATCGACTTCAAGAATCGTAAAACTGCAAGTTAATTTCGAAGTTAAGAATCGTTTTGGGCCTTACTTTTACAGTGTGGCCGCTGTGGCCGAGGGTGTAGCGGTGCGTGCTATAACTCGGTATGCCACTGAGTTCGAGGTTCGAATATCAGCCGGGGCAAATAAAATCTAAATATTAGAAAAATTTTCTTGCTAACAGCAAGCAATGGCAAACCTCCACCCTATAAATTTTGTTAACATTAAACCACAAATTTCAGTTGGACAACGAATTTTATTAAGGAAATATTGAAATTCTAATCATTTTTTTTTTACGTCTTTTAGTTACGTACAAAATAGATAATTAACTGTATTGTTTATGAAAAGTATAGGAAATTAAGTAAAATTAAATTGAGTTGCCAACATTGGTCAAAATGTGTTTGTGTTATAACCGTGAAACGCACTTTACGTACACATATTTTTTGTATTTTTACATACAAATATAACAAACACCCCCAACTGGACTTTTGATGTTTGAGCGATCTTTGTGCAATCAATGCGAGTGCATATTCACTTTTATGAAAAATCAAATAAATAGTAATACACACACACACACATATATACATACATACATTAATATGTACAAACATGTGCACAATAGTTGGACTGCTTATAATCAGAGGGATGAAAGCCACCCCCCAAAAGCGTTTTATGCATTACAAGCAACTTGGCCGCCTATGCCACGGCAATGATGACGGTGAAGAAGGCGGTACGAAAACATTGAACGCTTCCAAGTAACCTCAAACAAAATAATTATGAGCGTGGGAAAGGCAATGAGCAGACGTTTCTCACGCGCGCGATTGGCACGTGCATAGCGCACTTTCGCGTCGCTTTATGGGTGAATACGGAGTGCATACATATATATTTGTACATATGTATGTACTTATGTATATTCTAAAATGATACATTCAAACACACACACAGGCATACAAATCAATGAGTCTATGCGCTTGACTCACAGAAGGGACATTGTTTTTTCGATGATTTCTTTTAAAACGCAATTGCTTTTTTATTCGTATGTACAAATGTATGTATGTACATACATACCTACATTGTAAATATGCTTATGTGTTTATATACATATGTATGTATATATAAACCTGCAATGTAACAATTTTATTATTATTATACCTACATTGGAGTAAAGTTATTGAGTTGTGAAAGAGGTTTCTTTTTTTCTCTTCTTTTTTATTCAAGTACAACCTCACAGCTAACTACAACTCATTTCCTACATCTAGATTAAACCTACGGTTGGTCATAAGTGACTCTGCACTCTCATGTTCAATACTTGCTATTCGCTGCCCAATAAGCTTTCAATTTGCTATTCAATATTTTCCCAATTCGCTTATTTAGCGCATGGTGATTTGCGGAAGCGCGTGTGATTGTGTGGATTATTGCCAAATTTGTAAGCTATTCTGTTTACTTTTCGTATGTTCACACATATACATACATAAATGATAAATTATTTTTATTAATTTAACTTTTTTACTATTCTTTTTACTTTTCGTATGTTCACACATAAAAGTAATAAATTAATTTTATTAATTTTATTTTTGGCTGATCTTTATGTGATAATTTTTTTTTTTTTTTTACCGTGCCGCATCAAGGTTGAAACTTCACACAAACTTACTGTAGTGGCCAATTGATTTGCAACCACCCTTGAAAAGAAAAATTCTAAAAAATCAAAGGTAATTCCTAGTTACTTGAAATTTTCACATTGCATGAAATAAAATTGAACACTCTTACACTTCTGAGAAAAAAGTTCAAAATATATGTAATAGAAAATTTGCTGAAATCTTTTTAAATTTTCGTTGTTGATTCAAGTATATTGGCCATAATTATATAAATTATACATACATTTTTAATGAGCTCAAGGCCGGAAAAATAAAACAATTGAATAATATGTAAATTATTTTATTTATTCGTCAATATTTCGACTTCAGTCTGAAGTCATCATCAGGAACTGTCGGCTGCGCCTGGTTTTAATTTTTCTATAAAGTTTCAAACATGATTTTATATAGTTTATGTAAAAGGATAAACTGAACTTTAATTGAAAAAAATTAATATAACTGGCAAGCTACCTAATTTTGAATTTGGTTGCAAATCAATTGGCCACCACCGTATGTATGCACGGCAAATATGCAGAACTATGTATATTACTTGGCCGCTGTGGTCGAGTTGGTAGCGGTGCGCGCTATAACTCAAAATGCCGGTGAGTTCGAGGTTCGAATCTCAGTCTGGGCAAGTAAAATCTTAAACATAGAAAAAGTTTTTCTAATATCGGTCACCCCTCGGCAGGCAATGGCAAACCTCCGAGGGTATTTCTGCCATGAAAAAGCTTCTCATAAAATACATCTACCGTTCGGAGTCGGCACAAAATTGTAGGTCCCCCATTTGTGGTAGAATTTAAATACGCACACCAAAAATGGTAGGAGAAGCTCGGCCAAACACTGAGCTATATAGTTTATGCGCCAAAATTATTATTATATGTATATTAATAGTACTTTCAAAGGGCTTAATATATGTTAGAACTTTAAAAGAAAACTATTTATAAATATGTATAACTTTTCTAAAGTTTTAGTACAAAATGCATGTAATGAAGTGCCGTTAGAATTCCTTACATTTTAATCGTACCTTTTTACAAAAAAAAAAAACAAGAAAAAAATACAGAAACCTTTGCTTTTAAGAGAAAGTTGAGATTTATTTCTAAAAGATTGTTGATTTTAATATAATCTCTTTTTCAAAGACAAAAATTTGCAAACACAAAGTTTCAGTAATAAGCAAAAAGTTCAAACTAACCCAGGTCATCATGCTTTTGCTGCAACTTTTTTTTCAACAATTATACTTGACAAAATTTGTATAATTCTATTAAATTCCCGCGATCGTCCTTTAAACTTTTAGGTTGCGGTAAGCTTTTTGTTCAAGTACGGTGTTCGAAGTAACAAGAAGTGGAATCACGATTTAGGCACAGGTGATTTATCAGTGCGCACAATTGTTAATTCCTTTAAGATGTCGCGGCCAAAAATTTATTTAATTGGGAATATAAAAACCGAAATACATGGAAGTAAACTTCCTTCACAATTTGATTGTTTAAGTGCATATTTCAAAATAGGAGAGTGTTTTATTTGCGACGCTGCTCAATTAGTGATCAAAGCGAGTAAAGTGTTTTCGAAAAAAAAAATTTAATTATAACAAATGAACGAAATAATGGCGTAAAAAAAAATTAGAAAGTCATATGAAACATGGAGAAGCTTAGGAAAAGATTAAAACTACAGAAAACGGTACCGCCAGCGTATGGGCGCTACCTATGACAGATTTGCAAGTTAGAGTATAACTTCGAAGCGGCACGTGTTAAAATAAATAACATTTTTTAAATAAAACTTCTTGAGCATGGTTTTTTTTATTGAATAGTTTGAAGGGTTCTTGCATCCAAAATTTGAATTTTGATAAATAAGAGCCCGCCTGATGTACGAACATATACATATATGTACATACTGTAAAAGAAATCGGCGATAGAAAAACGCCAGCACACCCGAGTGCGTATCAAACAAAGCCTAAAAGGCTGCAGTTGACACTTGACTTCATCTGTCGTCGTATGTCTAGCAGAATACTGCTTTCCGTCGTTCCCAAACTTAAGAAGCATACAGGGATACCCCTCGAACTAGAGACTCCCTTTACTTATTAGACACTTACTCGTATGTCGAGATTATCTTAAACTATTTTGAGGGTTTCCAGGAAAGGTGGATCAATAAGTCTGGCTGTGTTCGCAGTAATCGAACTGACTTGACAAACAACAAGCTGGTCACGATGGCTTGGGCGAGCAACACAATTTTTCTTCGTTAATAAACTCAACGCAAAAAAACTAAAATATTGGGCACTTTAGAATCAAAAGGGATAATATATTACAAACCTGAGTCGGCTATTTTTAGGATAACAAATTATGGCAAAACACAGTGGCGTCCCTAAAGCCTCAGTGCATCATGGACCCATACTGTGTACATAATTTATGACCGAGTTCTTCGTCTGATGTATCCGCAAGGCGGTATATGCTTTTTGAACCAATATGTATAAACATTTATTGATTTTTATACATTTTCTTGTTAAATAAATGTTATGTTTTTATAAAATATATACTACATACATATGTATGTACATACGAACATTCAATATTGCAACTTCGTACTGGTCTAAAAGACAACTTTAGCTGACTTCCAAGAATTGCTCACAGCTTGAGTTGGGGTTGAAATTTCTTGAAGGTTCTTGAAATATAATATCTATTTTTTCAAACATTTTACTAACATCTGTTTGGTTTTACGATGAATTGGAATCTTCTTCAGTGATTTCCTGATTACACCGCATTGGAGATAACCGCAAAACACATTCATCAAATAACTGAAATAGCGACTAGTTCGGTCGTTGTGATTAAAGCATGGCTCGAGGACTTGCGCTAGAAGAGCAGAAGACAGAGTTGGTGTTGAAAAAAACGGAGTGGAATCATATTCGGAGTTAATGAGTTTCCAGTGTCCGCAAAAATTTGCTAAATTGAACACAGGAATACATACATACATAGGTCAGTACAAACATATTGATGGTTCATACTCGTATTATTATAGCATAATTTAAGACACAATTTTATTCTTAGAAATACTGCATACATACATATGTATAGATACAAAGTTTTGATGTAAATATAAGCTTTACGAATATATCGCGTATTTAGGTAAGTGCATACATACGTACATATGTACATAATATTGAGTACGTACATACATACATACATATATTTATATATAAATTGTTAAGAAATAAATACAATTAAATACTTGTACAAGGTAGTACATTGAATTCACAACAGCGTATTTCTGAGCTTCTGGGCTTCGGTTTCCTATTACACACGCGGTCGAGATAAGTTCGCCGCAAATTGGCGCCTCTCATTGAAGGAGCTGCCCAGCAAGTCCTCATCTAGCCACGTTTCTAGTGTTGTCGAGCTGGAGCGAAAACTGGACTTTTGAGATTCGGCATCCAATTTCATTTGGGAAATGCGCTTTTCGTTACTTCGATTATTCCAATTCATATCGGCGTACTCATACCAACTATCATCTACGTATAAATCATCGTCCAGCGAGTTACCATTGATGTCCCATTTAACAATCGGCATCAATTTGTCAAAGCGGTCACGCTGTTCGGCAATAACGACACTTTCAAATTTTCCAGGATTCTTAATTTCTAAATTCATTACATTCATAGGCACATACGCGGCTATATTATGCGGTATCGATTGGACGGTTGGGGGTTGTTGTTTGTTGTCGCTACGATTGCAGCTATGTTGCAATGCTGCAGCTCTGTCAGCTTGCTTTGTTGTAACAGCCAACAGGTCAGCGTTTAGTAAGCGCTCATTGTGTGCGATGTCGTCATCGTTATCGTTATCGTCATCTAAACTCAAACTGGACGGAGTGCGACGAAAATAGCGCACGTGCTTATTGTATTTGACTTTTTCGAATACAATATCGCATTCAGCGAATTCGTTCTCATACGGCATTATATCGGAGACCGTGTCGCTACGCAGTTGCTGCAATCGTTTAAACTCATAGCCGTCGGTGGCTAAAAACAGTCGTGACGTCAGGCATTGAAGCATTCTGTTGCTGTCAAGATCGGTCAAATCAAAGTTCTCCATGTCAGCCTCGTAGGCTGATGAAGTGTCGAACTCTTGGACGGTTTCATTTTTATTAAGATTTTGTGATTTTGTATTAAGTTCGTTTTCTGTCGGGTGTTGTCTTGTTGGCGGTTCTTCATAAAGCGATGTCACGACGTGATTATCATTGGATATTTCGTCTTCCTCCTCAAGTTTTCTCGCAGACAACGGTTTGAGAGGTGAAACTTTGCGAAAAATCTGAAAAAATGTAAATAATACATAACATAAAAGGTTTGTTCTTTGTTCGAAACGCAATCATTTTTTAGAATACTAAATCGTGGATGTGCATTTTTAAGTTTAAGTAGTACAATTACAATGTAGTAAAATCAGTGGTTTATAATGATACATAAAAAAATGTCTAATAAATGGTGAACTCATAAGAGGTAACCGGTGTATTAAAGAGGAATCTGTAATTTCTAAAGCGACTGCTTGTTTTTTCCATTCCTTGAATAGGAAAAATAAAGCTTCGTCGCACCCATATACACATCTACACAAATAAGTGAAAAATATCAGTTAACAGTGTGATGCGATTTCGCTGTATACGCCACCAGGGTTGTGTGAGTTTAAGTCCTATTTTAATTTAAAAGCTCATATGATTTTTAATTTGCTTCGTTAGTCGAAAAGAACAAAAATATTTTATTTGCAATTTAATTCGTGTGCCAAGTAAAAAAAATAAATTTAATTGTGATTTGATTCATCTACCAACTAAGAAATAAAATTTATTTGTCGGTCAAATAAAAAATAAAATTTCTATTCGGCTAACAAATCAAAATTAAATTTTATTTGCAACTCGGTGATTTGACTATTTCAAAATCATGCAACGCTTAACAATTTAAACAGAGGGGAAGGTTATCAATTGGTCGGAATTAGTTTTTTCTGGGAAAAACCAGTGATCGCAATTGTTGTGCTGTTCGAAAATCCATAAATATGCACTCAAAAGGTAAAATCGCAACAGGTTTCTGAGCTTTTTCGACTTCAAAAAGACCCTTTAGTAAGAAATATGCTAATCGGTTAAAACTTTCCACAAAATTATTCCCAGTGAAATTTTACTTAATCTGTCGAACATGTATCTCTCATACTCTCAGCTCAGGCTGTAAGGTTTGGTGGTTTTACTATATGGGTCAAGACTTGTCATTCTGAGCTTCGTTAGGTGACCATACCGCCTGGGAATTTCATTTTTCTGCAGCTCGCATGAATGTTACTTTGTTTTTTCATTGTTTAATAATAAGCAGCAAACACGTTGATGATTAAAGAGCTTGAATAAAATATTAGATAAATTTTAAAGCGCGAGCATATATTATTTTACTGATTATTTTATAAAAAATTTATCTTTAGCAATTTTTTGTAGGATGAAAATTGTAAAATAATACTAAATAAACATTTAGGAAGGAAATATATATTATCTTTATTTAAGAGATTGCTTCAAGAAATGACAAAAGCAAAGTTTTATATTTTATATTTTCGAATGGAAAAAAGATTTAAATCAGCTGATCGTGAAACCCATAAGCCAATTACTACAAATCACGCAATCAAGCAACCGTGTATTTGTAATTGAATTTGGGAAAACAGTGAGTGACTTAGCGCTTTTGATAATTTTCGTTTTGTTTACACTTCTTTATTTGTTTCCATATTCGTGGCGATTTGTTTACAATAGAGCGCGTGTAAAACAATTTCTATTGCGAAAACCAAATTCCATAAGTACTTTTTGCTAATTTCCAATCAATGTTTCTTAACAAATCTTGTTCTAATTAAAATAATGCATTATATTCAATCACATAACTTTTTCGGTGTTCTTGTTTTGTTCCTCTCTTTATCATAATTTCGCTCCATAGTATGACAGCAAACAACATGGTCTCAAAAGCACTACGTCACTGCAGAAAATTATATTTTTCTCTCAGTTCGTATTGCGTAAACTGGTATAATTGGTTCATGTGTGAAACCTACTTTTTTTTTGTTCGTTTACTTTGGGTAATAATTTTTTTAGAGCAAATTTGAAGTGTAAAAAAAAAAAATCCGAAGTAAAACTGTTTGACAACCTCCAATAGTGTGCTGATTTGGCTGAAATTCGAGTAGAAAAATATTCGAAAAGTTCTGGTCCGTAAAACACATTTTTTTCTAGCTTTTACATATGTTTCTAATATTAAAGTAAAAACTGAAGCATTCAAAATTAAAACCTTCTATTCTTTGGAATGGCTGTGCTGTACTTTTTAAACTTGCATACGTAAATACATAAATACATTTGGTCATACATGTCCTGGAGCATATGATCTCAAAACGATTCGAGCTTGAGGTTCAAGAAAAGGAAGGCATCTCGGCTAACCAGTTTAGCTTCAGAAAGGGAAAATCTACAATTGATGCCATGTTAAGAGTGGTGGAAATAGCAAGAGAGGCAATGAGCGGCACGCGACGGCTGGGGGGAGAGAAGAAGTATGGCCTTATCGTGACGCTTGACGTCAAAAAAAGCCTTTACATCGCCTAGCTGGGCGAAAATTCTCGACAGACTACAACAGATAGGTGTTTTTTACTATATTCGCAGATTAGTTCGCAGCTACTTTAGTAATCGCGTGCTACTGTACGTAATGGAAGAGGGCAGAAAAAACACGGAGGTCACCGGTGGTGTCCCATAGGGATCCATTCTAGGCCCACTGCTATGTAATATCATGTATGATGGAGTTCTGCGAGTAGAATTGCCCGAAGGTTCAAGCATAACTAGTTTTGCGGACGATATCGCGATAGTAGTCACCACAAAGCATCTCGGTTATATAAAAGTTAAGGCGGACATATCTGTCAGCATAATAAAAGAAAGACGAAACGCGTCCGGTCTGCGTCGTGCAGACCATAAGACAGAACCAGTGCCTATTTCGAGTAGAAAAAAGCCGGAAGAAGTGGTTGTAAACGTTGGCGGCCATATAGTGAAAACCAAGTCGTCCTTTAAATACCTAGGAGTAATTCTAGACGAAAGGTTAACATTCCAAGCACATTAAGAATATGCAAAGAACAAAGCAGCAGCAACAGTCACGGTTTTATCGAAAATAATGGTGAACACTCGAAACCCTAAGCAGAACCGGCGGCGACTTCTAGCCAGCATTGCAACTAGACAAATCTTATATGTAGATCCAATCTGGGCAAGCGCAGTGGAATGTCCATCTTTTTGCCCGGGATTAAATTCAACGTACCGCCTGTGCGCTCTTCGAGTATGTAGTGCTTTTAGAACGATGCCAGATGAGGCAGCTCTTGTCATCTCCAGCATGCCACCCGTTTCTTTACTGGCTAAAGAAGAGGCTCATTTGTGGGCTGGTCCTCGCCCAATTAAAGAAAGCGACAGAAAGCTGGCAAAGGAGAGCTATATAGCTGATTGGCATAACCACTAAAATAATGCGTCGAAAGGACGCTGGACATATAAATGTATACAAAGACTTGATACTTAGATAAACATAAAACATGGTGAAGTAGATTTTTACCTCTGCCAATTTCTAAGTGGACACGGATGCTTCAAGGCATATTTATACAAGTTCAAGCATGATGTCGACCCCTACTGCGCTGATTGCGGAGACGTTGTTGAAGAATATGTCTACCATGCATTCTTCGAATGCCCAAGGTTCATCCGACAAAGAGATAAGTTGAAAGCTGCGGTGGGCGAAAACTTTGCATGCTTAAAAGAGAAAAGGAATGGACGGCAATAATCAACATAGTTGCAACGATTTTGAAGCAGCTTAGAATATTAGAGCAGCAGCGGCGTAGCATCGGTAATTAACCGTTCCCAAACAAAATTAGAACTGCAAACAGGTCTGGAGGACAGCGGCGAGTAAACCATTAAGCTCGGAATCTCATCCATTCCGTGAACCCGGATCTTCATCCTTAAACGAAGCGTACTAACGAGGCTGCTTGGAACCTCGTCCGTTCCGACGGCCTCCTTTAGCAGTAGCGAAAAATGGAAGAAATCTTGTGATGCAATAGCAGAAGGAATGAAGAGGTTGAGAACTCTCAACAGGCGACAGGTGGAAACTTCATTAATCCAATTCAGGATGAGTTGAGTTTTTTTGATCATATGTTATGATTTTGAGGTGTATTTGAAATTCTATCACTTAACCCCATTTTTATTTTTAAAAACCGTGTAATTTTCAAAATATCAAAAAAAAATTTCAGAAAAGTGGATATCAACTCTAAAATTTTCCGAAAACTCTGAAAAAAGTTTGAAATTTTGAGGAAAAGTAGTTGAATTTTTTTTATTTCGTATAAAGTTTCTGCAGAAATAAATAAATTCCTTTAATTAAATTTTTTAAGTAAAACAATGGAAATTAAATAAAACAAAAATAATTACAATACACACTAAATAAACAATGAGGTGGGTTATGTCATAGACTTTTTAACAGTTATATAAATATTTCAAGGACTTGCAAACATAACCAACTAATTTTTAACTAGTAAAAATGTATAACATAACTAGTATGGGACCTTATAAACCATCTTTATTTACTCTTAGCCGTTTAAAACTTACGAAATACAAAAATACGACTCTTACCACGATGCAGCGAACTAGAAGTGACGCATTACGAGGTACCGGTTTTTTTGGTTTCGCCTATTTTAACAAGTGCTCAAGTAAAAGTAAAGAAACTAAAATTCAATAAAACGGTTAGTATTAATTAAACCCCTGTCCACAACTCATATTTTAACAAATTTTCGAAATTAAAATACGTTTATTACTTATAATCAGCTTCACTTCGTTTTTCTTATTCGCATATTCTTTTTTTATTTTTACTTGAGAAATTCCATCGGCAGCGGAAATCTTGTATCCTAGCATTCTTGGATTCTTACGACACCCTAGCGAGCACCCCAAAATATCAGCTAATCACATAATAACAAGTATAGGGTGTTTTTTTTACAGGTTTCTTTTTCGAATAGAGATAAAACTGGCATTTTGTGGTCAAATCTGGCAACTCTAATGTCATTTATGTTCAATTTGGTTTGCCATTTCATCATGAACAGGTTGACAAAAGACCAACGCTTGCAAATCGTGCAAATTTATTTCGAAAATAATGGTTCAGTTCGCGAAGTTTACCGTGAGCTCCGTCCATTTTATGGTCGACATAATCGTCCATCAGAGCAATTAATTCGGTTAACCATGGATCGTTTTCGCACTACGTTTACTCTATGTGATAATACGCATCCGCAGAGACGTCGAAGAGTGCGCACCGAAGAAACAATTGCCGCTGTAGAGCAAAGTGTTGAAGAGGACCCGAATGAATCGATTCGCCACCGTGCACAACAATTGGAGCTTTGTCCATCAACTTTATGGAAGATTTTGCGCAAAGATCTTGGCTTGCGACCTTACAAGATCCAGCTTGTGCAAGAATTAAAGCCGCGAGACCATGCAATGCGTCGTGATTTTGGTGTATGGGCCGAAAATGAGATTGATCTCGATGCTGATTTTCATCGCAAAATTTTGTTCAGTGATGAGGCTCATTTTTGGTTGAATGGCTACGTCAACAAGCAAAATTGCCGCATTGGAATGAAGAGAATCCACATGAGACCCTTGAAACGCCATTACATCCACAAAAACTGACTGTTTGGTGTGCTCTATGGGCTGGTGGAGTCATTGGGCCATACTTCTTCCGCAATAATGCTGGAGAGGCAGTTACCGTTAATGGAGACCGGTATAGAGCCATGATAACCGACTATTTTGTTCCCGAATTGGATGGCATGAATGTGGATGAGTTGTGGTTCCAACAAGACGACGCTACATGCCACACAGCGCACGTCACAATCGATTTATTGAAGGAAACATTCGCTGAGCGCATAATTTCGCGGAATGGACCTGTCAATTGGCCACCAAGATCGTGTGATTTGACACCATTGGATTATTTTCTTTGGGGATATGTGAAGTCGCTCGTCTACACCAACAAACCAGAAACGTTAGGGGAATTGGAAGCCAACATTCGTGGCGTTATTGCCGACATACGGCCCCATATGCTCGAAAAAGTGGTTGAAAATTGGACCTGTAGAATTGGCTTTATTCGAGCCAGCCACATGCCCGAAATCATATTTAAGCATTAATGGCATAAAATTATCCTTCCAATAAAGCCAAATTGATGGACCTTAAAACGATTTTCTTGTGTTTTATTTCAATTCGAAGTTCTATACCCCTAAAAAAAACACCCGTTATATTGGAAAATTATATCAACATATTAAATTTTTTTTTCAAGAAAAAATAAAAAAGGTTTGACAACTGTCGTGAAATGTTTTGATTTGAATTGCGGAAAAGTTACAAAATCCGAGTACATTAACGGTACTCTGCATACTTTCCCATTAGCAATTTAATACTGATTGCTTTCACATCGATTTTCCTTTTCGATGAATGCATATGTACATATGTATGTATGTATGTATGTACAGTTGCACATAAAGTCGATAAAAAAGTTATTGTTTATTCATATTTACAAAGCTGCACCTGCATCCATTCACATGTTGGAAACAATATTTCTTTCTTATAAAATGTCTTACACAATCAGTAATTATTTCCTTTCAGATTTTATTTTAACAAATATTCGCTATTTGTCTTATTGATTTTTACGGTGACACTGAACTTTCACTTTTAAGTATTAAACCATTCACATGTTTGCTCACCTTCAAGCATGATTTCTTTGTTAATTTTAGTAGTTGTGACATCCTCTTATTCCATTCGGCTTTCGTCAACAACCAGCAAGAACATTGCAGCAGAGCAGACACCTGCTATCACAGCCAATTCGCGGTACTCATAATTACCCGTATTTTGATTATTTCTCGATTACGTCTTAATTTTTTCCTTAATTGTTTTATAAGCAAACTTTGGTTGAGTCACGCGTCATTAGCTCCCACCACGGAGTGAATATTTTGAGAAAATTACACTTTTCAAAGAAGGGACATACTTGGCTGGCGACCGTATCGTGTGAGCAAATGTTGTTCTATAATCGCGGATAGCGACACTGAAGGCATTATTGCATACTAGTCGTACATACATACATACGAGCATAAAAGTCTGTGGGTGAATAAAAGAGCTTTTCAAAAGGACTTCTAGCACAGATAGGAAATGTGAAAAATACAGCGGATGAGGTTGGATGTGTGTGTAGTTCATTGACAGAATCTTGTTTACGTTTATCAACTTAGTAGAAGCGCAAGCGCACTATGGCGCACGTAACGTTTCATAATAATAACGTCATCATACACATATGTATGTACGTATGTATGTATGCAAGTAAATAAGTATGTATATACATATGTACATATGTGCATGCAAACTCACAAACATTCGAAATGTCTAAAGGAAATGTGTATCCTTTCTGGTGCTATTCTCTGAGTCGAATTACTGATGAAACTGAAAATAGCACAACGCCGAAATCGCTATGTTTTTATAGCCAAGCGTACTTGTACACAAATGTATATTAACTTTGTTCGCATAACATTTGCTTGTAACGGCCAAGAAAAATCGAGATCGATATAGAGATATATTTATGAACCATCTGAATGAAAAGAGAAATCGATTTAGTTCTGTCTGTCTGTCCGTCGATAACTTGAGATTTCTTAATGAAACATAGATTGCTCTTTAGCCAAGTTGGGTTGGTATTAAAAATGGTCGAGATCGGTCAGTAACCATGACCAACTCCCATATATCGGAAGTATTGAAAAGTGCAAAAACTTCGGAAGTTGTTTTTTTTTACTGAGCTTCCAATTCGAATCAAAATGAAGCTTCAACCAAACCAAGGCGAATTGATGTAAGGTGGTAGCGATTCTGTAAATGCAACCCTTTTGTAGGTTATTGTCAAACTTTATCTCCTTTGTATTTAACTTTCGCGAAATAATTTTTAAACTATTAGGGTCACCGCAAAAAGTTATAGTGAACCATATCTTGAAATTTCCTGTAGTTAAAGGGAACAATTGATTATTTGCAACTAAACAATTGATCTTGACAACCAACCACCAATCAGCTGATTGATTAACACCACCTTTAATGAATTCGCCTTGAACCAAGCAAATATTTAACTGACTTTCAAAAGAAAAAAAACAAAAAAAAACATTTTAAGAACAAAGTATTTGTATTTTTATGATTATAATACTCGTATTAATAATGAAAATGAAGATGTTCTTGATAATGAAACTGATAATAATAAAATAGAATTTGTACATATGTGGGTACTACACATATTGGCAATCCTTGATTATGTATTTATTTGTCATATATTTAATTTCAAATCTGTTTCGATTAAAATACAGTTTATTCTGCAACAAACCCATAAAACCCAATTTTCAAACTTCATACAAAATTTCATTAAAAAAAATAAAATAAATTTGTAAGTTGCATGTGTCCAAAAAATACCGTTGATTTTAAATATTTTTTTATGAATTCTCCCGCAATTTTTTTTCTAACTTTAACGCATTGACCTAATTATTATGTAAGAAATAGCGAAAAACTGTCAGTAAACAAATTTTCAAAAATCAATGGTAATTTAAAACTAGGACTTTGTTGTACTTAAATTCAAGGGGCTGCAGGATTACATGCTAATAATATTTTTTAACTTAAAAATATTTTAATTTACTTCGAAATGCTGATACAATTTCATTTTTCCAAATAAAAAGAGCGTGAGTTAAAAGTTAAACCACTTTAAAATGTTTCTATATTTTATACAAAATTTAATGTGCTACAAAATAGCACATTTGAACTAAGTTTACAAGTTTATTACTATAAGGTGACATTTATTTGTAAAATTTTTCAACAATTTGTAACAAAATATTGACACAACACCAAGCTAAAAGCTAAAAGTATACCAGTAGAAAAATTAGTGGCAAATTTTTGGTATGAATCGATCAATTTTACGAATGTTGCAGGACTACTTTTAGCAATAAGATTGCAATTTCCGAAATAAGGTTACATTTAGGTAGAAGATATGGTATTGATAAATGCTGTCATATTCATACATTAATGGCAAAATAAGCAAATGTAATATTTATTTTAAATAACTACTATTTTCCAGAGAAGCAAAGTTTTGCCACTATTTGAAATGAACTGTGAACTCCCTAATGCTTATAAAATGTTACTTGAATGTGCATTTGCACTTATTACGCGCCGATATTCAAGATATAATAGCAGTTATTAATATTGTTTATTGTCAGTCAGACATATCTCAATCGCAAATCTATGTGAAAAACAAAGTCATATTTGTCGATGTACATAATTACAGATGATACTTAGATCGATGGACATATGTGATAAGGACCTTTATTCTTAATTTTGATAGGCAAATCTTAATTAGTTCTAATCCTGATTTGACATATCAAATTTATGTATAAACTAGCTGACCCGGCAAACTTCGTTCTGCCCAAAATAGATTTTTTTATTAATTTCATTTTAAAAATTGTTATTACACCGGTATTATAAATGAGCTAACCCAACTAAGGAAAAAGATGCAATTTAACGATATAAACTATATGTATATAGTCCAATGTAAATAGATATTCGCCGACACACTTAATCACTTTTACCAATTCACTCACTTTTTTAAACGAAATATGAACGAAACCAGTCAGAAAATTATAATCCACACATTCGCTATTTTTTATTTCGTAAATGTAAACTATTTAACACGATAATATGCAATTGGACGATAAACTATGTATCTATTCCAATGTAAATTGGTATTCGCCGACACACTAAATCACTTTTTTAAACAAAATATCAATAAAACCGCTTAAAAATTGATAATCGACACATTCGCAACTGTTTATTTCGTAAATGTAAACTATTTAACACGAAAAGCTACCGCTTCAATTATTACATTAGAAATAATATTGTAAGCTGTCAAATAGAATGACCGCCTACTACGCTCCAATTTATTTTCACTGAGTATTGGCTATTTTAAGTAAGTAAGTTATATTATTGATATAGTATACCTCCATAATGGTTTTCAGGCCCCTCCTCCAACCCTTTTAGATATATTCAGCCTCAAAAGTTTAGTACGTATGGGAGGTGCCATGCCCCATTTTTCTATAATTTTTTTTTTTTTTGGTGAACATGGTATTGATATCGAATATATGTATGCACAGAAATCATGCATGAACGCTTTTAGGGATATTTAGCCTTAAAAATTAAGAACGCATGGTAGGTGCCACGCCCCCTTTTCCCAAAACTACTGTTTTTTTTCATAAGCATGGTATTGATATCATTAATCTCCTGATCAATTTTCAGGTCCCAACCTTAAACGCTTTTATAGATATTCAGCTTGACAAATTAAGTTTTTATTGGAGGTGCCACGCCCCCTTTTCCGATGGTTTTGATATCATTTAGCTCTATACCAATTTTCAGCTCCCTACCTTGAACTCCTTTAGAGATAATCAGCTTGAAAAATAAGGATTATATGGCAGGTGCCACGCCCCCTTTTCCGATAATCTTGACTTTTATGCGCAAAAATTGTTTTGATATCATATAGCTCTGTACCAATTTCCAGGTCCCTGCCTTAAATCCTTTTAGAGATATTCAGCTTGAAAAATTAAGTGTGTATGGGAGGTGCCACGCCCCATTTTTCGATAACCCCCACTTGTATGCGTGAGAGTGGTTTTAATATCATTTAGCTCTATAGCAATTTTTAGGATCCTGCCATTTATCCTTTCTGATATATTCAGCTTCCAACGCTAAGTATGTATGGGAGGTGCCACGCCCCCTTTTCGTATAACTCCTGTTATTTTGCGTTAATATGGAATTGTTATCGTTTATCTCCACACCAATTTCCAAGTCCTTACCTTAAACAATTTTAGAGATATTCAGCATGAAAAATTAAGTTTGTATGGGAGGTGCCACGCCCTCTTTTCTGATAACCCCCACTTTTCTGCGTGAGAAGGGTTTTGATATCACCTACCTCTATACCAATTTTCAGCTCCCTACCTTGAACTCTTAGAGATAATCAGATAGATTGGCAAATAAAGTCATACAAAAAAATTTGAATCAAAAGAAATCGTGAATGGGTTGATCACTTTTTGTTGCAAATACCTATTTGCTAACTTAACTACCAACGATGAGTACACCCAATGTTTAAAATATGTGTAAGTGAAAAGTGTTTTTATTGCTAAGAAAAAATACCAGATAATTAATAAATATATAATTAAATTAAAAACATACTTTAATATAAATCACCCGTTACATAGTACATAAGTAAGTACTGTTTTATAATTTATGCATTTGATTTATACACATTTTTCAAGTGTTAAAAAAACACATGTATATAAAAAGGTTGGTAAATTCGAAAACTGTCGACGGATTTTGCTCACCACTCCAACGAAGACTTCCCATTAAGCACAAATTTCGCAAAAAGGTGTTTTGCCATTCCAAAGTAATTTTTTAAATTTCCCATTGTCTCGCGGTTAATTTGTATGAACCCCCTTTTAGTCTAAGCAAAACGACTTTACCTTTTGAGCTCAAGTCGGAGAATGCATCACGCTTTTTTTTAACTCTTTGTTGAAAATTAAAATACCATTAACTACCGTACGGCCGCAAAACACATTAATAACGCCACATGAAATATTAGACAACACAAATGTATAGTTAGATGGGTTCTTGATTTTACGGAGTAGGAAGAGAATGGTGATAAGTTCCTTACAAGTAAAAGCGTGATCATTTTGTGAGTGACTGTATATACTTATATGTGCATGTAGCATATACATAGTTATGTACTCGTATATAGTATTTACACATATCTTCTTATTTAGAACAAAACTCGTGCGAGCAGAGTTCTCATTGTAATCTTGTTTTAGTGATAACAGCAAATGTGAATATATCCGGTAGGAAATTTAACTAGATCCTGCCTGATAAGCACCTTGAGATTCAATCGTTCTACATTTTCTTTAAAACTGGACATGGCGAATGAGACAGAAATTATGCGACAGAAATAACGCGACGGTAATGATCCGCACCGATATTGAGACGGTATCGCCATATCTAAACTCACACCTACATAAGTATTTAAATACACTCAATACACCTAAACTCACCCATGTTATGTTACGTAACGACATTTCATGTTAATTTACGTAGCGTCACGCCAATTTACGTTATGTTATGTGTTGTTATGCTAAGTAAAGTAATGTTATGATATACTAAGGTATGATACACTCGTATATTGTTATTTTACTTCATGTTTTTCTTTGTTGTGTTATGTTATCATATGTTACGTAATGCTTTGTTATGTTATTATATTTTATGTTATAGCCTTTAGCTATAGTGTTTAATTAAAAATTTAATATGTCGAATGAGACGGAAATGTTGGAGTCGGCAACAAGTTCTGCTTCCTCTCACCATACCTGAACTCGTTTAAGATTAGAAATTAAAAATTGAAGGAACGCTGCAAAAATAAAGCCCACCTTAGTAAATATCGTAAATTATTAATATTATTGTTAATTTGTTGTTAATGTGTACGCACATAAGTGAAATATTCCTCCCATAGATGAGTATTTTCTGTTGGGTATGAGTTAATAAATTCTAACACGCATTTAGCGTCTAAATTTAAAAAAAAAAAACACATTGATGATATTGAATATTGCTGATTAGCAAATTGCAATCAGTTCTAATCCGGACTTAACGCAGTAAAGGTTAAACGCAGCAGTCATGTATAAATTTGGAGAAATAAACACATACGAAGAAAAGCTGGACTTAAAACAAATTGTCGGTGAGGTTGACGTCGAGAAGATGGAAGAAGCTTTAAATATTTGCGATCTTTCTGTTTTGGCTAAAAAATTAAAAACCTGGAGAAAATATATGCCGCGCGTGAAACCCTACTATGGTGAGCAGATAATGTTTTCGTGTGAAATATGTGTACTAGGAATAACTCGGGATCGCGCGACAAAAAGTACGCAATTTTTGGGACCTGTAATTTCTAACACTTTTCGTCTTCAAACTCTAAGCGATGCACATGCATTTGAATGGCGGGCCTGTAGAGCCACTTTTTAGTTAATTTGGAGTTTTATTATTTTGAAGATACTCATCCTAGAGAATGCGCAAGCATACTTCACTAGCTAGTATGGTAAGAGTATATCTGGGCATCGTCTAGCATTAGCATTCTCTAGCAGTTGGTCAGCTTTGAGATCTTACTGGGACAATTCGAGACAAATAAATATTCGTTTACTGAAAATTTTAAATCCATAAATCCGATTTGAACAATTATAACACTGTACTCGTAACATTGGGAGAACTAACTAAATAACAATTCTTGAAAATATAATTTTTTTTCTTTTTTAATCATTTGATATTATTAAATGCATAATATTTTTTATTTCATATTCTATAAATCTATTTCAGCCGTAAAGTGCAATGATGACGCATTGATTGTAAAGGAGCTGGCTGATTTGGGTACCGGATTTGATTGCGCTTCTAAAAATGAAATAAAACTAGTGAGTAGATTTTTGAACGAATTTAATGAATATTTAACATTGCAAACAACAGAGGGGTAAGCGATTGATGATATTATTTTTAATAGGCACTTGATGCGGGTGCCAGTCCGGAACATATTATATTTGCCAATCCCTGCAAGCCAACGACTCATCTTCAATATGCTAAAGAGAAGAAAATTATGACAAGCACGGTGGACACGGAGTACGAAATCTACAAAATTCATAAGCACTATCCTGAATCAAAGTAAGTAAATATTTGATTAAAATTGTATTTAGCAATTTGTTTTAATAAAATACACTCAAAGCATTTTTGAATAAAATGCTGAGTGTGATGAAATTGGATATGAAAACAAAAATAAAATTAAACAATACATTTAAACGCCACTAATAACAAAATATGTGGCCGCTGTGGTCGAGTTAGTAGCGGTGCGTGCTATAACTCGATATGCCAGTGAGTTCGAAGTTCGTATCTCAGTCAGGACAAGCAAAATCTTAATTATAGGAGAAGTTTTTTTCTAATAGCGGTAACCCCCCGGCAGGCAATGGCAAATGGTATTTCTGCCATGAAAAAGCTTCTCATAAAAACACATTTGCCGTTCGGAGTCAGCACAAAACTGTAGGACCCTCCATTTGTGGTATAATATAAAGACGCACATCACAAATGGTAGGAGAAACTCGGCCAAACACTGAGCTATATAGTGTAAGCGCCAAAATTGTTATTATATTAATAACAAAATAAAAACAAATATGTTCAGAAATAAATAAGCTCTCAAAATAGTAAACTGCCACAAAGTTGATCGCGAGGTTCATAGCTATCCCCCTTTTCATCAAAAACCATTTCATTGAGTCGAAATCGGAATTGTAAATTAAACAAATCCGATCATCAAAAAAAAAAAGATTCGAGACTTTTTGTTAGTTTATATTTGTCTCGAGTTTTTATGCGCCTGTTTTTTTCAATATTTTGTGGAATTTATTATTTTGCTGAAATTATACATAACTTAACCTTCAACAAACAACGGTTGATTTACAAAACAACACCAAGCGCAGAGAGAAGATACATTTTGAAAATTTCTGCACTTCAGTTTTAGTCCTCCTCCGAATGGCACTTCTTCAGAAAATAGGTTAAACTAACTTAAAACAAAATTGAACCAATTCATTTGTGACAATAATAGAAACGATCGACCGACCGTCTCGATTAGCTTAAGTTAAATATCTACAACATATGAAACTTAAAATAACACAAAATCTTTAACATTTTCTATATTGTAGTTTGGTGATACGCTTTCGTTGCGAAGCGAAGGCCGCTCAATGCCCATTGGGGGATAAATTTGGATGTGATGCTGAGGCTGATGCTTCAGCTTTAATGCTCTTGGCTAAAAGCTTAGGACTCAATGTAATCAGTTAAAAGAATATTAGAGATTTTAAAATATAAAATTAACGGTCCTTTGCAGGTTACAGGAACAAGTTTCCACGTAGGTTCCGGCTGCAGTGACTTCCCGGCCTATAATCGAGCCATTTCTACTGCCAAAAATTTATTTAAATTTGGCGAATTACTTGGGTACAACATGAAAGTTTTGGACATTGGAGGTGGATTTCCAGGAGCGGATGATGATAAATTTGCAACTGTGAATATTTGGGAAAAATGTAGAAAACAAAGAAGTTACATCACACACACCAATGCAACGAACGTTAAATTAAGTCTGATGTGAAACGAGAACTGCAACTTCTTTAGAATCTACGTTCTTTGTTCTCTAAGAAAAAATTTAAATTTGTATTCACAAATGTTAATTTCTCTTCAGATAGCCGATATAGTCAATGCGTCGCTCCAAAAATACTTCCCAGACGAAAATGTAGAAATAATTGCGGAGCCTGGACGTTTCTTCGTTGCCTCAGCCTACACGCTGGTTTGTAAGATTCACGCCAAAAGGGATGTACGCACTGGCAAGAAAACCGATCTGAAAATGTATTATGTAAACGACGGGGTGTATGGCTCATTTAATTGTGTTTTATATGACCACCAGGAAGTAACAGCCCAGCACCTTTTAGTAATGAAATTTGTTTATTATTTGTAAACTCGAAGACAATTTATAAATGTTTGAAATTGTATTTTCGATTTATAGGAGGAAAATGGGAATTTGCAAAAGTTCAAGTCCTTGATATGGGGCCCTACTTGTGATGCATTAGACAAGGTCAGCAAACATTTTATTATTTATTTAACTTTAAATGTCATTAAACTAATACAACATTGTTTACCAATTTTATATCTATAATTTAGATTACCGAGAATGCTTACTTGCCAAATCTATCGTGCGGGGACTTGATTGCATTTCCAAATATGGGCGCCTATACTGTGCCGATTGCGAGTCCATTTAATGGCTTCCTGGTGCCAAAGACCCTGTATTTCAAAGAACCTTGATGTAAACTCATATAATATACATAAACATAAGAAATTTCAAAAACTCCACAATAATTTCCAAGTGATTGATTATACAGCGCGACAATTTTTAACTTTTATCTCACATGCGATAGAATCGATTTAAGCGTGATACTAGAACTAATTGATAGCAAAACTGCGTTTTCTGATTTTCACTTACATACATCTAAGGCTTTTTTCAAAGAGCCCCATAGCTAAAATTGTCACTTAAATTTTGCTTAAATCCAAAAGAGTATATTACTTAAATAAATAGGTACATACTATACAAAGGGAAAGTGACAGGAGAATTACAAAATTTACTCTTTTATAAAAATCTTTGCAAAAAACTTTCAAAATTTAAGGAGAACTAAACATTTACTTTTCCAAAAAAATCTTTTCCCAAAAAAATATGAAATATGTGTGAAATTTTTTATTCAAAAATTCAAAATTTAACGAAAAATGTCAGAAGAATAAATAAATACTTTTTCATAAACATCTTTGCAAAAAAAAGTTTTAGAAATATTTGTAAAACTTTTTATTGGTATATTCAAAATTTAAGGAAAAATTTGAGGAGAATTAAAAATTTACTATTACAAAAAATTATTTTTCCAAAAAATATTCTAATATTATGTATGTATACATATGTATGTATGTATGTATGTGTGAAATTTTTTATTCAAAATTTATTAAAAATTGCCAGAAGAATTAAAAAATTAACTTTTTCAAAATATTCTTTGAAAAAACATTTGGAAAGTATGTTTGAAATTTTTTATTAATTTGTTACTAAAATTTGATTGAAATACAAAATCTTTGAAACACAGTTTTTTACATTCTACGGTTGGCATTGTTATAGAAAAGTAGATTTTTAACTTCATCTCTCATTTATAATATTTGGACGGAGCTGCAACTTTGAGCTGCTTTAAAAAAATCTCATTTGTTGGTGAAAAACTAATAACGCAGATTCACTATATACATACCTTTCGACTCTTGTACCTCTTGCGTATAGAATTTTTTATGTGTGAAAAGTAATGGTGCACCTTGTCATAAAAAGAAAGTCAAAATTAAACTATTTTAAAAAGATAAACGCACACAAAAATAAGCGAAAATAAATTTCAAAAAAAAAAATGTGTATCCTCTTAAATTTCTCAAAACGACATAAGAGGTCTTCACATGAGAGTATACATAAATGGTTTTTATTCTTTCATAAATATTATTTTTCAACAAAACACATTAAATAATCTGCTCAAAACTTCATTAGAAGACGAATAAAAAAAGAAAAATTTGTTTTTTTAAGAATAAACCGGCTGTTCTTTATTTCTGTTCAACTTAACACAACTGTTTGTTATAAATATTTTCACTTAAAAAATTGATTTTATAAAGGAACGGAAAAGGAACAATGTTTCAGTGATACTTTCAAACCCAGAGCTTCTAAAATCTGACCCTATTTGATAATATTGCTCTTTGGTTTAATAAGAACGACTTTTCAACACATCTAAAATGAATTAATTATAAACACACTTACCAATAAACATATGAACATGCATACATACATGAAATGTATGATAAATATAAAATACTCTCAAAAATTTGCCTCAATAAATTCAATTCAATTTTACATTCGTCGCATTTATGCAAAAGTCCATACATACTAACACATATGTTTGTGAGTATATGGTATGTATCAAAAAAAAAAAAATTATGTATATTCAGTTTCTGAGTATAAATATGCAACCTTTGTTTACTGACCCATTTTGAAAATACTTTCGCATTTTCATTTCGCAAAGATTCCATGCTATTACTCATTACTTTAATGTTCTTTTATACCAAAACTAACTAAGTATGTAAATATTTACTACAAATATTTTGTCTTAAATGTATACGTATGTATATTACTTGTACATATTTACATATGTACATATGTATGTACTACGACTTTTTCGTTTGTACCTCCATACATACATATGTATGTGTGTAAGTGATTACACTTATTTGAGACATAGTACGTACTACATATGGTATGTATGTATGTTTGTAAATAAAATCTCGAGTTGTCAACACAATTTATTGTAACTCAATTAAATACATTAAAATGCTGAGTGTTTAAAAGAAAAATTGTATGTATTATTTTCTGTTTCTAATCTCTGATTTACACATGTATGAAACATGCTGATATGTATTTGTTTATGTACATACATATATCCCCATACATACATACATATATTAAATTTAATTCTCGATTTGTGGGGTTAACTTTGGTTTAGCCTGATATGTGCGATATAACTTGAAGTTGCTGTATTCATTTAGTTATGCACGAAGCATCACAATATTTTCTTTTTTTTACGATTTTGCTAAAAAATTGTTTAAAACCACTTGAACCAAAATTTGAAATCTGAAGATGCACGAATTAATTATGTATGTATGTATGTAATAAAATGTGTGCCCATATTTTTTATTTGTTTTGAACAATTTCCTAATCGCTTTCAATTTAAATGAATTGTGAAGGAACAAACTTACAAAAAAAAAAACAATCCATTTCTGTTAAATTTAATAACATAGAGAGTAGTTATTTTCCTTTCCGAACTTAACACCGATTCTACTTTCCCTTAACAGAATTTTAGTTTTTATAAAATTTATGTTAACATTTTGGTTGATATGTATGTTTGTGTGTATGCCAATCAAATATACATACATATGTATGTATGTTCAATGATGCAAACATACATATACAGACATACATATGTACATACATATGTATATGTATACATACATATATATTTGTGTATTAAACAATAATTTTGAAGATTATCTGTTTTTGAACACCGTGCTCACATTATGAGTACAAACTACTTATTCCATAATCAGTTCTTGTGAATTTTGTGTATGTGTGTGTGTGTGTCTGAGTAAGTGTATTTTAATTCCAACAATTTATTAAATTGAATGTGACTTATTTCCTTTTTTTTATAACGTTAAAGTAGGTACATCTTTAGTTTTTGCCTTTGTAAGAAGCTATAATATTGAAAATAAAAAGCTCTACTTGGAGGTTCTCAATTTGGTAAGCCTTGACTACACATACATACATATGTATACCTGCATATGTATTTCTCTTGTTTTAATTATAATTTAAATTTGTTCAATTTCAGTTTTCTTTTTTAATGATTGTATCTCACAACGACGACATTTATTTTGCAATAGCTTCCCTTTGACTTACAATTTTTAATTATAATATTTATGTATGTAAGTCTAGGTATTTGTAAAGTCATTAGTATATGAAAAATAAAATAAAAAAGTTTTAACAAACATTTAGCAAATATGTATTTTCTAGCAAACTTTTAAATAGGAATACAAACATATACATAGATGTATAAATACAATAAATATGCTTTTATACTATTTCATAACTGCTTAGTTCCACAATTATTCCCCTTATAGATATCTACATACATACATTCATATATGTATGTGTATGTACATATGTATCTTTCTGCAAAAATTCTTTCATAAAAATTTACTGTTTTCGTATACATACTCGTATATACATATATACAGTATGTACATACATACATATGTGTGTAGAATATTCTTAATACAATTCTCTTAGCTTTTAATAAAATGTTCACAAAAACTTAATATGTACGTTTTGTATAACTGTAAGAATTTAATGGCAACTTGTATGATATGTTTGTTGTTTTTTCTTGCACAATAAATTATGTATATGCAGTTAGATATGTATGTATGCATGTGTGTGAGTTTAAATTTTGCGCGTATCTATGATAAACTCCTGTTATGTGTCCTATAAACGAGCATTTTTTGTTTTGTCCCTGCCTGAACTATTTAGGCATGCGTTCACATTACTCCAACTTATAATTCGCTCAAGTAGCTGCATTCATTTCTTGCACAGAGTCCAGTAAAATCGCTCTATAAAAGTTGAATATATTTGTCTGCAAATCGATTTTAAGAGCGAAAGTGGATGTGCTGAAGCGCGTTTGTACGTTAGGATGTAGCTGAGGTACATTTTAAAAGCTACGCACTACCGAGAATAGTAGTATGCTAACAGCCGCATTGTTGAGAGCACGCAAAGGCAGCACACTACTGTAGATGGACACCCCGGCGCCTGTGCCGCCGCAGTGCATCTTCTCTAATGGCATTGCTTGTACATAGTATTGCCGATTTTCGATGGGCATTTGACAAACGGGTTTTTTCTTCTGCGCCATTTCGTCGTCTCGATTCTTAAGATCCTGTAGCAGCTTTGGGAACCACGTTAGATCACACGAACATATCAAAGGATTATCTGCAAAAAGATGACAGGTAAATATTATTCTGATTTGTAAGTTTGTAAAAACACCCTCGTTATAAACTCATTAAACCAGTCCAAACAAAAAAGGTGAAATTTTCCTTTCATCCAACTCACTTCAAATTTTCCGAGCAAAACGTATTTACTGTTGTTCACTAATAAAAGGAAAATTCCATAAATCAGAATCCCCTCTCTCCCTGACTTAGAAAATAAACGTCCAAAGACGTTTAAAGAAGACGTACATACATTGCATACTATACATGAATTTTAACATACGGTGCCGTGTAATGTTGGCGAGTGGTAGACGAAGCCAACAAGTCATGCCCAACGGACGTGCTTAATACAATCCTAAACCAGCTGCCTTTTGAAGTCTCTACACACGCGAGATAGCAGCAACTTTCGGTATTGGTCTTAGATAGGTGGGTTGCTAGAAATCGAAACGATTTGGTGAAGGCAGCATCCTCGGCAAGCTTTCGGTGCTGCAGGAGCAGTCAGATTATATCTCTAATTCGTCGGCTTTAAGTTAGACTTTCAGGTGGAATTTACATTTAGATGGTAGAAGCGAAGAGGTCTAGTGTGAAGTGAAGAGTGGGCCAAAGTTATACTTTCAGTTCACCCAAATATGTAGCAAATATAAAATGAAATAGGTTATATGTCCAACTAAATCAATCCATGACATATGACCTTCTAAACAGATAAAATATAGTTTCCGACTGGCAACAATGATCCCAGTACAACTGGCCTCTTGGAGAACATACCGCCAAAATGGGGTTACCTAGCAATACCCGGTGCGCCAGCTAAAATCATGAGGGCAGTAAAGAAACAATTAACGATTATTTCTACGAGTGCTCAGCTTTAACGAAATCAAAAAATGACGAACATAAGCTGAGACCTCCAAGCAAAAATGGCAAAAATTAGAAAATTCATCGAAAAAGTCTAATGGTCGATGAAAACAAGGATGTGCTACTGCTGACTATATCAGAGATGCCAGGAGAATAGCGCAGCAATACAGCGTTTTACAAGTGAATTGGGTCTAGGGCTTATATATTTAGGTGTTTTTCCGTGCTATGATAAAATTAAGACTCTTTAGGCTAACTCTGATACCAGATTCAGTAGATATACTTACATATCTCTCGACCAAAGATCCTCACACTTTTACTTTAATAAATTTAAGGCCAATTGCACAGCTACAAAAAGTGATGCGACCTGAAATTGGGACAAATTTATTTCTATATATTCTAACGCGCTGAATCTGAATCTAAATCCCAAAAATTCTTTAAAACTGAAGTAAAAGGCTATGACAAATGAGCACAATATAGCGCGTACTTAAAAAATATAAAAAAAAACTTAAAAAATAGAAAACATACTGTGGGTAGAGTCAACTTCCCACGGCCGGTAATTTTGAGAGGGTGGACGGAAAGAAAAGCAAATTCGAAAATTTCTCATTCTTTGGACTGATTTAAAGCAATGTGGATGAGTATACTAAATTTACCTGTGATATCTATTATGCGCAACGTGTCAGTGATTGGCTCCATGATATCCTGTGGGATGCGCGATAGTTTGTTATTTTGGATGTTCAAAGTCTCAAGCGAATTTAAATTTTCAAATATCATACTCGGTAGCATTTTTATGCTAGAAAAAGAGATATTTGATATTTGTAAATCATCTTAGATATCGTGGTTAAATATTTAAGGTCTTACTCATTTTTCTGAAAATCGAGGAAAGCGAGTGAGTCTCCAAAGCCGGTGAATGCGTCTTCTTGAATAAAACTTATATTGTTATTTCTCAAATCCAAGTGGCGCAAACGATGTAATGGACGTAAGGCTTCACTAGGTATAGATTGAATTTTGTTGTCACCCAAGCGGAGGTATTGCAGATTTTCTGAAATTAATGGTTAATTACACAATGATTTAAAACAGCATTTGATGCACGAAATGTAAACAGAGTTTCTAAGTCAAGAAACGAAAATACTGTTTTGAAAAATACTCTTCGCTTACCTTCCAATCCCTTAAATCCGTCTTTGTCGATCATACTTATTTTATTCCCCTCCAGTTCGAGTGAGTTTAAAAGCCTCAGTTGGGAAAACACATTGGCGGGAACAGTGGTGATTTTGTTGTGTGCCAAAATTAATGAATCCAAACTCTCCATTCCTAAAAATTTTCATATTTAATAAAAAAATAATAAACAATAAAATGTTTGATTATTTTATCACCAGCAAAATCGCCCTCATGAATGCTGCTGATTTTATTTTCTTGTATTTCCAATTTTTTTAGAGCGTCGAGTATAGAAAGTGCTTGTTGCGGTATCGTCGTCAGCTCGTTCCCGCCAAGATTCAAACGTTTCAGTTTCCTTAAAAATATGTTAAGTCAATATATCAAAGCGATAAAATGGTTTCAAATTATAAATTTATATTTAAAAACAAATCAAACCAAGACTTTTGAACGAATACCAATGAGTATAATTTAATTGTGAGCTAGCCGCTTTTTTTTAAAAAGATGTTTATGTAGTAAAATTAAAGAAAGAAAATGTTAAGAAAATGAAAAATCTACTGTGCTTGACAAATTAATAAGAGTTGGCACACCAAGCTCGATAGTTCGTTACTTGAGCATTTTACGCATATTTTAATTTATATTAATTTATTGTCAACGCTTCAAAATTCTCATTTATTAATTTTTTGGTAACATAAGTACATATGTACGCAATTTATCATTCAAATTATGAGAGCTTCAATGATATGCTGTCCTCAAAAGCAAATGATTTGTATAAAAAAGTAGAACTCATGGAAGTATTAAATTTAATTTTTTTTGTTAAATGCCCCCCATAAATACGCTTTTTCAACCGTGCAACAATAATCTGCCACCCACGATTGAAAAAAAAAGAAATTTCGCCCAAGAACGATACAAGAACAAAATTGTTCCCTCCCGACGAAAAACGATGTGAAGCAAAATGCGTACAGCGTCACAAACATGAATTATGAGAGAGTCGGAAAAATTGCAAACGAAAGTGTGAGGTTAGGTCAAGCTAGGAATTATAAATTTTACAGTTTTTACAAGTTTCGGCACTTTATGCAACATATTCATTTATACTGTCTTTAATTGGAAGCCTGGAAAAAAACTGCAGGGCAGCATTGGTAGACACAAATGACTTAACTTGAAACCAAGTGGCCAGCTGCATTTCTACATCACTTTTAGCAAGTTTTAGAGCCCCGTATCATTAAGAGACTTTGCGATCTATAACTTAACACCGCGCATTTCGTGTAGTATAAGCAGATAACTCTCTCAATATTACTGAGAACGAAAGCGGTTTGCAGAAGGCGCAACAACTGTATTCTCTAAATCGTGGGCAAGGCGAATTCAATAAGGTGGCGCATATAAATGTCTCATGGTTTTTGACAAATTGCTCACCAAAAAGCAAAAACAAAATACATTTTGGTTTTTTACTTATATGCGGTTACCGCCACCTTATTGAATCCACCTTGATCGTGGGTTGCACACTCTGAACACTTAACGTGTTTCTTAATTCAGACGCTGTTACTCAAGAAGATGTTTTTACAAACTCGTGTAGGTTTGATTAATATAATGATTATATAACATTAAACAAAAACAAAAAGATAATAATAAAATAAAACAAAATCAAAAGATATCGTTTTTAACTTAGTTAATATTAAGAAAAAATGTATTAAATAAAGGTGCAAGTGATTTTCATAAAACATGGTTATGAATGACACATATATGATTCTATTTTATTTGCATTTTTTTTTTTTGCGTTTATATTACTCTCTTCCTGCTCAACTAGTGTGACGTCACGCAAAGGCAACTCTCAAAAACATTATCTGATGGGCGCAATCTGTATTCAATCATTCTTGTCCGCCATCTACATCTTACATATCTCTCATCCCTCTCTGCTCTTCAAAACTCTCACTGTCTCATCACCATCTCACCTTTCTCTCTCTCTTTTCTCAGCTCCATGTCACCTATCTTGCGGCCGCTGTAGTCGAGTGGTTAGCGGTGCGTGCTATATCTCGATATGCCGCTTAGTTCGAGGTTCGAATCTCTTCATTTGTGGTACAACAAAAGAGATGCACACCACAAATGGTAGGAGAAGCTCGGCCAAACACTGATCTAAATAGTAAATGGTGTGAGCGCTTAAACAAAAAAATTTCACCTATCTTACGTCACTATCATACTATCACTACTCTCTCCCTCCCTAAAAACCCTATTGTTTGCCAACCACCTCTTTTAACTTCCAATCACCTACCACTTATAAAAATCATGGTCACTTATAAAATTATGGGCCATAATCATAGTCAAGTTAAAGTCGACTCTTAAGTGAGTAGCAGCTATTTCACATACTTTTCGATGATATACATATCTGTCAATAAAGCTGATGCTAATTTTAGAGTCGACTATTACTTGAATATGAATATGGCCCTATAACTCTATCACACTTTCTATAATAAATTACTCAAACGATCGCCGCATTTTCCTATTTGGTATGAATTTGTTAGTGAAGAAATTGTTGTGTGAAGAGTTTGTAAGATAAATTGTGCGGGTGTGAATGGAGCGGAAAGCTTCGTTGTACTTACTTTTCGACTCCTCTGAACGCTTCCGGTTCAATCGTGGTAATTTTGTTCTCATACAATGTTAGAATTTCCAAAGTATCCAAACCCTCGAAAGCATTATTGTGAATAACGTTAATTTTGTTATGATTCAAATTCAGGATCAATAAATGGAAGAGATGCTTCAATGCTGCTGATGGCACAGATTTCATTTGATTCAACGAAACATCCAACTGTGTTAGTCCATTACCTGTAATATATGAACTTATATGTAAGTATTTAATTGAAACAATTTATTAAAACTTAAAACAAAAAAATCATACCCAATGAGCTGAGCGCATTCTCCTCTATGGCTGCCAAGCTGCTGTTGTGAATTGTTAAATGACGTATATCCAGTGCTAAAAACACGAAGCCTTGCAATTTTGGTAGGTTGTTGTGGCGCAATTTCAAATAAAATATAATGGGACTCTGTCCTTTTAATGTGCCCATCGATTTGGTTATGTGCGCCAAATCGGTCGTTTCACACAAAATATCCAAACCATTTTTCTTCAACGTACATACGCAAGGTGCAATGTCATTTTGCTCCGGACATACCTGCTGCTGCGGCAGATTCTGAGCGCCAATTTGCTGCACGACACAAGCAAGCGCCAAGAGTACGATCGTTAAGCCATAAACAAGTCCACTGCTAACGAAATGCATTTTGCTCGACCTCTCCATTGCCATTTCACACTATCACTGTTCGAAATTTTTGCTATCCACACGATCTCAAACGCACTCGTACACCTATTATGATTGTGATTTTACGTCCGTTGAACCAACTGCCAGCAGCAAATTATTCACTTCTATTGTACGGCTGTAATTTGAAAGCAGAGAGCATAACATTAACTAAATGAACACATAATGGCTATGTGTGTATGTGTGTATTATTTAAATATGTATATGAATAAGTATGTATATAAATACACGGTGGCGTTAAAGTTATCATCCTATTGAGAGATGCTATAATTTTTGCAAATGGCGGCGAATGTCTTTGAAATTTGTATAGAAGAGAGACAAAAGTTACACGCCAAAAAAATCATGAATTTCTGTACTTCGCAACCCTGTTACAAGGTTTTGACGCAGTCTCCCCTTTTGTCCGAGGCTGGAATAGGACAAACACTAGCGCATTTAGTCGCTCGCCTAGAAGAGTATGCGACAGACAACACGATATCTTGGCCCGGGAGTTACTCTGTAATTTGATGCGAAAACAAATGATTCGATAATGATAGACTAAGGCATGATATTAGAGAGGAATCCTCTTGGACTGACCGGTCCCCGAGTAACTAAAGTTGTCGCAGGAGCTCGGAATTTCACTTAAACGACATACCACGCAGTTATCAATTGGCATGAGCTTTTAAACGTTCACCGCCAAGCGCGCCTTATTTAGGTTCAAAACTAACTATGAGCGGAAGACAACTTTTGCATCAACTTGTATAATAATAATCAGTCGTAAAATCAGTGCGAAATAATATATATAAATATAATAACATAGATAAGCTGAAGTGGCATGTACTCGTATGTATGTATGTACATATGTACATACTCGTTTGTATATATGAATGGGCATTAGTATCTACATATGTATATGCAAATAGCTAACATGCAACATACTACATACTAAATTCAAAACTAAAAGTTATACCTTCCCTCACGAATTTACCTAAATTAAATCAAATAATCCCAGACAGGCTGTGATATCAACAACGATGGAATACAATGTAATAAGAATACTCATAACCCATGTGTATATTATACAATCACACAGACGTACAAACTATACGAGTATACCAAGTAAATAGTTAATAATGACGGCAACAAATGAATTGCTTTAATAATATTTCTACACAAGTACACTGGCGTCAATAAATTATCACATAGTTTTTGGTTCGATATTACGAATGTCGTAAATCTAAACATGTTCAATCAATATGCACAAATTCATTTAATATAAATAATCTAAGTAAATTCAGGCGAAACAGATTATAAATAATAATATGTATGAGCATTTCAATGTGAACTGAATATCTATTGTTACCTCCATCCTTTCACAGTCTTTCATCTAGACCCAGGTGGACCACAAGGCTTGTGGATTTCGAGTGTCCTGATACTTCTCTCGCCTTGTGGTTGTGTCTTCTTATTCCAGAAGTAAGTGCACTGAAGTTTATAAGACCCAGTCACAGAAGCGACAAAACTCTTTTGGCTATATATCCAGCTTGTATGTAAGTATATATGTATCCTCAGTCTACAGTGATTGGTAAGGACGCCAGTGAGAATTCTCGGATTCTTCTTTGTGAGGTTTATTAAATATTTCAACTTTTTCAGTTTATACCCGGCTTTCTCATACCCCTCTTTAGCCCGGTACCTGGAGGAGCTGAATTTTATTGTTACTTCCTAATTGATTGAGTCTCTCGATAGACTCTTACACCTGCGAGAACTTTTCTTCATATTACGACATTTAGGGAGGCTAGTCGGATATTACTTCCAGCAGTTAGGCTCGTGCGCATGGTTCTCGTGATGCATACGTCTTACATATGCCTGTCTCTTAAGTTTGGCTCGTGATTGTTTCACCAAAGATAAAGCTGTCATAGGACCGATGTAGGTTTTAAAAAACGTTAACACACCATAAGAGCCTAGATAGCTATGTGCTTACATCGACGTGCTTGTTCCATACTAATTTTCTATCCAGAATGATACAATGATGTTGTGCCATGACATACACATGTATGTATACTAATGTTTTTGGGCTCAATTAATATGAAGTTCGATTTTAAAAAATCGAAATTGTCTTAAAGCTCGTTTCTTGGAGAGTTTTCGAAAGATAAAAAAAGAATATTTCAAGGGAAGCAGAATATATTGGCGCAACTTGTGATAAACCACTTAACTCAAATGCACATTTATTTTCTATCATCAACAAGGCAATGAAGGCTTTTTTACCTATTCGCGACTTTTTGGTAAAACATGTTGCCTTACTCTAAAAATTATTATTTATCACTGTTGTAAAGACATTAGTAACCTATGCATCTCTAGCATGGTGGACGAAAATGTACAAAAGAAGGCAAAATTAGGTAAATAGTACAAAATAATTTACAAATGATGGACCTACACTCGCAGATAGGAAAACATCTTAAAAGCAGAGGTGCATGCGATGGCAGAGAATGCCCTAAAATTATCTTACAAGTTCATTTGAATTGTATCAGACAGTGAGACAGCTCGCCAGCCTCTGGAGTCCCAGCTAATAACTTCCAAGCTAGTAAGTGATTTTTTCGGCGTCTTAAATACTTTTGAATGCAGTTCTACTGGGAGATGTACCGGAACATAGGACACCCGGCAGCAATGAAAAGGCGGATTGCCTAGCTTAAAGAGCACAGCCACAGCAGTATTTCAAGTTTCAGAACCATTTTGTGAGCTCGCCAAAGCTAGTAACAATTTCGATTGGAAATTAATGGTGGATTCGTGAATTAATACTTGTATTTTCCATTTTAGTACTGAATATATTAACTGTCAGTGTAAATGTAAAGTTCTCCAACATGATTCAATTATAAAAGGTTAGGTAAATAATGACATTCGAATTTTGACACTCCCTTATAAAGGGTTGTTTTACGTAGTATGGAAAACGGGTTAGAAATGTTTTCCCTTTTTTATAAAGTAAATAATTATTAGTGAAATGTTATTGAATTTTTTAACTAGAAATTTTTGACCAGCAATAAATTTTCAATCATAAAACATTATCTTAAAATATTGAAGTTATTTATTCGCTTTATTCCTATTATTCACATATATGTATACTATTGACATCAGGATTATTCCTAAAATTATGACGAACCCATGGACGGCGAAAACCATAATAATTCGAAATTTAAGAAAGAGAATCTGTATATATTACAAGAAAAATTTATCAAACTTCATAACTCAAAAATTTAGTTCTTACAAATTCATGTTCTTGGATGATTATTATTATTGCTTCTAGAAATTACAAAACTTTCTACTTGTTAAAACTTTCCACTACGTCACATCGAATTTATATGCGTGCGAAAAGCATTAAATGGAAAAGGGCATCATTTATACACATTTACATGATATACATATTTACGATAAGGGGTCAGTCTTGTAATAAGAAAAATTAGAAAAAAGGCTGTCTTCAAAAGCCGGATTTTAACTTACCGTTTACGCGGAATAAAGAAAAAAAAAGTGTTGCTTGTTCGTTTTTGGCATTAAAAAGTTTTCAAGTTACTACTATTTTTATTTTTAAGAAGCAACGCAGTTTTGATGCTAAGGGAGCCGTTTGACAAAAAGTGAGGGAAGCTAGCTGCTTAGTTACCAAACCTTTAATAATTATAATTAAATCATGGTTCTCCAATATCATTTTTCAATTTCTAAAACCTAACTTGACGAGGGACTATCCATTATACCTGATCAGCAAAGAATTTATGTCTTATCTAAAAATGCATATGTACAAATGTATGTATGTATGTATTGTACGAATGTTTGCAATTATTTTAGAGAAATCGTTGTTTGTATTTAAAAGCATCCGCGGTTTTTTTTAACTTACCAAAATAAAGAGTCGTCCTCCCTTGCAGCAATACCGACTTGATCATGCCTTCAGGTACAGTTGCATTAGAGGCAGACTCATTTACAAACATACATGCGTGTTTAAGTTTAATCCACTCTGATATAAAGTTCTGGGACATGAATGGCTGTTATGTTTTATTTCGAAATTGAGTTTCTTGTTCCAATTGATCGTGAATAGTGTCTGCGGTATACACAAGCACATACAAGAATGTTGGTTGGTGTACATATATGTGTATGTGCATGCACCAAATCGAAGCCTCTACATATGAAAAGGAATAGAAGACGAAAAACATTTCAAAGCACTTAAATTAAATCAATATGAAAGGACACACAGTGAAAATTAACGAATCCTTCGTGTGTTGTTATTTTTAACGTTTACGTTCATATTCTTAATTCCATTATTTGTTTTAATCCTGACACTTTTTTACGCACGGAACGTATATACATATGTATGTATGTTAGCACACACATACTCGTATATATGTATGCATGTATGTATACGCCAAAATGTTTATTTGTGTATGTATAACAGTGACTTAAGAAAATCAATATCCTCATAACACAGACTAAAACTAGGCGCACCAACATACGCAGACACTCATCGGCTGCCTCATTTAAGTATGCCAGCCACCCGCTTACTGAATACAACCCCATCCACCAGTGATATACACACATACACTTGTATGCATGTATGTACATAAATGGGTGGCAATCTCTTTGTAAAAAGTGAAAATAATTGTTGCTTCTTGAAAGTGTCTCGAAAGAATCTCGATTAACTTTATAAAACTCCGAATGAGTTATAGTGTTTGTATAATTATGTACATACATACATATATACACACAGACGTGTGTATAGCCTTATAAATTTAAATGGTATTTTGTGATATGTATTTATAATACTCATTTCAGTTTGTTTTATTATTTTAGTTGTATCTAAATTATTTGTAATTTCACTCCTTTCCCTCTCATACACCTAAAACATTATTTAACTGCAAAAACATTTATGTAATTTTATTTTCATTACGTCTGCCACAACGTTCCAATAAAAGTTACAGCGATTTGCTGCGCTCGCTCAACGCTTGACGAACAGACGGAAGTACCCGCGCGCGCGTTTTTACTGTTACACCGACAATCAGAGACTGAAAGAAATTCGAATGAGGCAATTTCTCTCTACATATGTACATACATACATACAACGTATTCGGAATCGAATCATCGTATGGGAGCTTGTTCGGCAAGGTGCAATTTAATCGCACTTACTTTTTCACCACCCGCATAACGACAAAATTGAAGCTTTTATGCTGGTGTAAATAAGAAAATGTGAATAATTTATAAATTAATAACACATTGAATTTAGTTATTATAGGCATGACACACAAAAAGATAAAATTATTTAGAATTTATGCACTAAAACTATTTATTTTTTTAATCGCAATTAGACCACACAGAAATTACTTACATACATGTATTAACACTTATCCTGTATTCATGGGTCAAAATTGCCCAAACGACTTTTAACACAGAATATTTTTGTATTGCCTTCATAGATTCTGGGAAAGATTTTTGACTTTTAATACCTATTTCTTAAAACTAAACTTAAAAAACATTTATTTTGTATTTTATCTTTTCTTGTGTCCACTGGGCTACGATAGTTACGCACAATGTATTTGTGGTCGAAATTTCCCAATAGGGAATTGGGATGTGCCTATGTACACATTTTATTCATCGCGCAAGTAAAAGACAGCGAAAACTCCGCTTCTTCGTGTGTATGCATGTATGTGTGTACGTGAAAAGAAAGTTGTAGAGTGCATTTTTGATCTTGCAGTAAAGTACCGTTATCAGTCCTTGTGCGTATTGTTGTGAAGTTGACAATTCTTCAAGCAATCGAAAAAAGACGGCAGATATATGTATGTTTGTATGTGGCTGATAATGCTCGTATCTTCGAATTTCTTTCAGGTCATTCTGTGTTTGGACATAATTGGACCGAAGTAGTATGTACTATACTATGAAAGCATATTTTGGGCTTTTGCTTTTAGCGGCAGTATTTCGGTTACACGGCGAAGCACTTGGAGTGTTTATAGGATGATCATAAAGGCCGTCCGATTATTAAATCGACGATGAGCCAGCGTAGGTTCCACAATATCTCCTGAGTTCTGTGGTTTGATAAAAAATCTGACCGAAATGAGAGGCGAGCTCGCGATAAGCTGGCTCCAATAAGAGATGTTTGGAATAGTTGGGAGGTAAATAAACAAAAAATGTACAATCCTGGTGAATGCATCACAGTTGATGAGCAATTGGTGACATTTCGTGGACGTTGTCCATTCAAACAATATATTCCATCGAAGCCTGGAAAATAGGCAGAGTCGGAATTGTAAACCTAAGAAAGAACAGGACGTCGTGTTGTACTTAATCTGATGCGACAATTTTTTTACATCTTACGAGTTGGGTATCGAATTATTAAAACGTAAAATTACTTTAGTTGGCACAGTTCGAAAGAACAAAACATTCTTGCCTATACAAAGTACACTAGTGAAAAATAAACCACAAAATTTCGCACACTTCTTTTATGACAAAAACAATAAAACCTCAATCGTTGGTTATGTGCATAAAAAAAATTGCGCCTTACATTTAATCAGCACATTCCACAATGATGTTAAAATTAGTGCTAAAACAAAAAAGCTTGAAATCATGGACTTTTACAACAAGACTAAATCAGGTGTTGATACACTCGATCAAGTAATCCGAACTTACACTTGCAAGCGCAGAACAAATCCGTGGCCACTAGCTTTATTTTAAAACATGCTGAACATAGGCGCCTAAAATAGTTTTGTAATTTTTAGAGAAATATATCCCGAATGGAATACAAATAAAATATTTAGACGTCGTATATTCGTAGAAGAGTTAGGAAGTGAATGAACTTGTTTCTGAGAAAATATCGCGAAGAAGTACTCTTCCTCGTAGCAGTCCAGCCAAAGCCGTTGTGGCAAAATATCGAAATTCTACAGAAACTACTGAAATAATTCCACATTCAACAAACGTAAGACGCGAACGATCCAACAGCACAAAATATAGGAGCAAATGCCTCAGCTGCCAAAAAATCATTTGGAAAGGTCACTCAAAGACATCGATAATATGCGATTAATGCTGTAAACAAACTTAAAAACTATATATTTTGTACTTTCATAAATTTTTCTGAATTAAATTAAACAGTTTTATTGTTTTAAAGTTTTAATTATATTCCAAATGTGTTCTTTCATATATTGGGCAAAATTGACACATCAACGTCATTTGCGTTAAATATTTTGAGTACAGGACAAGGGTTAAAATAACTTTAAAAATTCACAGTTTTCGACACTTAGCATACATACATAACTACGAGTATTCTTAACAGCTACATAAAATAGTTTTAATTATAAGAAGTAACATGGATTTTTTTCAAACCAAATATTTGTTTTTACAAATTATACAAGATTAACTTGGAATCAGAACTATTATATTGCCATTGCGATCAGTAATCAATAATTTTTTTAAGGTTTTCTTTTTTAATTTTTATGACTATTTTAATTTCCTTACATAACCCAGTAGCAGCACTTTTGATGTGTTTATTATTAATTCTTATTTAATAGTTCTGCTTATTCCCAATTTTTAAATATTGTTAAACGAATAAACATTTTACAAACAATTCTTAAAATAAGCAGCCAATGAAATAAAGTACAAAAAATATATGTATGTATATCTGAATTTTAAGCCGAAAATATAGTTCTTATGATATTCTAATATTTATGTATTATTTTAAAATAATACTGTTATGCATTAATACATTTCTTAAAAGAAATAAATAAATAAAGCACTTTACAAATCAAAATTAACTGAACTTCGTAGATTTTATTTTCTTGATTTAATATTTTTAAAGAATCTAGCTGTCGCAGACTGTACAACACCGAATGTTTTCGGAATTTGTAAACTCCGCGTAATCCATTGGGGCAACTTGGCTTGTATGCCTTCTTTGCAATATCGCTCATCTATAAGCAGCACACAAGCGTAATCATTAATGTGCCGTACAGATCGCCCAATGCATTGATTAACAGCTTTCATACATAGATTTTCATAATACTCGTTGCCAGCGCCCGTGCCAAGTGTCTCATCTAAATACCGTATGCGCTCTTGTAACTCAATAGCTTGTCGGTTTGGATAAGGCATGCCCACGACAATGACACCCCTTCCTAGATCGTCTGCAAAGTTGAGTCCTTCGCTTAGTTTGCCACCAACGACACTGAAAAGAAGTGCTCCACCCGAACCATTTGATTTTATGGCGTCACTGTAATCCACTAAAAGTTTTTCTACTGATGAACCTGCCGTTGCTCCTGTACGCCTCTCGGAGAATACGCGTTTTCTCAACGATATCCTTGACAATATACCACTTTTTTGAAAATGATTATATACCAGTTCAAGGTATTCGTATGATGGAAGGAAGCAGACAACTCCAGCTGGTATAACATTACAAACGTTTTGTACAATCATTCCCAATTCTGTGATCTGCAAATTATTATAGAAATCATAAAATAAATACTTTTAATACACTATTTATCGCCATATTTGAATTAAAATAAATAACTTCTAAGGAATTTAGGACGAGCTCCTGCACATTATCACCAACAACGGCATCCGCTGCCAGGGATATGCGGATGACCTGGTGATAATTGCAAGAGGCAAGTTCGCTAGCACCCTCTTTGACATAGTGCAGGGAGGGCTTAACCTGGCAAGGAAATGGTGCATGGAGGTAGGACTAAATATTAATCCTGCCAAAACTGCTATCGCTTTACGAGGAAGAGAAAACTACTCGGTAGTAGTCATAGCCTTGGGGGGGGGGGGGGGAGGTCCCGGTCGTTGCGGCCACCTCCAGGGCTAGGAGAGCACTGATGGTGTGCAGACGACTTGCAGGTAAATCCTGGGGGCGCAGCCCCAAAATCCTGCGGTGGATGTACACCATGATAGTGAGGCCAATTGGCACCTATGGGGCGGTGGCTTGGGGATCCAGGGTCGCCCTGTCAACAGTGAGACTAAGCTGCAACGGCTGGCGTGTGTGTGCATTACGGAAGCGATGCGCACGTGCCCAACGGCAGCACTTGAGCTGATTCTGGAGCTCGAACCACTGCATATCACCATTGACCATGTGGCTAAGCGAACCCTAATGAACTTCTCTACGGAGGGTTTCGGCAGGGGAAAGATGATGTCGTCCAAAGTTAGGGAAAGACTAGGACCTCAGCTTCCTCTGGTAAGCTTCCCCAGGGATGAGATTCACAAAGAGATAAAATTTGATAGAAAGTTCGAAGTGGAGATCCACAGCAAGGCTACCTGGAGTGACTCTATTCTGGATAACCACATCTGGAGGAGTACTCTGCATTGGTACACTGATGGCTCCTGGACCCCTGAGGTTGTTGGGGCGGGCGTCCACGGCCCCAGATCCGATATCTCGGTTCCATGGGGGGCCTACCCAAGCATCTTCCAGGCGGAGGTTGTTGTTGTTGTTGTAGCGGCTAGCTACACCCCACAGGGTTGGCGGACTCCCTCAATCATTATCGTCAAGCTCAACTAACGAAAGGTCCAGGAAACGAGCCGTTTCAACAGGGTCGGACCATAGGGAGAGAGATGTTAGTTGAGTGGGTTTGGCCGGACATGTGAATAGGTGATTGGTGTCGTGCGGAGACTCTTCACATGCCCGGGCACGTGTTGGGGGTGTCGGGGTTGATCCTGGATAGGTAGGAGTTTAACCTGCTACAATATCCAGATCTGAGTTGGGCCAGAGTAACGCGGGGCTCACGAGGCAGCTGGAGCTCCTCAGCTGCTATGGGTGGTGGTTGGACTCCCAGGACTGCACTCACAGGGCGGGTGTCGATGTATTTGGACACCGACCTGTGGATGCTGTCCAGAGCCTGTCGGTACGTCCTTGGGTCCAGTGGTAGGTGTATGTATGTCTGGACCTCGTCCGTCAGTTGTGAGAGATGTCCCCTGATGTGCCTGGGGGCCGGCTCCAGTGCGAGCAGGTCTCTATTGGGGTGGCCCGGACGGTGGCATCCCAGTAGAAACTGTTTTGTGAGCATAATGTTGTGCTCCTGCACTGGAAGCACGTTAGCCTCATGGTAGAGGTGATCCACAGGCGTCATCAGGAGACATCCCGTCACTGTCCTGAGTGCGGCGTTCTGACAGGTCTCTAGTCTTGACCACTGAGTCCTGCTAGTTCCAGGCGACCAAATTGGCGCGGCATAATTTAGAACCGGCAGGCCAATCGCCTTGTATGTTGCCAACAACGTTTCTTTGTCTTTGCCCCAAGTGCTGCCGGCGAGCGACTTGAGGACTTTGTTGCGGCTCTGTACCTTGTTGACGATTGCGGTTGTATGCGCTGAGAAGGAGACCAGGCTGTCGCGAGGGTGACTCCCAGGATCTTCGGGTGGTTAACCGTCGGAATGGGGGTTCCCTCGATGTGGATGTCGAGGGTGAGCCCGACCTCCTTCGTCCAAGATGTAAAAAGGGTCGCCATGGACTTAGCAGGAGACAGCGTCAAATTCCGTCCCCAGGCGGAGGTCGTGGCCATCAGTGTGTGCGCTGAGATAAACATGAGAAGAAAATACCGCAACGAGACGATTCTCATTTCGAGCGACAGCCAGGCCGCGCTCAGGGCTCTCTCCTCCTATGAAATAAACTCATCGTTTGTCATGGAGTGCATTGAGAGACTGAACGCCCTGGCGGTGAAGAACCGGATTCAACTCCTCTTGGGTACCAGGTCACAAAGGGGTGGCTGGCAACGAAACTGCTGACCTGCTAGCCAGTACGGCGGCGGCCTCCGCTCCTGTTGGACCTGAGCCTATCCTGGCAGTGGGTCCAAGCACGATTAAAGAGATGCTAAGGAAGGAGACTATCAGACTGAGGAGCCAACACTGGAGCAAGCTGGCAGGCCTCAAACAGGCCAAGTACCTCCTTGGAGGATACAACCTGAGAAGACACAGGATGTCTGCCAAGGAGAAACTAAGAATCATAACGGGCTTTCTGACAGGCCACTGCAAACTAAGGGGCCACCTGCACAGACTAGAAGTCTGGTTAGGTGACCTTTGTCGCTTTTGCGACGCAAGAAAAGAAACACCACAGCATCTACTCCTAGAGTGTGATGCGGTGGCTCGCAGAAGGGGGGTTGACCTAGGACGGCCATGGCCGCAGGAGCAATTCATACACTCTATGTCCCCGGAAACAATTCTGGGTTTCCTGGAGATGCTGAGGCTGACGGAGGTGCTATGATCAGAGCCGTGGAAGGCACAATAGACCCATCGGTCGCAGTGCATTCCTCCCTCAATCAATCTAATCTATTCAATCTAAGGAATTTAATTCAAAAATGATTATTTCTGCCCAAAAATATTTTAATTCGCGTTGTCATTATAACTAAGATACCGAATTTTTAAATCGTAAGGTTTTTTGTTAAGTTTTTCATTAAAACTTTAGAAATATCAATATTATCGGTTTTAGTAAAAATTTAATTTTTTGAAAAATATTTTTTTTGTTGCAATTGCTTAAACTTCACGTATTGGAGGAGTAAATGGTTGAAACCTATATATCTAGAAAATTTGAAAAAGTATTAAAAAACATACCATATTTGTTGTATTCCGCTCCGTATAATTAAAACAAAGACGTCGACCTGTTGGACCTTGTGCAACCACAAGTGGTAATACAGCGTCGGTGGGAACGACATGGCTATAAAAATGTTCCCGCACCCGGTTTGGGCAAGAACGAAATAATTGTTCGGTCAATTCTCTTGTTGGCTGCATTGTACCGCCAGCGACGATAATCTATGTAAGGTGTCAAGCAAAGTTTAAAAATAGTATGATCATACCAAATACTTACGGCCCGTGCATCCCGAATAATATCCGCAAAATGCGCACCTGGATTCAGCAAAATATACTTGTACATAGTACCTGCGGGGTCACCGTTGGTATCTATGCGCAAAATTACACGTCCGTCCTCAGCATTTTCTGTTAATGATTCAATAAAAGCCAAAAGTGAACGAAATGGCGCGTTGATAGACATCATGTTCTCGTCAGATTTCTGTTTTTGCTTTATATCTGCAGCATCTGGGCTTTCTAGAGCATTTTGGGTTTCTAAGTTTGCCATTTGCGCATTTGAAATTTGCTTGAGAAGCTGCTTTGTTGCTGAACCTTCCATCTTATCGTCTTCTATGATGTTTGCACGAAAGTCAGGTTTTTCGGCAAATCCTTGCAATTTTTGTGCTAATCGAGATTTTTCGCAAAATTGTAATAAAGCGAATAAATCGATATTGTAAAATTCTCCCTCAGCCGTGAGTTCATAGGTGCGAAGAACTCTTGTGGTGGGAGAACTTTGTTTCGTGACTTCCGGCGTACTCGCTTGCAGTAATTTCACAAGTCGTTTAATAACGAATATTAATTGGTTGATATTTAGTAAACTTTTCGCACTGAAACGCTTAAGAAATCGCATTTTATAGGCACTGATTTGTTGTTGCATTATTAATAATTGTTGTAAAAATAACTCTGAACTATGCAGGTGAGAAATAGTATCCATTAGATTATGCGCTTCGTCTACTATAACAATAGCTCCTTTCAAATCAATGCCTGCCTGAAGACGGGTACGACGATGCAGAAGCATTTGATAAGTAAGCATTACCAGCTGTGCAGACTTCGCGGCTTCTCTTGCAGCATAATAAGGGCATGTATTTACAGCTTCACCTTCCACAACCAAATCTTCAATATCCATTACATTAACCAAAGCGCTTTCACCAAGATTTTGCACTAAATTAGTTTTGCGAAATAAACAGCCTTTGGAAGAAGTATTTTCTTTAGCCTGATTGGATTTCGGTGCCATATCTAGGCATCGTTCATTAATGAGGCTCAAACTTGATAGTTTCCGCACTTGAGGGTTTATGCACAGCTGCTGCCGAGATGCTAATGAAACGCATCGTATTCGGCGGCCGTACGGCGTGCGTTTGACTTCTCTTACAACTTGCGCCAGTTGAGAATGTGTACGGCTGCAGAAAAACACCTAAATATTTAAAGTTAATATTTTGGAATACATATCCACGATTAAAATTTCATTGAATCATGCAACATAACTACTATGTATTTGTTTTTATGTTTAAAAAAATATATTACAGCACTAAAAAAAAAACCGAACCAAAAAGTATGGATGTAGTTGTGAAAAAAGATCAAATGAAAAAATTACAGCTAGGATCATAACAACATACTTCTGTTTTACCACTTTGTAAGCCTATTTTATAGGTTCAAAGTTAGTTAGCTACCTGTATAGGATGGTAACCCTCCTCTTCATTTTCATTCTCATCGTCCTTTAGTAATGCATCTCCAGCCTTTTCGTCCCATTCTGAAGTATGCAGTGGCTTATTATCCCGGCTGGTATCCTTTTCGACTTTTAATCTCTTGTCGATTTTATTCCGCCGATTGGTATGTACTTCTGCTTGCCGGTCCCTTATATTTTTTAAACGCTCGTCATAAAGTTGCAACAACTTTTGTAAACGCTGTAATTCGTCAAGTTCTTTCTTTTTTTCTGTTGCTGCATAGCTCGCTGTTATCCAGTCTTGTGCTCCATCAATGCTGTTACTTATACGTTTAACCTCTAGTTCTACACTAGATATACGTTCAGACAATTCGTTGCGTTCCAAATGCTAAAGAAATTAAAAATTCTAACTTGATATTAATCGAAATCAACAAACATACCTCACGATCTTCAATCCATCGAAGCACTGAACAAGTTAAGGTCAACGACTTTCCTGTCCCTGTTGGACTCTCAAAAATTCCAATGGACTTCTGCGTTAATGTATCGTACACTGCATCCATCAGCTGTTGCTGGATGTCGTATGGAGTATAAGGAAACTCATAGTCGTTTGGAGGCTCTAATATTTTACTTGGCGAAAACATTGAACATTTGACTTTACACTTAATTTAAAAAGCAATAAACATTTTTAAAACAAAACTTAAAGGAAACAAAGATTCCCCGCCAAACTTTCTTCTTCTTTCTAATTTTTTGTTATTCTTCTTATTTTCTACTCATTCACAATATACGAAAAACTATATTTTAAATATAAATTCGAAGTCAATGTATAACAGTTAGTTCCCATAACAGAAAATTAAAATCATCTCGTGTTTTGCAGTAGACACATAAATTATTTTCTCACAAACATGTTTTTAACTCTTATTTTTCGTTATTTACGTATTGTTTTTTTGTTTTTTTACGCATCACGAGGGAAGGTTAAAATTTGTATATCAATAATCTGCTTGCTTCCTTAATATTAACTATTTCTTAAGAATTTAGTGTACGTCAGTCGTTTTTTTAAAACTTAATGAATACGTCATATTTAACATTTAACATTGCACGTATAATATTCATTTATATATGTTTTAAATAAATAATAACACTTTATTTTAATTGCTGAAAAATTTTTTTTTTCTTAATCTAGAGCACGGTACAATAAACAGGTAGTATAATGTTAGCAGCTGTTTGGTGTTTTTTCTTATACATATGTGGTCCATAAAAGTCAAACTTTGTTTACAAAACAATTTTTTTCTTTCAGAAACAAAAAAAACTTTGTTTACAAAACAATCTTTGTTTACATTTTGTATAATTATAATTTCTAATTTTTTAAAATTTTTCGTTAACGTGACTTAGAAACATACAAACGCGTATGTACATGTGTATGTACATACATACTCGGAAATGGGACATTGTGTTATAAAAGACGGGGAAAGTTCGGATCTTGTTTTTAATATCCAGAACATAGCTTCGGCATGCCGCTTTCTGCAAACATTTGTGTGCGTTCCTACCATTTTTTGCATTTTTGAAGGCATACCAGTTAGTCTTTCCATAATTTTGTGACCAAGAGCAATGCTTCTTGAGAATCCGTTGTAGTATGATGCGTCGTGCACTGTTTTCTCTGAAAACAAATGAGTTTTTCATGCAAAATGTAGAAACGCGTACATTTTGTTTAGAATTATCAAACTCCTCAAATTTGATACATCTATTTTGAAGGGTGATGGACGACAACAAATCAAAAAATATACCCCAGGGTTGCATTTTCTTTAATGCTGCTACCTGTTTAATGTGCCTTGGTCTAGAATTAAAGAGCTTTGTCAAGGCTTACTGCATTTAAAAAGCAAACTTATGAAATCAATTTTTGCTTTCTCCAGATAATAAATATAAGAATAAGCAAATTCAAAAGCAATCAAAGAAGCTTAAGTTCACTGTTTCGCCATTCTTAGCTTCCACCACCTTATTTATTCTTTGTTTATAATCTACACTGGCGTCACAAAAATTGGAAGTCACAATCTTCATTCGTAATATCGGACGATAATTTTTCCCAATAGAATATTTTAGCAATAACATACATATATTTATTCATAAAAACGTTTTATGTACATACGAGTATGTATAATACAAAATTTTGGATGCTCGTGGAAACCACTATTAACGAATCATTTCATTTTTTAGCTGCGGCTTTACATTACCATAGAAATGCCCACTTGTAGTATGTACATACAGACATATTCGTATGTATGTACATATGTATGTATGTGTATAAATTTATAGTATTCTTAGGCAATTTCATTGTCAAGCTTCGCTCATATTTTGCGCCCCACAGTCATTGCCATTGTTTCATATTTTATCTTCTATTTAAAATCGTGACCCACTTGACCAGATTGCCATTGCTATTGGACTCAAGTAGCGAAAATAACGATTTTTTAGCCATATTTTTGTTGCGGTGGAACGATAAAAGGGCGAGAAATAGGCATGCTCATTTTATTTCAGTGTCTTTGTCGTTGATTTTTTCCTGTTCACATTCAGTTTCGTTCCAAACGACTTAGTGAGCGTTACAATTTTCCAAAACACACACCAACTTACATAGTCGTATATATTTCATTACCATAAAATTAAATAAAATAGCAATAAAATGACTCTGCAGCTACAAATTGAGAAGCTTAAGGGGCTAGACAATTATAAAGCTTGGTCTATGACAGTGCGAGCCTACCTTGAGTCCGAGGATTTGTGGACGGTTGTTGAAAATGGACCTGATAGCAACGAGGAGGTATGGGCTTGAATAATTAATATTTTCTTTAGTGGGAAAATAATTATTTTTGCTTCTATGCATGTACTTTTGTATAGTCTCTGCTGAAGGATAAGCGCGCAAAATTTATTATTCTATGCTTAATAGAGACAAAACTTTGCCAATTTATGGTGAGCATACGGACGGCCCGTGACTTATGGAACTACTTACGAACTCAGCATTCCCTGCGTTAATAATAAAAAAAAAATAATTATAATTATAACGAATTTAAAACGAAAAACTAATGCGATTAGCCAAATTATATTACTCTCTAATTATTAATTCTCAAGCTAAGTGATTTGTTAATAAAGTAAGAGTATATGTAAGTATTATCATAAAAAGTGCGAAATACATATAATTAAATAATATTTGTAATTACATAAGTATGTACATATGTATGTACATATTTAGATACAAGTTAAAAGTATGCATATGTATGTACATAAATACATAAGTACATTCGTACATATCGACGTTGAATATGGAATTGAGTGCCCAAATTCAATTTGATGATTTCAAATTAACCTAAAAGTAAAATATTAATAATGAGCTATGTATGTTGTTAACTTTTTATTGAAAATAATTATGAAAATCAACGAAAGATTTAACGATCGGAAACGACTCAAAGAAGGTGCATAACGGTTAACTAAATACGAAAATAAATGAAATATTTACATATTTCACAGTTTTCACTTGTATATTGCAAACTTCTTCATACTAAAAAATGTTTGTTTATTTTCTAATTTTTTCATTCATTGACATTTGATTTTGTGTTTGCCGTAATTTGGGTAAGTTTTGCAAAACATCATTATTATTTCATAATAATATAACAATTTTTAATTTGAAATATATAAAATATTATATTTACAGTGTAATTAACAACAACACATATAGACCGAACCCTTTTGTGAGGTTTTATTCTAACATTTTCTGGCCGAGAACCTGGTAATTTTGTTTTTTTTTTATTTGATTGTATCAATGATGAATACATTTATTTGTAGAATATATTTCCCCAGTCAGCGCAGTGGAATATAATTATATACATTTGTATATGCATTTCCATTGTCGATCGCCTGGAGCTTTGTAAACATATACATAACCACCACCTTTTTGTTCATGGAGAAAATTATAGGATATTGGAAAAGTGGGCGTACCTCCTGTGAATTTTTGATACCGCATTTCTCAGAGCCATAACCGCCAAATTAACGTAACCGACAAATGAAAAATTTTAGAGAAGAAGGTTGCTTCTCCTCAATTCCTCGGCAGAAGCAAATCTCATTTTAATAAATATAGTCGCGTTTTAAAGAAAAAACAACGTAAATCTTGTACACAAATCTGCATTCAAATGTGAAGCTTAACTGCGGTGAAAATTAGCTAAAAAGCACCTTCTGATTAAAAAAGTTTATTTGTTGCTCACGTCCTTTAGGCGGTTATGGCTCGATATGTGCGATGGAGTACTGGAATGATTGTTACACACAACGGTTAACTTTTTTTTTAAATAAAATTTAAATTTTATTTGTGTAAAATTGCAGAGTAAAATCTCCATGTATTATCTAGTTAATACCTAAATTAAACAATTACTTATAAATTGTATTTTGATACGAATTTTACTTAGTACTTTTTACTACCATTTCGCAAAAAGGGATCACATTATTCGCCCTCTCTGCGTACTTCCAAAATACAACTATAGATTAGGGAGTGTCTGATTTTAGCTGTCAGTAAGTACAGAACATTTTATAATTGAATCATGACACGTAGAGTGGCTTTCTTGACTTGCTGTTAAAGTGAACGTTGACAAATAAAAAAAAAATTGGGAGTCTAGAGCTCTTGGCGATATACATACAAGGTGGCGCAAAAGTAAACTTCCGATGTTGTTTTGGCTGTAATTTAAAGAAAAAATGAAGAAGTTTGATTCTTCTTGTGGATTATTTTTATTTGGTCTTTCTATTTTTTTTACATCAAGTTGAGAATATGATGTCATGTAAATGGCCGCCGCCACAGTTGATTGACATTTGAGCCCTTTTTATGGCATTTTCCATCACTTTGGCCAAAACTTCCGGCGATAGGTCCTCCCATTCTTGACGGATATTGTCTTTAAGAGCTGCAAGAGTCTGAGGCTTGTTGACATAAACCCGCGATTTCAAAAAGCCCCACAAAAAGAAGTCTGGAGCGGTCAAATCAGGCGATCTTGCTGGCCAGTGCAAATCGCCAAAACGCGAGATTAGGCGCCCGGGAAATGCATCCTTCAGCATATCGGTTGTGGCACGTGCAGTGTGTGCCGTTGCACCGTTCTGTTGGAACCACATGTTTTCCAATCCCAATTCATCACGTTGCGACAAAAAGAACTCGTTGATCATTGCTCTGTAGCGCTCACCATTCACAGTAACCGTTTGGCCCGCGACGTCTTCGAAGAAAAAAGGTCCGATGACTCCTCCAGCGAAAACAGCACACCATACAGTGACTTTGAGCGGGTGTAATGGCTCTTCGTGGGTTACACGCGGATTTTCAGCGTAAATTTTGCTTATTTACGTACCCGCTAAGATGGAAATGGGCCTCATCACTCATGATTATTTTTGATGAAAAATCATCTTCCTCTTGGTGGTGATTAAGGATGGCTTGAGCGTATGTTAGACGCGATTGGCGGTCAGCAGCTAACAGCTGATGCACCGTCTGGACTTTGTACGGAAACATCTTCAAATCGTGTACCAAAATTCGCTGTAAAGACCGTCGACTGATACCACGCCTGGCAGCATCTCGTGTTGTCCCAGTCTCTTCGAGGCGAGCGGCTAAACGTCGCAGTGTTTCACCAGTAGGCGTTGGACGGCCAGGAAATCTGCGACGAAATCACCGACCGATTATTGGTCAAATAAATAGTCAGCAATATTCCGCGTACTGGAGCAGTGTAGCGTAACATTGTTTATTAACGTGTATTTCGCATGTGTTTACTACACAAATGTCAAAACAGAACTGACATTAGGGACCAATCGCAAAATTTATAGCATTTTCTGATAGGAGGATTACTTTTGCGCCAACTTGTATATGTAGGTGAAACTTTGTGATACTAAATTGTTTGATTTATTTATTTGTTTATACAGTGGGGAGCAAAACCGTCAACTTGTTTAAAGAATGCTGCTCAGAGAACGTACATTACAGAGAAGCTTCAAGACTGAAAGTCGGTGTGAATTGTCAAAAACCATCAAAATCGCCACCACTTTTGCATTGGCGGCGAAAAATTGAGAGCGATATATGTATTAATAGATCTGAGGCCGATATTTTCAACAGATCAATCATTTTCTCGATTATGTGTTGATTTCTCATTGAAATTAACAAAAATAATGAAAAATTACAAAATATGTATGAAATTCTGTATTATTTAAATATGTTTGCCCTAAGAGTCGATTTCTGTTACATACATATATTTATGCTTATTGAAAACCATACAAATACACTTTGCTTGTTAGAAGTTACGTACATGTTCACAAGGCCTCATGGAGGGATTTTGGCCGACGGCATTTTACATGCACATTTTCAATAAAGTGAAACGATTTTCCTTAAATGATGAATTTTAAACTGTTTTGACAATTACATACATACATACATACATCTTTAATGTGCGTACTAGGTATGTCTGCTTAAGATTTGCTATAATTGCTGTGCACAAAGGCAAAAGTTGATTTGCCGACGGCATTTTACATTCTCAGATTTTGGTAATTTTTAGTTTTTTATATAAGTTATGACTTTAATACAGGGAAACTCTTGAGAATAACCTACCACGTCCGGTACCGGCAGAGCCCAGTACCGTTGGAAAATTGGAAGACATGGTAAACTGTTTAACCACGATCTGCTCGCGGGCACTGGCCAAAGCCTGTCCTGATCCCAAACCGTGGGGAAAACGAAGGCCCCACTGGTGGTCCCATGCGCTGGACTCTCTGCGGAGAGATTGCAGGAGACAGTTTAACAGGGCGAAAAGGCTGAGTCAGGAATCTGAATGGCAGACCTATAAACAAGTTCTGCGGTCCTACAAAAAAGCCCTGCGTGAAGCAAAAAGATCCTCATGGAGGGATTTTTGCACTGGCGTGGAGGGCGTCGGCGAAACTGCCAGACTACGAAAATTCTTGTCAGGTACAACAAACCCAATTGGGTCTCTACAGAGACAGGATGGCTCCTGGACAGCGACGGGAAAAGAAACGGTCGAACTATTTCTCGACACACACTTTCCTGGAAGTATACAGACAATGGAAGTAGATTGTTCCTCTTCGGGCGCAATGGTAAATCTCCCTCTCTCAAAAGAAAGTATCACTTCGGCGATAAAAAGCTTTAAACCCAATAAGGCTGCCGGGCCAGATGGTATTATACCGGCTCAACTGGTTGCAACGCTTGATACATCTACAAATTGGCTACTAAGTATGTTTAGAGCATGCTGCAAGCTAAACTACGTACAGACGGTATGGAGATCTGTTTCTGTGGTCTTCATACCCAAGGCTGGAAAAGCAACACATGCGAACCCAAAGGATTTTAGACCTATAAGTCTCTCATCCTTTGTTCTTAAAACTTTAGAAAGGCTTATAAATAACTTTCTCTCTCTTACAATTGACAAAAGACTATTGTCTAATAATCAGCATGCTTACCTTAAGGGAAGGTCCACGGACACTGCACTGCATTCCCTGGTGAGCTATATCGAAAGGTCCTTCAGTTACAAGGAATTTTGCCTTGTAGCTTTTCTTGACATTGAGGGTGCTTTTAACAACATTAGCCCTGAGGCCATAACACATGCCTTAGGAGGGCTCGGTGTAGAGAGCTCCCTGGTTGAATTTATAGAGCAAATGCTCTTGGGAAGAAAGATTACAGCAGAGGTCGGTGCAAACCGTGTTTCGAGACAGGTGTCTCGAGGTACGCCGCAGGGTGGTGTACTTTCACCTCTTCTATGGAATCTGACCGTTAATTCTCTCCTGCAGGAGACGGAATGGGGTGCTGCCAGAGTTGTCGCATATGCAGACGACATAGCAATTGCATATATGGGCAAATTCCCTCAGACCTTGTGTGACTTGATGCAAGGGACACTCCGCGAAGTGAGCAACTGGTCCACGCGATGTGGTCTCAGAGTCAACTCAGAAAAAGTGGAGCTGGTGCTCTTCACTAGGAAATATAAAGTTCCGCATGTAACTACGCCGGAACTTAATGGAATCCGTCTGAACACAAAGAGGGAGGCCAAGTTCCTTGGCGTCACATTGGACATGAAGCTTAGCTGGAGGAATAATATGATCCAGCGATAGCAGAAGGCTTCTGTGGCCCTATACTCTTGTAAAAGGGCCATTGGGAAGAGATGGGGTCTGAATCCAAGCATTTGCCGCTGGATTTACACAGCAGTGGTTAGGCCGATTCTCCTCTACGGAGCAATCGTTTGGTGGCCTGCACTAAGCAGAGCTGCTAATCTCAATCTACTTAGCAAGGTGCAGACAGCGGGTATGATCTGCATTAGTGGAGCATTGCGAACAACACCAAGCGACGCCTTGAATGTCTTCCTCGACCTTTTACCCTTAGACTTAGTGGGTCAGCAAATGGCGGCTCTTGCCGCGCTTCGGTTAAGGGAGACATGTCAATGGGAGTCTAGCTTGCGTGGGCACTCAAGCATACTGAACAAATATAGAATGCTTCCGGGATACACAGACCGTTGTGTCGATACTGCGGTCCCGGACAGGAATTTCGCGATGGTAATCCCAGGTAGGGATGCGTGGTCGAGAGATTTCTACACTCCACCTGGAAGTCTCACGATCTTTACAGATGGCTCGAAACTGAATGGCAGAGTTGGAGGAGGGGTCTACTCGCAGACCTATCTCTGAACTGTTCTTTTCGGCTGCCGGATCACTGTAGTGTTTTCCAGGCTGAGGTTCTAGCCATAAAGGAGGCTATAGACCTGTTACAGACCGCTTTAAAAGGCAATGATATCTTTATATTTAGTGATATCCAAGCGGCAATCAGAGCTGTAAGCGCAGCTACAATTAGATCAAAGAGTGTACTGGACTGCAGCCGATCTCTGCAGGAGATGGCCAAGCAGAACAGGCTCAACCTCATTTGGGTTCCTGGCCACAGGGACATCGAGGGTAACTGCATTGCGGATGAACTTGCGAGGGAAGGAACAACCAAGCAGATTCTTCCCAGTAAAGAACGCATTGGTATGCCCTTTGGCACTTGAAAGCTGCTCTTAAAAGAATCTACTTATGCTCGTGCGAGCGACAGATGGACACATATCACAACCTGTAGGATCTCAAGCCTGACTTGGCCTAGATGGGACCGAAAACGGTCGCGTAGTCTTTATACCTTAAAACGGGACGATATTTCCCAAGTAATTGGCGCTTTATCAGGGCACTGCCTCATAGGCAACCATGCTGGTCGTCTTGGAGTACCCTTCTTTAGATGCTGTAGAAGCTGCGAAAATTATGAGGAGGAAGAAACGGTCCTGCATCTTCTCTGTATCTGTCCAGCTCTAGCCAGAAGCAGGCTACGGTTTCTAGGGGCACCTGTTTTTAGGAACCTTGGAGAATTAGGTGAAATAGACCCAAGATGCTTGACGAGCTTCGTCAAGAATTCTAAATGGTTCAGCAAGAGGGAGTGAGCGCAGAGAACGTTTAATAATGAGAAGGTGCATTTCGTATTTGGAAACTATTCGCTGAAGAATGCTAACAGATTTGAAAGAATTAGGCAGAGGAACTTAACATTTTGATTACCAGAGAAATTTTAAAGGCGGAAAAATGTAAAAATGTATGTTAAGAAACGCGCCAACTAAATGTTGATAGAGACATTTGTTGCGAGTTTACTTTTATACTTTTCTAGCTTTTTGACCAATGATTTTCTCACTTTCCCTTATTTTAATAATGCAAAAACCTACATATTTAAATCGTAAAAAATAAAAATCTCCTTTATTTTGGGAAGACCAGAAACTTTTCTGTAGGAATTTTGCAAAAGATAATGAAGAATGTAATTTATTCCTTCTACTGTAAAAAAAATGTAGCAAATACGTAATATACATATGATAATTGTATAATTAAAATAATTTATGTATATTTAAAACAAAAAAAAAAGGAAAAATTTTAAAAAGTTGTTAAATGTACATAAGCGGCTGGGAGTTGAACTCGGAAAAAATAGAGTAAGCAATAAATGTATTGCCGTCATTTCACACGGTAATGCCACAGAATAAATTAAAAATCGGGTGGACAATTAAGTACTTGAGTAGCATAATTCTTTTAACAGGACGCCTGCTCTTTCATATTTTCCGTTATTTGCATCGATAAAAGACGAAATGCGAAATTATTTAGATTTTGTTTATGCATCTTCATTTTATGCCAGTGAATATAACATTCAGAAAATTAATTTATTTTGTTGCAATAATTTTGATTGAATAAATGCTCGTTAATTCATATTTTGATTGAGAAAATACTCGTATATATGTTTATGCATTTATATATGTATAAAATAATGTAAATTTAGATATATGTGTATGTATACATATCTAAACAACATTTATTACATATAAATCTATATACAAGTTCTATATACATTATACATTTATTTACATACATATGTACATACAATTCAAAAATATGCATAATAATAATATATGTACATATGTATGTAGCTACATACATATGTCATCATTTGCACATGCGCTTCTAACTCATTCATTCTCATAAATTGGCTTCATTCATAATTTGTGCGCATCTTGCACACTTTCAAAAATTGAAAAAGACAACCACCAAATTTGCAAATTCGGTGGCTGCTGGCATCGAACTCGTGCCAAAACAAAAATGTCCGATTATTGCTTCAACTCTATTCATCGCACCACAGAGCTTCTTACTGTCGATTGATCTTAATTGCGGTTTTAAGCAGTTTGCTGAGAAAATTTGAATTTTGCCAATTCGTATACAGTATTGCTTGTTTAAATGCGTTCAACACTTCTTCGCATCAATTTTATTCCTGATGAGAGTTTATTTTTAATGAATAGTTCAATTTGCATTGTTATTAAGTCCGCCCTTTATGTAATTGGCGCTTAGCAGCAGAGGATTATATTTTTATATTAAATATAAATTTTTAAGTAAATTTCTTCGATTATGAGTGCGGGCAAAAATATATTTATGACGCTTGTAAGAGGGAAATACTGTAAACACAGTTATGTATGGCAGATAACAAAGTACATACATACTTACATATGTATGTAAATATTATTTTTTGCGAAGGAGACAAACGCGAGAAATCAATTTAAAAATGAAATTAAAATGTTATTTCAAAATTTTAAAAAGTTGAACTTAAATACTGTCTCAAAAACTTCAGTAATTTATTTGAAAATAAATAAAAGGGCATTCTATGGAAACTTTTCGCGAATTTGCATTTTTAATAACCGAATACAAAATCTTACAAAATAATTTCAAATTTTCGGGAAACAAGTGTGTGCAAGAACAGTAGTTTTACATTAAATTATTACATAGGTACTTCATATTTAAAAGTAAAATAGGGAACGGAGCATGAGCACGAAATTACGCATTTGCATTGTGCTAACCGAATACAAATCAAATAAATTAATCTCTTAGTAATTTTTTTTCAGTACCTTAAAAGTACCAATAAGGTTCGTAACTCTTAAAAATCTATATAAAATAATATCAATTACCTTTATTTAGAAATTGTCAATATTTATTTACAACACGCATGCGTAATGCCGTCGGCAAAACAACAAATTTTTGTAAACATATTTGTGCAACATATGTAAATTTGAGCAGAAAAATGCTAGTTTACAGAAATTTAACGAAATTCTTCTGCTAAATCTCTGTGCAATAACATTCTGGATTCCCTAGCGCGCGCGTTTCACAAATTTATTTTTATCGTATACGAAATGCACCTTCTCATTATTGTACGTTCTCTGATTATACGTTCTCTGACTCTGTGCGGTTGTGAACTAAACTATTTTTGCGCACTTTGAGAGCTCTTGTAACAAAATTTGTTTCCAATGACGGCATATAGAAATGTTAGATGTCACTGCTAGCTAATGTAGATATTGCAACCAAGTTATCATGTACAGCTCAGTTTACAGATGTCGCTAATCGCAGGGAAATTTGTTTTTTATTGACACTGTTTGACCAGAGAACTTATAAGAAATGATAAGGTGCAAAATCAGAGAACTTATTAGGTTTCTGCTTATATCTTTGCAACTCGAATGGACGAGGAGGAGGCGAACAACACTTATAACTAAAATATCATATGGTAAGTTTTTGACAAATTTTACTTAAATTTGTTCTCTATTATACCTTTTATTATATTGCAGAAGCTTTTATGTTACATGGAATTACTTTATTTGAAACGCAAATAAGAAAGTCAGTGAAGATGAGCCTCAACTGACTAAAGCAACACAAGTTTCGAATTAAAAAAGCTGACGAGCTCCAAAGTGGCATTGCTTAGTTTGTATTTAAAACCTTAAGTAATATAAAATGTAAATAAAATATACATACATACATATACATATATATATGTGTATATAATATATATTTATATGTAAGGTAAGAGCCAGAGCACACATAGATTCATAACGGCAATTGTAAACAATAACATAAACTCAATAGTTCACTAAATGCAACAGCCACAGCTTCACTGTTGGTTAATTAAACATTAATGTAAACACTAAATGCAATCAGAAGTGTCAACTGATACACTTTTTCCTTTCAATGAAATAATAAAGAACGTTGAAGATTAAAAAATAGAATAAACACACTCCTAATGGAATGATGACATTCCCATAGGAATTGTGAAATTCAAATTAAAATTAAGATAAACACAATTTTAAGCTATAAATGTAACCACTTTGAATAATAAACAAAATATTCTAAAAGCTAACACTTAGTATCTAAACGACATGAATTAAATGGATAATTGCTGATGCTACGCTTCCCACGAATTGCATTTTGCATTTCGCCTAAATATCAATTACGTTGCAGGTCGCTTACCTACATTGGCTATGCGCGTGTTTGGCGAAGTGCGGCATGAGCACTTTTACAGTAATTAGTGGTGTTTTGGCCCCCTGATAACTACCCCCGGATGAGTCAATTTTTGTGCTGTTTCGTTTAATCTAGGAAAGTTGATTGTAGTCGTAAGTTTCTCCCATATTATATATATAGTATACTAGCAAATACCCGGCGTGCTTCGCCGCGCGTCTTTAAAGTATTTTTGTGTTGATGCCCCCTCTTATACATTATGTATGAAAAACAGATATAATACAATAACTACCTTCTTAGTCGGAAAAACCTAAAAATATCATTTTTCGCACCAAAGGGCATCCTAGTGGCCGTTGTTAGTAAAAAGAAAATGCAGGTACAGATTTCTCGAACCCTAAAACTTCTCGTCGCATGTCAATTTGGCCCACTTTGTGTGGTGTATCTTCCACATTAAAATTTCTTTAAAATCGTTAGGCGTGGTTCCACTTTTTTATCATATTTAGATTTTAGAAATATCTCGACTCCAGCGCCACCTAGCAGCAGGAATTTCTAGGTATTTTGTTTTTGCCTTTTACATCTAAATTGACAAAATCTATTCACAATAAATTAGAATTCAGTGTAATATAAAGCAAGTTTGACAATGCAGATATAAAATGAATAGAATCAGATGCTGTAGCGCTACTACCTGGCCTTGCAGTAACTCATTTTTCTTCGTTATCTGTCTTCTCATCACAGCTTGTCTGTCACTTGAAATATCAAAAAGATATATAGACGAAAACCTAATTTGGACTATAACCTTTCAAATGAAATCGGTTTGGGCCAAATCGGTTGGATAGTTTTAGAGTCTATAGAGGACAAACATACAAACATTGTATTTTATATATAGCTGGCTGCCAGGATTGTCAGGGCAACCGCGTCACAAGTTAGGTAGTAGTAAAATTATTGCCAAGCTGTTTTAGATGGTGAATATTCTCTATACTGAGCCCGTGGATGAAGCCCAAATTTGATTTCAACCCATCGCTTGTGACGTTGACCAGAGCGGGTGGCAAAGCTTGGACAGCGCGTACTGATCTGCTGGTGAACGTTTGATTTCCCAACGTGATTGTTTAGTTATTTAGTAAAATGACATTCATAGGTTCCATTGAGGTGCGTGCAGTAGTTTCCCCCTCGCAGTTCTCCTTGAAAGTTTGCATCAAATACTGTTGCGTCTGCGATCATCTCGACGCTTCTGCGATTTTCCGGTTCAAAATGGCATTTGGCATCGCTGCCTGAGCAGATTGTTATATTGCTAATCGAAGGACAATCTTCGGTCAGTCCGAACGTTTCTTCTTTGTTTATTAGCATCTTGTTGTAATTGAGGTCGACGTGTTGTCCTCTTATAACAGCGGCCCGCGTTATTAAAAGCCTGTAATCCTCAGATTTCACTTTTGGCATTGAGAGAACGTACAAAAGGATACTGCCGTTTGAATATACGGAAGCCGATCCGTACTCTATAGCTTCAATGGTATTTTGATATGGTAGCGAATCTTCTTCTGTAATAAGCTTTTGAATTTCATCTCGTTCGAGTAGATTTGTATTTATGACACCAGATTTTGCCATTTGGTAGGCTACTACGACTTCTGGGACTTGTTCTTTCAGGATAAGAACCTTGCCCAAGTTCCAGCTTTACTTTGGATATCATGCTGTGCTGCTTCGATCAATTTCCCCAAAGCCATGTTGAAGTAGTTAAGGTCGACTACATGGACTAGACTAAAGTGTCCGTTCAGGATCGAACCACGCCCATGTTCAATGGTGACCAGTGGGGAGTCGTAGTTGTAAGTGTTGAGGTCGCAAACGCCAGATATTAAAAGTAAGCTGTATTAACATCAAAATTTTAAGTAAAAATAACAATTTCTTTAATTAGTATTAGCATTTTTTGCTGCCTATCTCGCTAGTTTCAATATTTAATACATTTATTTGTTGGACTCTTGGGTTAGAGCTATATTCTTGTATTATACTACCGTCCCCAGTTCTCTTAAACTAGTAATTAGAAAATTCACAGGATCCGAGAATATTTATTGAAAAAAAAAAAACAATTTTGTTAACGTTTTTTTGTATAGTTTTACATTTCTATTTCAGATATTCCGTTATAATTCAATATCCTAGGGTCCTATGGTTTCACCAAAAAAATTTAATTTTAAAAAGTTGGGCCATTCCAGGTTTCTTCAAAAAATTGTTTTGATGAGCAATTTTTGCCTCTTTTTGTAAGCGTTGTTCGATTTTTTGGTGCCTTTCCCAAAGTGCCATCAATAAATTATTTAAAAATTTGTGTTTCTCTTCTTTTTTATTATTATTAGTTGCTTTATTTTGAAATGGTTTTTATTTGTGCCTTATGAATATTCCTGCCATTGTTTGTGACTGAAGTCACTCTATTATTTCTAAAACAATTTATTTTTTATAAAGTGCTTTCTGCTTTGCCTTTATTTGTTTATCCCAAACATAAACCGCGTCTCTTGGCTTAAAATTGCGAGATTCCTTAGCTTCTGGTTCCTCCTAATTTGTTCCTTGATTTCTCTGTGAACTTTCTTTTTAAAGTTGGTCAATCCCTGGTAGTTTATTCTTTCTCTCCTATTGAAAAAAATGTCGCTGGGTTTCTGTTTCGCTACAGAGTGTATTGTTGTGTTGTAACGATCCAATATTTGTTCCTTGTTTTCCCTCGAGCTCCTATGAGCCCTCCTATGTTCATCTTCTATTATCTTACAAATTCTATCTTCGTTGACTACATCTTCGACCACCCTCTGTGTTATCCTGATTTTATACGAAAGAAAATGTGGTAAGTATACTTCTTGTAGAAGCAGCAAATGATTTTCTGAAATTTTTATAGCGTTTATAAGTGATGGGTTCAGACGTTCTTTCAAGGTTTCGATCAAGTTGGATTTTTTAATGATAAGTAAACTGACATAGTGACGAGTGAAACCAGAATGAGGATTTTCCACACAAATCATTGCGTTGCCTTCCGTAAAAATTATTTGGTTTCGAAAAACGTTTAACGGACTTTCTGCATGTGGAATGAGGTCTGACGCATCCTGATCTGCGCTGTGAACTGCCCCTAATTTTTTTCGCCCCATAGAGATAAGATCTCAAATTATCTAGAGCCCCAAATTGCCAACATTTCCTCCTCGTTAGTGGCGTAGTTTTCCTCTGTTTTATTTAAGGATTTTGAAATATAGGCAATGGGCCGATCTTTTCCTGGCTCTCCTTGTGATAGCACGCCACCAATGGCATAGTAAGAAGCGTCGGTAGTGAGGTTAAAAGATTTTGTGAAATCGGGAAAAGCAAGAATATCGGAGGAAATAAGCAGTTTCTTCAAATTATTGAAAGCTTGAAGGGCTTCAGAGTTTAGATTTATGCGTACCTCCTTCGATTGGTTGGCCTTGACTTGCGCGTTTTCGCCCCGTGTGAGATTAGTTAAAGGTTTCGCAGCCTTCGCGTAATCTCTGATGAATTTCCGGTAGTATGACGTCATTTTCAAAAAACTCTTCAGTTCTATGAGTGTTTCTGGGGCCGAAAGTGTCTCTATAGCCTGCACCTTTCCAGAGTCTGGTTTTATTTCGTCAGATGTGATTACATATCCTAGAAATTCTACTTCCGTCCGCATGAATTTCGTTTTTTCCAAATTCACCCTTAAGTTAGCCTCCGTGAGCCTAGGAAATATTATTTTCATATTTTTTAAATGTTCGTCAGTATCTTTCCCAAAGACAATAATGTCATCGATATAAACGTAGCATATTCGCCCAATATACTCTTTAAGGATATTATCTATCATACGTTGGAATATAGCCGGCGCATTCTTCAACGCAAAAATTCATACTTTCCATTCATTGTTGTAAAAGCTCTTTTAGGTATATCTGCCTCCTTTGTTGCAATTTGACGAAAGCCTGATGAAAGGTCAATTGTTGTAAAATATTTAGCGTTTCCTTGACTAGCTAGTGTCGCATTAATAGCCGGAATAGGATAAGCGTTTGACACGATAACCGCGTTCAAACGTTTGAAATCTACATCCATCCTATACTGTTTTTTCACCGGAGGGTTTAGGCTTTTTCGGGTCTACCCAAATGGGAGAATAATACGGGCTTTTCGACGGCCGTATGATGCCTTCTTCGAGCAGTTCGCTAATTTGTTTGTCTACTTCTTCCCTCATGTTTGCGTGATAAGGATAGCTTTTTGTATATATAGGCTCGTCCGTAGTTGTCTTTATTTCAGCACGAACTGATGTTTGGTTTAATATTAAGTGGACCGAATAAATTCGAATACTTTTCTACCAGAGACTTCACAACTGGAACTATCGCCATAGGGATTTCAGATAACTCAGAAAAATTAATGCTCCCAACGGGTTTGTTGCTCAATGGAATTTTGATATTTGGTTCGATTGTGAGAATATGTTTTTTTCTATCTATCACTGCACCGAGTGCCTTAAGCGTATCGTCCCCTATAATTCCATCAAAAGTTTGGAGGCCTGATAATAAATAAAATGTTATTCTAGTGTCGTTTCCTACTTTGTGGTAAAATTCTCCACACATTTTTCTGTTTATTGTTATTGGTCCTGTTACTGTCTGTACCGAGAATGGTGGATCGACTGGTGTGGAATCAGTTGCTAGACTAGGTTTAATAAAGTTTTTGTTCGCCCCTGTGTCTATAAGAAATTTTAAGACATTACTACCGTTGGTTAGGCACGTCAAGTAGGGTATGCTTGAAAAAGGAGCACTGTGTCTCTTGTTCAGGACTACAGGTTTTGATGTTGTACAGTTTCTGTTGTTTTGGGAAGCCACCCTTTGACGATGTAGGCCCTCTCTTAAACGCGTTTGTGCTTGATGGTCTGTTCATGTAGTTGACATTTCTTGTTTACGCACTGCCATCAACTTTCATTTTCTCAACGGGATTAGGAGCCGTTGGCCTAGCTGGTGGCAATGAAGTCGGTCCTTGGTTTGGCTGAGGCCTATTATAAGGGTTCCTCTGATATCCCGGAGTTGAATTCCTGTTCACCCAGTTATAACTCGAGCGTGGCGGTGGTCTCTGCATTAGGTTATTCGTGGGTACAACGATTCGATTGGCTGAGAGTGTATGCACCATCGTATTCCGCAAAGTTAAATTCTGAATGTCCAGGCAAGCTAAGTAAGCTTCTGGCAAAGTTTTCCGTTTTTGCACGATGAGCATTCTAGATACCTCAGGACTCAACCCACGTATGAACACATCTAGCGCCCTGTTGCGGTAAGTCTCTACAAGAACGGAAACTGCTTTCTGTGAGTAATCGTCGCACTTTACTTTGTTGACTACACAGTGTTACAAAATGGAAAAAATTGAATGAACTTTTAAAGTGACATATTGGAAATTGTTCACCTGGTCGAATATAACTCAAAACGGTTTTTGGAAAATTTGTAACACCCTCAAAATCTTGCTTTACCGTTAAAAAACCGTTCTTCGGAAGTGTACGCGCTAATCTTTTCATTACTTGGCCATTTCTTTACCGATTTTCAATATGAAATATGTTTTGGAAAGGTAAGGATTATACCTTTAAATTGAGATCTAAAGAGTTAGCGTGTTGTAAGTTTTCATCGGGTAAACTTGGAAAATTTGTTTTTTCTTCAAATTTTTCTACTTTGACCGCATTTTATTGCAGTATTTTACTAAAAATATATCAAGTATGAGAAATTATTTTGAAAGTACATTCATGTCCAAAAATTTTGAGTGCTCATGCAATGAAATCGGACAAAAATTGACGAAGCTATTAAATTTTTTCTGCTATTAAATAAATTTACCTTGCGAAAAGTTTTTTTTTTTTTAATTTTTCTGCTTTGACCGCATTTCATTGCGTTATTTTACTAGAAACATAGCAAGTATGAGGAATTATTTTAAACACATTCATTTCCAAAAATTTTGAGTGGTCATCTAATAAATAACAAATTTTGTTACGCCTGCGGTCTATTTGTTGATAAGAAATATCGGTTCGATTTAAGAACAAATAAAGCTGTGGTTGAAGCGTTCAACCTCTTTTTCAGTTGCTCATACGTGGAAAGTGCTTGGTATGAACCCGAATATATTTGTTCGATGTTCCTGATTCCAGCCACAAATCTTCTAATGAGGTAAATGACGAACCGTACCTTCCAACCAAAGCAATAGAAACGGAACGTCATTTCGTGTCAAATCACGATTATTGTGATCTTGTGCGGGATATGGATCTGTCTATAAGACAGACAGAGATTCTGGCCTCCAGATTAAAGCAGTGGAATATAGTAGACAGTAACTTTAAAGTAACGTCTGCACGAGACAGAGACCTATCTTCGTTCGAACACATTTTCAAAGCTGATGACACCAATAACAAACTAGTTTATTGCGTTGATGTGGATGAATTGTTTGCTGCACTCGATCACGTGCACTGTCCACAAGATTGGCGATTATTTCTAGACGGTTCTTGCAAAAGTAAGTATTTAATGTGTTATGAGTGTGAGAGAACTAAATTTGAATACAATGTATCAATTCATTTTCAATTGACTAACATCGTAGGTCTGAAAGCAGTATTGCTGCACAACAGAAATGAATTGCCATCAGTTCCAGTGGCATACGCTACTGATATGAAAGAGACTTATCAAACGATGGAAAAAATTCTACGATTGTCTCGGACCTTAAAGTCCTGACAATTCTACTTGGAATGCAAGGTGGCTACACTAAATATCCTTGTTACTTTTGTGAATGGGACAGTCGTGCCAAAAATCATTACAAGTGTAACATATGGCCGCCGAGAAAGTTTCAAATTGGCAAAAATAATGTTCTCAATATTGCATTAGTTAAGCCTGATGATATAATTTTGCCGCCATTGCATTTAAAATTGGGGTACATGAAACAGTTTGTTAAACGACGCGAAAAAAACAGCGAGGCTTTTCTACACCTGAAACTTGTATTCCCCAAGTTGAGTGACGCCAAGATTAAAGAAGGTACTTATAAAAATTTCCCAACAAGAATTCTTCAAAAAGAATTCATCCTAATTTATTTTTACATTTTGATCATGAATTACAGGCGTTTTCGTTGGACCGCAGATTCGTAAGATTATGACTGATGATGACTTCATAAAAAAATTGAACCCAGTAGAGAAAAGAGCATGGGTGAGTTTCATTTCTTTGTGCCGAAACTTTCTTGGAAACACGAGAAGATCAAATTACGTTGAGGTGGTCCATGAATTTTTGGAAGCTTATGGAGAAATGGGATGCAACATGTCTATAAAAATTCACTTTTTGCATTCTCATTTGGAATTTTTCCCGGATAATCTTGGTCAATTCAGCGACGAACAAGGTGAAAGATTTCACCAAGAAATCTCCAACATTGAAAAACGGTTTACAGGAAAGAACCAAGTTAGGATGATAGCTAATTACTGCTGGTCACTCAAACGTGAAACAGATGACTCGTCTGATAACGCAGAAGATCAAGCAAACATTTTTAGCTATAAAGTTATTTAGCATTTTAATGATTAATTTTTTTTTTTTTTTTCAGTCACAATAAAATTTTGAAGTTGAAAGATAATCAAAATGTATGAATTTTTAAATATGGTCATCATCTAAAATAATTTAAATAGTAATAACTCTGTCAATTTCCAACTTAATAGCTTAATCGACGCAGTACTAAATTCACTTTAATAATATTGTCTTTGATAGGTACCTTTCTGAATTAAGACTATCGTAAAATCGTAGTCAAAGTTTCAAAATAAATTTTTTTTTATTAAGATACGATTTTTTTTCTCTGTAGCTTTGTCAGTTCTCGTTTGATTTTGATGAGTTATACGCCATTAAAATAGTGCTTTGTCACCTTTCAAAATATTCAAACAACTTTTGAATCGGATGAAAATTCGCAAAGATATGATTGACTAGCGAATGACCTCAAAAACAGTTTTTTGGCCCTAAAATGAGATTTTGGGGGTGTTTCGCAAATTTCAAGTATACAGTTTTTCTTAGTTTTATAAGGCCTAACGCCTAGGCTAGGTCTCTTTCAAAGTTCATTTTCAGTGTTACACAGTGCTATTAGCGACAGTTGGTGGTTTACCGTCGCATAGAACTTGTCCAGCTGAGAAGCTCCTTGAGTAAATTGATTCAACTGATGCTCGAGCGTTCGAATGTCCCTCTTATTCGCGTAGTGAAGCGATAAGACTCGCTTGATCTCCGCCCAATCGCTCTCAAAAACGTTGTACGCCACCAACGCCGCATCAGCTCCACCCCGGATTTTTTGCCTGGTATTCTGCAGGATGTCGCGATATAGAGGCATCTCTTTGACCACTTGGTAGTCAGAGAGTATGCCCTCGACGTTGTGAACTCACGATATGTACTGGGAGGGGCTACCCTCAAAAATTTGTAGCTCATTTACGCAGTCGTGGAATCTGCCAATGTCCTTTAGATACTGTTCCGATAGGGGTGTTCGCACCGCTACCGGCACACCTTGCGGCCTTAGGCTAGCCTGCTCTACGCTACCTAACCGTCCATCAATTGTAGTCAGATTTTGGTCTTTAATTACATTATTTGACTCAATCCTCTCTAGCCTAGCATCTAGAGCTGCACCATTGTTCTCAATCGCACCAAGTCGTCCCTCAAGTCTCCTAATCTGCTCGAGAAGAACATTAATACCCCCATTGAGTTCATTGACTTTGGAAGTTAAGGCGTCCATTTCAAGAAAATTTAAAAATTTATTATTTTAATTAACAGTTTCTTAACAGATTCAAGGCACGGGATTGGCACTAATTTTTTTACTTTATAGCACAGTACGATAATGAAAATAAAATCAATTGTTTTCTAGTTTGGCAAACAGTGGCTCTTTATAAACATTTTATGTATGCGTTTTCTGTTTTTTTTTTTTTTTTGTTTAATATATTTTTGGTTGTTGATTGGAGTTACTGGTCTTTTCTTACACTTTGACAGTTTCCTGCAAAAGAACAAGAAAATAAACGTAAATTGGTTTGTGTAACTTTTACCGTGTTCTGATGGAAACAGCGACATGTACACGGTTGGCGTTTCACATACATTAGTCTTTAAATAAAGTAAATTTGGGTCATGGAAGGGCTGTGTCGTCCTTTTTAGTCGTCAACAATTAGATTGAAGGCAACCTACTAAGGCACAGCTTGCTTCACAACCAAATTTTGAACCTATCGCAATCTCCAGTGTGTTCTAATGTGTACGCTGGAAGTGCCATCGTGGATAGGGAGTAGCTATCGTATTCTTATGTGAACGACAGCGTGCGCCCGAAACTGATATTGGCTATGGCATGATCGCAAAATATGTTAACCCATTGGCTTTTGTGGTGGTGAAATCCGGCCTAGGAGTTTAGGAACTCGGATTCACCTAGCCAAGTTATTCCTGTATCAGCCCGCAAGCGTTGACTGGAGAGGACGTAGCAATTTATGGTCTAAACCTGAGGTTCCTCTGGGTCACAGGACTTAGCCGTGTTCGTTTAACTGCCCTAATATGTGCCCCAATTATTTAACTTGGTTGACCTCTTCTAAGAAGAGGAGCTTTATAACTCTGGAGTGTCCCGTGGGGATCGCAGAGCTAAGCTAATATTATAAACCGCAGGGTTCTGATGAACCGTGGTTTCATAATATTTTTTTATGCGGATGTACAAGCCATTATTTATAATTTTATATTTTAATTTATTCTTCTTTTTTTCCACTTACACTTTGTCATAACCACTTTATCACTAGCACTTTCGAACACTTTCAACAATCACTCAGGAAGGACTCCCACAATTAAGGGAATCCATCACGGAGGAGCTCTACCGCTAAGTAGGCTCCTCACAAGGACCCACATTTCGAGAGAATGAATACAAAAATATTCTAAAAGCTAACACTTAGTATCTAAACGACATGAATTAAATGGATAATTGCTGACGCTGCGCTACCCACGAATTGCATTTTGCATTTCGGCTAAATATCAATTACGTTGGCTATGCGCGTGTTTGGGGAAGTGCGGCATCAGCACTTTTAGGGCCAGTTTTTCTGTGCTGGTTTAAACTCAGTTTAAACGGAGTTTAGTTAAACTCAGATTAAATTTAAACTAAGTTTAAACTGGACAGTTGTTTTTCAGTGCAAGTTTAAGGCCGCAGTTAACATTGGCCATTTTGTATGGCAACATTGTTTTTTTCTTTATCTAGATAAGACAACAGCTGATGTTTGTTGACAATTTGATGCCATTGCTAAATAATTTTCTGTTACTACATATCGCTGTGATAAAATTAAGTTAATAATAAATAAAAATGTCTGTGAGAAGTAACAATTTTTCATCCACTGAAGTTAACTATTTGCTAGAATTGGTAGAAGTGAATTAAAGTGTGCTGGAATGTAAAAAAACCGACCGAGTCAGCTCAGACGATAAACTCAAAGTTTGGAGCCAAATAGAAATAGAATATAATGCAAAGTTTGGTGGCCAAGTGTATAGAAGCGCAAAGGTGCTGAAGACCAAATTTGAAAACGTGAAGAAGGAGTCGAAGAAGAGGTTGGCAGCAGAAAGACGTGAGATGTATAAGACCGGCGGTGGAACAAGAGATTCCATACCCAGCACAACGTTGGACGGAAAAATTTTAAGTATTTGTCAGCCCGAGCAAATTGCTGGAAGTGAAGCTATATATGATGATGACATAATAGAAATATCTCGTAATTATTTGCCTATAATATTTAAAATGTGTTTGTGCTATGTACATACATATATGTATATAATTTTGTTATTCTTTTAATCCAGAAGAATCATGCATTGTACAAATTCCTGCAGAATCGGAGGATTTCTCAGCATCCCCACCAGAAATGAAATGAATATGTACCTCCTTAGTTTATTTAGTATTAAGGTTATTAAACAAATTTAGATATGTAAATAGTTACTATATAAATTAATACCAATGAAATGAATTAAAAGACTTGAATTTGTACCTCCTTAGTTTACTTACATCGTATTAAGATTATTAAACAAATTTTGTTATACATAGATATGTAAATAGTTACTACATATATAAAATAATACCAAGAATGTGCCTTTTTTGTTCAATAATGTTAACGTACAAAAAATACTCGCAATTGAATGCATTTATATGTGATATTTTAATGGATATATAATACATTTAACTATAGCTATTAAGAGAAGTATTTACATGAATGACTTTAAATGAAAACACAAAATATATATGTATGAACTCATTTTATTAACTATATCTACCGTCTTTCACTACGAAGTAAATCTTTAAAATAATGGTTTACTAAAAGAGGTCTTGTTGAGTTATTTACATTTGATGATTCCTGTTGTGTGTTTCTAGGAACTGTTAGCACGAAATCCACAGCAGATGATATGTCATGTGGTAATATTGGCAATTCAGGCTCGCAGTTCATGCAGCAAATATTATGCAAGACTGCGGTAGCTACAATTATACTTTGGACTTTTCGCTGGTTCAAACGAATTCCAAGAGATAAAATAGGAAAGCGCCTTTTCCATACTCCATAACTTCTTTCAACGGTACAACGTGTTCTAATTAAAGACTCATTAAATAACTTTTCTTCTGGAGTCATCGGATTTGTCAAAGGAGTTATCAGAAATTTTTTGTTCGGGTATCCACTATCCGCAATAATTAAACCGTTACCGAAATCACCACTTTCAAACCGTGAGTATATCCTCGAATTGCTTAATATATTTGAATCATGAGCAGATCCTGGCCACCGGGCCACAATATTTGTTATTTTGAGGCTAGCATCACATGTAGTTTGTACGTTTATAGAAAAAAATCCCTTTCGATTCCGATACAGCTCCGGACTGTCGCCACCTTCAAAAGAGTTATGTAAATAAGTATGAATTCGGTATCAAGTTAAAGTAAACTTATTACCAGGAGAAATAATCTTTATGTGTGTGCAATCCAAAGACGCTATTACTGTGGGAAACTTTGCTATTTTGAAGAATCCTTTATATGTTTCATGTTTCTCCGTTTCGGTTTCCGGTAATTTAATAAAACTAGCCCTCATCAGAGCTATGTGGTGCGACACCAATGTTACCACTTCAGACACTGTTGCCTTCGATACTCCAAACAAATCGGCAATTGTTTGAAGCATTCCACCAGTTGCATATACCCGTAGGGTAGTAAGTAGCATTTGTTCTACCGTTAATGCGTGATTCCTTAAATTCCGATAATTAAATATTTTGAATCAAATTGAAATCTTAACTTTTACCAATTTGTGGGGTGCCTGATATGTTCTCCAATAAGTTCCAATACACTATAAGGGGATGTTTTTGTCAAGCGAAAGCGGTCGAAGAAATCCTTTTCGTCAAAAATATCAAAATGATTCGGATGAGTAGATTTTACTCTTTTTCTCCTTAATATAGTAATTGTAAGTATTTCGCTTACTTCTGTGTCACTGTAGTCACTTTCATCAGAGGAAATATCCATTTTTTTTTAAATAAAAATTCAATTAGAGGACCTTGCGCTCAAATATTTGTTCCAACCAAAATAAAGTAGTTGGCGAACAGCTGATTCGTTAAACCTGGAGATTCACTCGTTGCTTAAAGTAACGTGTTGTCCCTTCTTATACATTTATGTTCTTTGGTTAAACGGAGTTTAACCGTGCGCGAACGGCCGTTTAAACTTAGTTTAAACTCCGTTTAAAGTTGACTGAAAAACAAGCATGCTGAGTTTAAACTTAGTTTAAACGGCAAACAGAGTTTAACTTGCACTGAAAAACTGTCCCTTAGTGTGCTGGCCCCCCTGTTAACTTGTATGTATGTATATATATTTGAAGTTCTTGTATACTTCGTGAATGCAGAAATAAACATGCCTATAAACGTATGTATGTATATGTATATTAATATAGCATAGAGTCGTACATATAGGCCCGTAGTCATAGGCAAGTTAAAGTCGGCTCTAATGTTAGCATTAGCTTTTTTGACAGATATCTCATCGAAAAATATTTCAAAAAGTTGCTACTAACTTTAGAGTCGACTTTAAATTGACTATGACTACAGGCCATTTTTATTAAATGTTGAAAGTATGGACTTGCCGCTCCGCAGAGTAAAGGTCATAAGAGTGACCAGCCACCAGTTCCTTTTATATACATACATATATATTTGTGACCTCGACTACTATTCCTTTGCTGGACCTGTCCGATAATCCGGACGAGAGTCGCACACAAGAGGAAAGTTAATAAACGAATTGAACTTTATTGAAGTTTGCTGTCCAAAGCAATATTGGACGAACTAACCCAAATGACCTGAAGCCGACGAATGTGTGTATTAGAGCTGTAGTAAACCGTATGTATTCGTTACCGAGTAACGAGTTCAACGCCTGACTCGAAGTACCGAATCGTTACTTACAAAATGAACTCGGTACTCGCATATTCCGTATATGTAGTTGTCAATTTGATTGTTTATATTGTGCGGAATGAAACAGTTATGAGTATACTCCTTTTCAACACAGCAGTATCTTCTTACACCTTGCAAGGCAACGTTTCGGTATGATTCGCTTGTGCCGATTTATGTACAGGTTTATGTTCTTTCTTTCTCACACACGCCAATGTTGCGTTCGCAATTTTGAACTTTTTGGAATCGTAACAAAAATACGTTGCGTCTAAATATTTATTTATATATTTATATTTATTAAACATTTATTTAAAAAACTACCAATGTTCACACTTTTACATCTGAATTAAAAATGTAAATACAATTTTTTAAACGAACTAACTAACCATTTTGCATTTTCATACTTTCATTAAGATGTTAAACGATAATATCCTTTGAAATTATCAAGGCCATAAATGTACGCAAACTTCGATGATTTTACATCTCGTGAAACATACCAGTGTTTGATTGTATCAAAAGTAACGAGAAACGATACGAAAGTAACGGGTGCTGAGTGTTTCAGCAACGAAAACATACGGGAACCAAACTTTTCGTTACTTTTACAGCTCTAGTGTTTATTACTATGCTAAGCGCGATATTTATAGATGATCCTGACGATGCTGATCGGCAATGATGCATTTTAGAGTTCTCTTCCAACTATACAGAGTTGCATTTATATAAACATAACAGTAGGCTTACGTGTATAGTAGCTAATAGTATGCTAGCAAGTGAAATAAAGTAAATATGTATATGAGTTGTAGTTGCTACAATGTCTTTTTGAAAAGTTTTATGTTTATATAAACATATTTGCAAATCTTATATGAAAAAAGTTCCACAGTTTATATTATCGCTTATTTATTTACATATGTTCATATATTTTGCATTTAGTAAAACACATACACATACGATATACATATATAAGCTACATATGTACATATGTATATGTACATATACATATAAGATGTAAATCTGAATTAAATTAACTTTGAGTTTCTAGTTTATTTCTATTGTATTTATTTGTAATTAAAGCGTAAGAAATTATAACTTTAAACACAAAATTAAATTAAATTAAATATTTTAAATCACTGACATTTTTATTTATTTGTTTATCAATCAATTAAAATACATTAATTTTGTTCTTTGCCATTTGTATTTTTTTGTTATAAATTTTAAAGAAAAAATAAAACAATATATTTGAAATAAAAAAATAGTTTTACTCTGGAGATCGATCATAAGATTCTCGTGCAGCAAAAGTAAAGTCTAACCACTGGGCTATTGCACCAGCGGCTCCGGTCCTTGCTAAGAAGCAGTTCTCTTTTAGCGATCGTTGACAATGGGCTGATATTCATAAGTGTGAGAGAGATAGCTATATAGTTCCACAATGGCAATAAATGTGTATGCATGAATGTGATAAAAGATCATACGTACACAAAACTTCGGGCACGATTTTTGATTCAATATTAAGAATGTAATCGCAAATGTATCTAGCGAATTGGGTACGCGTCACGGTTACTGCTGTTGCTGGGTTAAAAACGAGATATGTATATGTATATCTGGTAATTTCTAAGCAACTAATAAGTAAATTGGTCTGAAATCGTTTATATATATTTTTTTAATGATTTGCAGATTTGATGGTCCTGATTTGCTTAATCAGTATGAATTTTTTCCATCCAAAAACTACTCAAAATATTTATTTGGTTGTCATGCCCAGAACTTCAGAAAAGCTTCTTTCAATCGCCACACGATTGCTTGAAAAATTCAATGTGTAAGCTCAGAATTACACATTTTTAGAACATATTTATGTGCTATGCCCAACGTCAATGTATGCAGTTGGCGCACATGTTGGGTACGTGTAAAAGCTCATACCCGACAAACAGTAGATTCAAAAGTAATTTTATACAGTTTATTAGGTAAGCGCTTGTTGGTGGTACAGTTATGTTTTTTTTTAAGTAAACATTCTACAAGCAACTAGCATACCTATATTTTTAATTTCGGTACTCACATCCAAGCAAAGAGAAAAATATTGGTCATAGAAAATATGTATGAACTAATTTGTTTTGCTTTACGGATATTTTTATTTGCCCATACATATGTACATATCACTTCCAAAACAATCTAGTACTTCATAAGGGAGCTCTATAAAAAAATATGCCATTATCAAAAGGGCATCAGCGCTTAGATAGTTCAATAATAATAATAATTTGGCGCTTACACTATATAGCTCAGTGGTTGGCCGAGCTTCTCCTACCATTTGTGGAGTGCGTCTTTATATTATACCACACATGGAGGGACCTACAGTTTTTGTGCCGACTCCGAACGGCAAATGTATTTAATGAGAAGCTTTTTCATGGCAGAAATACCCTCGGAGGGTTGCCATTTCCTGCCAAGGGGTGACCGCTATTAGAAAAAACTTTTTCTATTATAAAGATTTTGTTTGCCCTGATTCGAACCTCGAACACACCGGCATATCAAGTTATAGCACGCACACTTTTCGGTCTTCACTCTGCATAAAAAGTAGTTGTTTTTGCATAACTTTTTCGCGACCTCCTCTAGTGGTCTTATTCGTAACTTAGCGACAAATCGGAAAGATTGACACTTTACCAAATTCGTCGAAAAGTTTGCGTTACAAAATTTTGCTTACCCAGTTCAAGCATGCACCGCTTCATACTCGGCCACAGCGGAGCCACCCCTGGAAATACCTACACATTAATCTGTAATATTTTACAGTGTATATGTCTGCATGCGGTCACAAAGTTGTCCATTTCGAAGGTAAAAGACTTGAAACTGAAGCTGGGATAAGCGTCACTTTAAAACATAAAGACCAAACTGGGGGTGAAGATCAGCAAACAATTGTGTGAAAAGGGGCTTAAGTATATTAAAGGCGTTGCAGGTAGGTGAAAATATAACCTTCCCAATAAAGGGCATTTCCTGACTAGTATGTTCTTACAAGCCTTTTATTTATGAATTTAAACTGTGATTACGGTTGTCAATAAAATAATGTAATGGAAATCAGACTCTTTTGGTAAAAATTAGAGACGACACTTCAAAAAACATCTTACTTACTTACTTAATTGGCGCATCAACCGCCTAAGCGATTTTGGTATTCGCCGTCGCAAAGGTCCATAAATCTTTCTCTCGAACACTCCAAGAGCCCTCTCATCTGATGTTGTCATCGTCCATGCTTCTGCGCCATACAATAGGAAGGGCATGATGAGAGACTTATAGAGTATGGTTTTTGTCCGCCGAGAGAGGACTTTACTGTGCAATTGCCTACTCAGTCCAAAGTAGAACTTGTTGGCAACAGAGATTCTGCGTTGGAATTCAAGGCTGACTCTGTTATTGGTGTTAATGCTGGTTTCAAAGTAAACGAAGTTCTCTACTTTTTCAAAGTTATAACTTTCAACAGTGATGTTTGATCCGAGTCGTGAATGTGCCGACTGTCTATTTGATGACAGGATATATGTACAGTGAAACCTCTACTGGCGGACACCTCCAATAAGCGGACACCTCTCTTAACCGGACAAATATTCAGGAACCAAGTTTTACGTTGCGTTTTCAGAACAAACTCCACTCTAACAACCGGACACTCTAATGACCGGACGCGGACACTTTTTTTTACTATTTTTTAGTTTTATTACCTCTCGCAAGCGGACGCGGACCTCTCGATAACGGCCAAGAAAAATAAATTACTAAACAAAAGTGTAAAGAAAACAGTAAAAAACTCTGGTAAGCGGACGCGGAACTCTTATTTGCGGACAACGAAGATCAATAATTAAAAATAAAGAAGAATAACTTGACCGAATAGCCGAAATCTTCTATGTATATATACGAGTAATATGTACATATGAATACACACAGCATATGTATGTACGCACATCAACAGCTAAAAAAATTTGAGGACGAGCATAAACATGTTAACATGTTGCGGGATCTAGTGCAACAATTTGTAGCTTTTAGCATAAAAAGATCGAAAATTGTAAATCATTTGATTTGCATTTGCAAAACGTTTACGTCGTGTTAATTACCCGAACGTGAGAACATGTCACAAAAAAAGAAAATTCTTTCTATTAAAGAAAAAAATGGAATTTTAAATGTGATGGATAAAGAAAATGTATCTGTTCGTGCTCTTTGAAAAAGTTTAGTGCTTTATATTAGTGTAATTGTGTTTGAAAAACCCAGGCTGCCACTATTCCCATATCGAAGTTATCGGCTCTTACAGAGCTTTTAAATGGAAATCAGCAAGGTCAGCATTCGAATGATTTTTTGTTAATCGACGAAATTGTTAGTACAGAAGACATTAATATTGATATTGTCATTGACGAAAATGTTACTGAGGAATTATCTGATAGGGGAACCGAAGACTTAAATGAAGTATGTATGTGTCCCGGATGCGGGTCAAATTAAATCTTATTCTGAAGCATTAGAACAACATCGCCGTATTAAAAAATTGGTTAGTGACGAAGTTGCCGGATTCCAGTACGCCAAAACTTTGAACAGTCTTAAAAACTGTTTTATAAAACATAATCAAGGAAAGTTGCGACAGACCACGGTAAAAGAGTTTTTAAAAATAAATACGTAATTGCCAACATATGTACATACACAAACGCATTTATTGTTACTATGATATATCTCACAATAAAAATTAAATATGTAAATTAAATTACCAAGAAATCTATTTAATTAAAAAATAAGTGTGTGTATAAATTTTATTCTAATTTTTATTCGTCCACTCCCATAAGCGGACACCCCCCATAAGCGGACAAAAATTGTGGAACCGTCAGTGTCCGGTTGTGGGAGGTTTCACTGTACTTCGTCTTGCCCTCGTTTACCTCCAGACCCATTCACTTTGTTTCTCTATCCAGTTTGGAGAAGGCAGAACTAACTGCGCGGTTGTTAAGACCGGTGATGTCAATGTCATCGGCGTACGCCAGCAGCTGCACACTCTTATAAAAGATGTTGCCTGACCGATTTAGTTCTGCAGCTCGAATTATCTTCTCCAGCATAATGTTAAAAAAGTCGTACGACAAAGAGTCACCCTGTCTGAGACCTAGTTTGGTATCAAACGGCTCGGAGATGTCCTTCCCAATTCTGAGGAGCTGGAATGTTGCTCAACGTCATTTAACAAAGCTGAATAAGTTTTGCCGGGATACCAAATTCAGACATTGCGGCATATAGGAAACTTCTTCTCGTGCTGTCGAAGGCGGCTTTGAAGTCGGCAAAAAGATGGTGTGTGTCGATTCTTCTTTCTCGTGCCTTTTCCAAGACCTAGCGTATTGTGAATATCTGGTCAGTGGTAGATTTACCAGGTCTAAAGCCACACTGATAAGGTCCAATCAGTTCATTGAGGATGGGCTTCAATCTCTCACACAATACGCTGGACAGAATCTTATATGCAGCATCACTCTTTTTGTGGATCACACTTAAGTTCCAATTAGCAGGCATGCGTTCTTCCGACCATATTTTAGAAATGAGCTCGTGCATGGACTTAACCAGCTTCTCTCCGCCGTACTTAAATAACTGAGCTGGTAACCCGTCGGCCCCGGGTGATGGTACATCACGTCCATTATCATTGATTGGGGATTCGGGTTCAAGATCTTCTCCAAGGTTGTTGCAGTTGCTTCCATTAAGCAGTGTGGAGAAGTGCTCCCTCCATAATTTAAGTATGCTGTGGACATCAGTCACCAGGTCGCCGTTGCCATTCTTACAGGAATTCGCCCCGGTCTTGAAACCTTCTGTTAGCCGCCATACTTTCTGGAAAAAAATTTCGGTCGCTTTTCCTGTCGGCCAGCACTTCGCACTCACGCATTTCGGCCTCTCTCTTTTTCACACTTCTTCAACTCACAATAACGCTCCCGCACAGCTCGCTTTGCGCCCAATCGCAGTGTAGCCCTGTAGGCAGCGTCTTTACAGTTTAAAAATTGTTGATTTGTATAGGTAAAGATATCAAAATATTACAATTCTGCGATCGAAGCGTCATAACTTAAAACAGGAATAAATTAAAATAGAAATTGAAGCATTAACTTTGTCAAACACGTTCAAATCATGACTTATACAGTTCTCGCTGCTTACTAGGAAAGAATGCTGAATTTAAATGTTTTGTAAGAAATTCATTTCTACTCTCAGTAAATAAAAGTTTCAATCTCCATTGACACGGCGAAAAAGACATTCTTATTATTAACTTTTACCTGTTGAGTTGCGTCCATTTAATTTTCATGAATTACGACTGCAAGTCAATGATATTTAATAAATTGCATAGATAAAAAGGATACTTTATTATTGTATGTAGCTGCTGCTTTTCTTTTCTGAGTAAAAAAATGTATGTAGTGAAGACTAAAAAAGTCCAAGAAAGTTCCAAAACTCTCTCCTGACCATTCAACTATGAGTCGCTTCGTACAAGTAATTTAAACCGGTTGGTTGGTGTCACCGATGGTGTTCAAAAATGCGCTTTGATGATCAGGTTACACGAACACGTGGGAGTAATTTTCTTGCAATTAGGATGCGATTACGATAATGCCGACGATGAGCTGTGAAAGGGTAATTGAAGAATGGGTTGCGCAGCATGAAGGCGTCGGCGTTGTCACGTGTCGGAACTCGAAAAAAATTACACACAAAGCCAGTTTCCTACATACATACATTTGTACATATACCATGCATAGATATTTATGTATGTATATACATATGTCGGTATGAGCGAATGTCAGCAACGATGAATGAACTCAATAATATACCAAGGCAAATGAGCTATGGTGTGGGTTTCTTGTGTAATGTCTTGGGGTAGATTTACATACATACATACATACACACATACATATGTATATCTAAATTTCTTGTCTGGCTAAGTTGGAAAGGAGTGAAGAAGGCGATTGATTCCGGGCGCTATTTCAATTTGGCAAAGTGAAAAACCTTCACTTTTGAAGCTGATTGACTTCTTATCCTTGAACGGATTTGAATTGTGATTCGCACCAGCGTACGACCGGTTGATCTTTATTATTGTGTAGGCAAATACACACGTAAGTACACATACAGACATGCATATGTATATTGTCATACACATACCCTGCAGGAAAAACAAACTTTTTTTTTAACAAACTTCTGATTCCTACCATTAATATTTTAGTATGTTTTTTGTATGAAGTTATGTCAGAGTGTCAAGTTTAGTACAAAAATGTGTAAGTTTCAAGGCGCCATATATGATCACTAAATTTAAAAAAAAAATTGTTTAACTGACAGTGTTGCGCAGTTTTTTTTTTTATAAAAACGTTAATCAAGCGTTATTTTGAAGAAATTGCGGAAAAGCATCATGTTTAAATTGTTGTGAAGTAATAAAACTATTTTTTTCCAAAAACGCTGGACTTTAATGAAAAAGCTATTAATTTTCCAATACACTCACATCTAAATTTCTGAATTATTTAGGTCCTCTAACGAGAAGGAAATATTTGTATATACAAGTTCAATTTAAATTTGCCAAAAATCGAAAGTTTCAATGGAAAAAGTTTTTGAAAATAGGGCTCATTTTTTATTTAAAATTATTTGAAAGCCGCCCAAATGTTTTCGACTTTTGTGTTATGTGTTATGCCGGAATTCGGTATGCAGTGTCAGTCTTTTAAAGATAGTATCAAGTAGAGACAAGTCTTCTTTTTAGATCCGTTGGAAATTCGCTTAATAGTGATCAGGCAAAAAATATAAATAAAATAAAAGAAAAGCAAAGCGAAGAAAATTAGTTATCTCTAACAAGTTTAAGACTTGACATTATAGAACATTTTTTAATCGATCGGCCATCTCAAAATTTTACCTGCTTAATAGGGGTTGTAAATGAGTATAAAAGCTATTATATTGATGGTTTTTTTGCTTATGTTAAAACAATTTGAATCAAAATAGATGATTTTAATAAAATTTTAACTTTTTTTCTATAACAGTTTTTTAAATTTTCGAGAATGTATTTTTGTATCCCGTTAAATTTTAATACAACAAAGTGCAAGCTTAAAATGGTTATTAATTTCCATTAATTTTTGACTGTTTTACAATTAAATGGAAGAACATCTACTCATAAAATACTATAACTAATGATTTATACTAAATTAATTATGTATGTATGTATATAAGTTTGTATGTAGGTTAGTTTTGGTGACATAGGGGCTCACTAAGGCTTAAGTGCATAGTCCATTGCGGTACAAATGGTCCTTCCATGAACAGAAAACAATAACCACCGGTAGATATACGTATGTGTTTGAACCTGAGCCTTGCGAATGTAGGACAGCTGAGAAGGAAGTCTGGTCAGGACGCCAATCAAGGCTGACAGCAGTTACCTGGTAGTATTTAGTAATTCTCCAGACCGCCTTCGTCGACAACCGGCCAAAAGGACTTTGCAAATTTGCAAGTCGGGGTTTCCGCACAGCTTTTGCTAAGCCGAATGTTTGCCCACTTTTCCAGGAGCAGACAAAATGTGAAAAGTGGGATTCCTCTGTCTTCCGGGAGATTTCATCTGTTGTGCACTGCCGAGCCAGCTAATCGGTGTAACAGTTTCCTGCAATGCCGTCTGGGACACAAGCCAACCGGATATATAAATCTTCTGAGGCGGCCGAGCATTCCCCGACCACATTCGACCGCACCGTCAGCGATCTCCCTTTGTGTCTTTTGGGATCATTTGGGGAGCGCACGTTTCGAAGTATACAATCACAAACTTCAACGATTACGAACAATCTACGATAACAAATCGATATGGGAGGCGTCATAGGTACCCTGCCTTACCTATAACTTAAAAAAATGCCTCCGTTAGGAACTTCAGCAGGAATAAACGAATAACTGCGCAAATTTACACGTCTTTCCGGGCTGTGGTTCGGACGTTCTGCGCGGACATAAAGAAATAATGTTTCATTATTAAGATCACTTATTCAGTTTCTAAAATAAGAACTATTTTCGATGAAATTACAGTGCGAATATAGTAGAAAATAAAAAACACATTTTCCGTAAATACATATATTTAGGCTTAAACGTCTCGAAGACCTGAGCTATTGGAAAAAAATTTGATCCAGCTTCAGATTGTCGCACCAATTTTCTATAGAAGCGATAATGTAAGCAAAGAGCGAATTTTCCTTCGGGGTCTGTATGTATTCACATACATATGTACATTCATTTGTATACTTATACTATGTAACATTTGTAAGTGCGTGCGTGCGCTTGTTCGTGTGATTCCTGGCTTTGTAACTTCTGGATTGGTGCCCTGCTGGGAGTCAAGAAGGCGCAAAGGCAGCGTGCAAAGACCCCTCAGACCAAAGCAATCAGCAGATAATCAAGATGTAGCAAAATATTCGTCAGATGAGTATATGGGCGGCTTTTAGAGTAGCGTACACGAGGCTTCAATGTGTCGAATGGAAATGTAATTTAAAACCGTGAAAACACCGTCCGTTGCCAAAAGAGCTGCATAAACAAATAAATGTGTATGTATGTATGTATGCATGTATGTATTTACATGTATATAGTTGCCTTAACATGAAAAGGCCTTAACCCGCAATCAAAAACGAAAGTTGTTGATGCATCTCAAACCTAGTTCTATTCGTTAAAAGACGCGGCATATTAAAATAAGCATTAAACAAATTCTATTACTATGCATTTAGAATTAAAAACTTTATTTTGGTTTTGTCCGGAATTACAGTGCACTCGCAAAAACTCGAACCTACACTTGAACACTTTTTATTCTTCATTTACTACTTTAAAACTCGAACAAAATATGATGGTCGAACACAATTTTATTTTTTTTTTATTTTCTCTGCGGAAAGATTAGAAACTATTACTGGAGACTCTTTGTAAAAGTTACCAAACTTTGATTTTGATTGCGCCCAACTGACGGCTGTTTTCTTACGTTGTCATCGCTTGTACTTGAGATTTTTGTTTAGCAAAAGAGGTTAAAATAAAAGTTTTTTTTTGTATAATGAACCGAATGTTTAACGTTTAGAGTTTAACAAAAAAGGCTGAAATAATTAACGCAGTTAAAAATGGTAAAGCTTCACAGCTTTCTCCAAAAAATACAATATTGCTAAATCTACAATGTGTGGAATTGTAAAACGAACAAAAAATTTAGAATGCGATAATAATACGTAAAGCACTATAAACCCATAGAATTCCAAATATTTTAAATTTTGACAGAAAAATTAAATAATTATATGCATAAAAAACTGCTAAATCGAATAAGTAAAATATAAGTCGATTACATTCGAAAACTAGAACAATTCAATCGAGTTTTCGCGAGTGTAGGTACGCATACTGTATATCAAAATTATTTTTTTCTTTGCCAGTAAAGATTTATTTCGATATTTTTGATACACTCTTATAACTTTACTACTTATCATCTGAATCATGTAGGTGTATTACCGATTTTTCAATTCGAATATGTATGTATATACTAATTTCGTTTTCGAAGTAATGCGAGTTAGGACCTTTTCGTATTAAGGCAACGTTATGTAGATTCTAACATGACAAAAGATAGCTCATACCTATTCAAATGTGTTCATTGGTAAAGTACATTCATATACATATGTATGTACATAAATATGTATGTAGTGTGGATTAATGCAAGATGAAGGCGGCAACTGTGGTAACTATAGTGTAAGCCGATGAGATCTTACATTTCGTGTTGAATACTATCATTACCTTAATGAAGACTGTAGCGAGAGTAGATACGTAGTGGTATCAAATATGTATGTAAATACATATACAATTGTATTTGTGTATGCAATATTTATGTATGAATTTTTGTACACCCACAGTTCTTCACCTGACACTAAGGGTTACCTATTGAAGAGGGCGAAGTGAGCAACTTTCATACATTAGGTTGTGGTCTTATCGTTTACCAACCAAATTCAAAATGACCCAAAACATCAAAAATATTTTAATGCGCAACAGTGCCACACTCAAATTTCCGGTAATCTTATATTAGAAGTGAATATAGAAATGCAATGGCTCGAAAACGGCTTGACCGAGTTAAATTATTATTTTTTTATTTATTTGCTATAATACCCGAATTGTTTGAAAAGCTTTAGTTTAATAAATGAAACAATAAAATATGGGTGTCAAACGAAAGAAATTTAAGTAAGTAAGCTTATTTTCGAAAAAAAAGCAGAGTTGCCACAGGATCACGGTGGCACACTTAGGCTGTAAGAAGCCCCTTGTGATACCACTGGCATAAGCCATGCATTCCCTCCCTCCCTTTTTTCAGAAATTGAACCATCCTGTGCGCTTAATGTAGAGTGGAAAGTTGGAAATGTTTGCCGAGTTGAAGTCAGCTAAACAGTCCAGAAAGTAACTTGTAAAAGCTTTAATGCGCGTCTTGGCCAAGCCGGGGCAGAGTTAGTGCGCAATACTCTCCAAAACCTCCTCGTTTCGGCAACTGCGGTAAAAATCGTTTGCTGGGTAACCTAGCCTTTCCAAAAGCGTGCCCATGAGGCAGTGCCCGGTTATCACCCCAACTACTAATCTGAGAGAGGAGCGGCCAAGCATAGTTAGAGCTTTAGAGCGCTTCTCATCGGCTTCTGGCCAGATTTGTCTGGTAATGTGGCAGGTGGGCTCCGATGCCTACCTTAAATTTACCTTACCCATAAGCTCAGATCTTAAACTGAGTTTAAAGAATGCCAAGGGTAAACCCGCCTCTTGAGCAGAGTTTATCGCAGTTAGTTCCGTCCCTTTCCTTGCTAGTTCATCTGCCAGGCAGTTGCCATGAATGTCCTTATGGCCAGGGACCCAAACAACATGTACGGAGCAAATATCCGCCAGCTGGTTTAGAGCTGCTCTGCATTCAAAGGCTAACTTGGAGGTTGTACCGTAGGAATTCAGAGATTTGATAGCAGCCTGGTCAGAATAAATGGTAATGCCTCGTTCTAAAGAAGTGCACGTTGTAAGGCCACGAGCTGCTTCCATTATTGCATTTAAATCGGCCTGGAAAACACTGCAGTGGTCCGGTAAACGAAGACTGAGGTTTAGATCGATTTCACTAGAGTGAATCCCGCTGCCTACTCTTTCGTTTAACTTGGAACCATCTGTGTATACAGCCCTCGATCCTGGATCCAGGTCCAGGGATTCTTGTGGAGAATCTATTTCCAGAGAATGGAGGGTGTAAAATGTAATCCAACCTCATCGGGTTGTCTGGCAGAGTTTCCTGGACCTTTGCGTGCCCGTAGTTAAGATTTCTTCACGGAAGGATCGCATTTAGCCTAGCAGCACTACAGGCCGCCAAAAATTTACCGTAGAGATCCACCGGTGGGAGATTTAACATTATTTCCAGAGATTTGGTGGGTGTAGAAGGCAGTGCTCCCGTGGTGAGCATTGCGGCTGCCCTCTGGACCCGTTCTAGTTTGGGTCTGGTAAGAGTCCTGTTCAATGTGGCTTTATACCCCATTTCTTCCCCACGGTCGCCTTACAGGCGTATAGAGCAACAGTCGAGTTTTTTGTCTAGTATAATTCCGAGATATTTGACCTCGATTGAGAGACTAAGAACCACTCCGTTTACGGATGGTAGTTTGAAAGCGGGAATTTTGTATTTCCTTGTAAAGAGCACCGCTTCGGTCTTGGTGGGGTTGACATTAAGTCCACATTCCACAGACCAGCGAGCTACGATATTTAGAGCGTTTTGCAATAAATCGCTTAGGACTTGAAGGTGTTTGCCCGCTGCTGTTATTGCCAAGTCATCAGCATATGCAACGACCTTGCAGCCGGTGCTCTTGAGGGTTAAGAGTAAGTCGTTTACAGTAAGGTTCCACAGTAAAGGTGACAGAACACCTCCCTGGGGTGTACCTCTAGCCACATGTATGGATTTAGAGCTGTCCCCTATTGTTGAGAAGATCGATCTTTTCCTTAGTAGGAGCCCCACAAAGTCCACCAGTCCCTGCTGTATCCCCACCATACGGATTTATTTGATAACAGCTTCGGGATAGACATTGTTAAAAGCTCCATCGATGTCTAAAAAGATCCCCAGCGTGAACTCCTTTATGGCCAATCCTTTCTCAATCGTTGAGATGATGTCTTGGAGAGCAGTCTCCACGGATTTGCCTTTTGAGTATGCATGCTGGTTGGAGGAGAAAATTCTCATCTATGAGCCTCTCAAGAGTTTTGATAAGGCATAAGGTGAGGCTTGCAGTTGTGTGGGAAAAATTCCGTCTGGTCCTGTAGATTTGTAAGGTTCGAAGGACATTACTGCCCACTCCACCTTGTCGTACCTCACTATGTCCCCTGCGGTATTCCCTAAGAGTGAGTTGGCTTGGAGACCTGGTAAGATGTTGGAGTCATCAGAGCACCCAGGAAAGTGGGTAGTCATTAGTAGCTCCAGCATTTTGTCGGTTGTAGATGTCCATTCTCCGTTTGGTTTTTGAGAATTTATCGTTGAAGCACTTTTCGAGAGGGAGAACCTCCCTCAGCTTGTTGGCTTCGGAGTTTTCTTTTATGTTGTTACAGAATTTTGTATCTAGGTTATATTAAAAATTTAATCCCAATGCGCTTTTGTATTTTTATAATATTAACTGCTTACGAAAATCACATTTATAAAACACAAGACGATAGCTTTGAAAATCCGTTAAGGGAAATGGTTGCCAGCTATAATTTTTCTTCAAATTCAAAAATTTCTAACTAAGGCTCAGACAAATTTGTAAAGAAGTACAATTTATAAAATGCTTTTTGCTGCAAAAAGTTGTCTACTGGGCCACAGTGCAGTTTTGTTCGATATAAAATTATATTGTGGATATGTGGATTCAGCGGCTATTGGGGACCACCTATTTAAAATGCTACCGTCATTTAAAATAATGATTCAAGCTACTATAATGAAATATGTGACACACACGTCTATGAATGTCTTCTTGGAAAATTATTTGTGGAAACAATTTTTAACGCTATAGTTTCAAAATGGATATTAGAACGTTTTTTTATAAAAAGGCTCGCCTGGAATATGATGTAAGTATAGATTGAAATCCTAAAAATATTTATAAGAAATTACGATAATATTTATAAGAAATTACGATAATATTTATAAGAAATGACGATAATATTTATAAGAAACTACGATTTTTTCAAATTTTATATTGTTTTCATGTTTTCCGCATCGTTATTCTTGTTATTCGTTATTTTTGTTATAGAAACCCCCAACTCACATTTGTTCACAAAAGTAAAATTCTACACTTGCATATATATTTTAATTTGCACTCGTTTTCTATCAGATACTCGTATGGGATTATGTGCAACGTGTTGTACGTTGACAACTTCTCGCTCTAAATCGGACATCTTGAAAGCCCTAAGTAACAGTGTTGTCCCTTTGCCAAACTTCGTTATCGGATTTGTAAAAAATCTTAAAATAGCAGTAAAAAGTTAAGTTTTTCAAACGAATTAAATAGTAGGCATCAGTGAATAGTTTGAAATTTTGATTTTTTTCATTCGTTGACAATTGATTTTTTGAATGCAAGAATTTTAGTAAGATTTTGTGAAAAATTTCAGTATTTTGTGTAACAAACCTATACAGGGTGTCCCAGAACTCAACGTCAAGTCGAAACGGGGTGACAGGATTATGTCCGGCTAATAAGTAGATCTTTTTTAAGAAGATGTAGAGCGTGTTTTGAGGCTGATGGTAAACAATTTGAACATTTATTGTAATAAAAAATGTTATTTCCCTACCTGACTTTTATTTCAATAAACCTAAATTAAACTAGGTCAAGATTTTTCATTATTTTATTAATTTTACTTACTTTTGTTGACTTTGGTAAACGTGGCGTCACTATCTGTCTGGCTCGCTCATGGCAAACATGTCCACTATCCATCTCTCTCATCATTTTGCCGTAAAATTAAGAACCTACGATGAGCTTGTGCGAATAAAAAAAATAAAAATAGGTTAGCAAAAATCGGGTTACTTGAGGTTTTTATTTTTTACTCGCTTTTTTTAGTATGAAACTAACAAGTATTGTACCATTTTACAATCCTAATTAAATACACGAACTTTTAATGGCACTTGCCAAGGCCCTTAAGGACATTTTTTTTAAAGGAGGGCCATTCAAAGTCGACAAATTATAAAAATTTTAAATACATAGTTTAGCAAATAGTGTAAATTCTAGAAAACTTGGGGCAATTGTGTCATTATTTTTGGCTTAGGTTCTAGAAGTGTTATTTAGGGTTAAGGTTCCAAAGTTTAAATGAACATAAATAATAAAAATGAACCACATTAACCGAAAAATGGTTACAGTTTGACCAAATTTTTAGGTTTTTCTGAAATGCCCATAACTTTCAAACTGCATGGGATAGATTTTTTTTCGGATTTTTCTCATGATGGTTACAATCCATCCTGTCACCCCGTTTCGACTTGACGTTGAGTTCTGGGACACCCTGTATTTATTAATTTTTTAGGTGAATAAATCACTGTGGCCCTTCTGCTGCTTGTTCAGCGACTTGACATACATACATGGAAGCTACAGCGGGTTGGGCCTGAAATTCCTAAATTCCAAATCCCCAAAAAATCCCCAAACACAAAATCCCCAAAATCAGAAGCCACAACACAAAATCTCCAAAGATTAAATCCCCATGTTTTTTGTGAATTGCGGTTAGATTACGTTAAAAATCGCAGCGATTTAATATTTACATATTTACACAATAATATTTTTTAACCTAATCCAAATAAATTTCACGAAAAAAAATAACGATAATCATATTTGAAATCCCACTAATTATTTCAAAGTTTTTTTATTATTAAAATATTATGCAAAAGTAATACAAAGTAAATAATGCACGTACACGAAAGTCAAATTAAGCGGAATACAAAATATTAAACATACATTTTAACATGTAAGGAACATGTTATGTGATATAGATTTCAAATAAAACTTCTCCATTTTTAAACTATTTTTTACAACTTTTCTATTTATACGAAAACGAGCCAAACTTTTTTCGTCGGTATAGACACACCAGACTGCATCTTATGTAAGTTCGTTTTTTCTAATATCATTTCTTTTCCAAGCTCCCTAAAGATCTGATAAAGACCACAGTTTTTTTCCAACAACAATTTTCAATCTTCTATGCCAAGCTTCAATGGAATATTGAGAACGTGGAAAATTTTGCTTTTTAGAATCTGCTGCACTCCAAAAATTAGGTTGGAATTTTGGATCGCTTGACCTATTTTTTCCGGTTAACTACTTTTCCTTAAACCAATTGCTTAGTTTTTTGAAAACCTTATCTTTAGAACTGCCATTTAGCTTATTATAGTAAGCTAAAACATCTTGAGGTGGCAGGAACGATAGACTTTTATATATTTATTTATTTATTTATTTATTTATTAATCAACAAACAAATTGCTTACAGACTATATGATACATTTTAATTTCAAAGGCTTAACGACAGGAGTCGTATGAGTAAATTCTTAAAAGTAGACTTAGAGTAGGTAAAATCAAAATCTAAGGAAGAAGAATAAGCATTAAATTGAGATAGCGTCCTTCTAAGAGGTGCATTCATACCATAGACAGTCTTAGCAAACCCGACAAAAAATATATCATTACAGCGAAGTATGCGTGAGGGAACACTAAAATGAATTTTCGTGAGCAAGTAAGGACAATCAATTGAGCCGGTACATAAGTCAAAGACAAAACACATCGACAAAAGATCACGCCTAGACTCTAAAGACATGAGGTCTATAAGTAAACACCGAGAGCGGTACGACGGAATAGGATCTGCAAACTTAATCGTGCACAAGGCAAAACGCATAAAAGCTTTTTGGACAGACTCCAATCTTTTGATATATACCGCATGAAACGGTCGCCAAAGCATACTTCACATACTTTCGCGCAATCCCTTCTTTTTGCACTCGCCTCCAAACGATTTGCCCGAAGTGGAATAAACATCCCTTATATTCGGCATCTGGGAAGTAGTCAACGGCTGCAAATTATATTGTTTTCTCAAAATCAGTAATTATTCTCTTCAGATGTAAATGAATATTTTCTGTCGCAGCTAAGAAAAGAAGTTGGTGAAAAAATTCCGCATAAGCCTGCTTTTTACCGACCAATATGTTTGCTATCAGTATTCTTCAAATTGACGGAAGGTTTAATCAAACAAGAAATCGAAAAAACAATATCGCAAAATAAATTATATCCAAAAAGAACATATGCCTTTAGAACTAAACATTCAACAGCACTTTGCATCAACGACTTAATAAACTGTATATACACCTACAAAAAACAAGGATTTCAGGTAATGGCAGCATGCATAGATATAGAAAAGGCGTTTGACTCTGTCAGTACACAGCTACTTCACGATATACTTTTCAATATGAAAATAAACCCTCACATAATTAACTGGATATATAAAGTATTAACAAATAGAACTCTTTCTTTAAATAACCAAACTTGTGTCGCGAAACATGGCCTTATGCAAGGAAGCAGCTTAAGCCCGGTCTTGTTTAATCTCTATACAGCTAACTTACACAAAATCAACAACATTAATACCAAACTCTACCAATGTGCTGATGATTTCTTTCTATTAACTATACATAAAAATAAAATCAACACCAAACAAATACTTCAACAAAAATTAGATGAATTTAACAACTTGTGCAAAGCATTGAACTTTAACATAAACTTACAAAAATCTAAAATCATATACTTCAACAATAACCAGGAAATCATACACATTAACATCAACAATACACCCATACCACAAGTACAATCAATAAAATATCTGGGAAGAACAATAACAGTAAATAATTCTAGCACAGCTCATACTAAAGAAATAATCAAAAAAGTGAACGAAACCTGCAATTTCATTAAAATCCTAAGCGGCTGTACATTCGGAATTAACCCAAATCAAAGCCTAACAATATACAAATCTTTCATTAGATCTAAAATAGAATACGCAGTATCATCCTTTGCAAACACAACAAAATCAGCTATTTCAAAACTAGAAACATGTGTAAAAGAAAATTTAAGAAGAAGCCTCGGTCTAATAAAATCAACACCAATACCAATCATTTATCACTTAGCAGCGGAACTACCTCCAAAATATAGATTTCAACTACAAACTACAAAAGAAATAGCAAAAGCCATAGCATACAATTTACCTATAAAAAATTTACTATTACATTCTAATTACAAAATTAATACCAGCTACAATATAATTTTCAACAAATACGAACAAATTTTCCGTAATATAGAAACAATAAATCATACATTAAAAACTTCAAATAAAATATATACCGTACCTGAATTTTTTAAAGGAGTTACTAAATCAAAAAAAGAAACAAACAAAGATACCATAATCAGTCTTTTTAGAGAAAAACTCTCAAATTTAAAAGCAAACAACTACGAAATAATATACACCGATGGCGCGGTAAAAGAAGTAAATAGCTGTGCTGCCTTTTTTCACGAGAAGGACAACATAAGCAAATCCTTCTACACAAGTCAAAGGATCTCCTCAATGTCTGCCGAGCTTATAGCAATGTACAAATCATTACAATATGCAACCGAAAAAAAATTTAAATACGTAGCGATCTTAACAGATAGTTTAAGTGGAGTAATCTCAATAAACAAAAAATTCAGCGATAACTATTTAATTCATAAAATTCATAATCTTATTGAACACAGTAACATAAATAAGGTAGAAATACATTTTATTCCCGGACATTCAAATATTGCACAAAACGAAAAAGTGGACTATGCTGCCAAAGAAGCAGATACTTTCGGAAAGAAAATTGAAATTAAATGGACCATCAAAGACGCCTGCAATGAAATAAAATATCTGTTAACACAAGAATGGGAACAAGACTATAAAAACTTAACCCAAACAAAAGGGAAGGATTATGGCAGCTTACATCCAAATATCTCATCGAAACCATGGTTCAAAAAGTCACCGCTACAAGCAACTGAAATTAAACAAATAAATAGAATTCTATCAAACCACACTTTCTGCAAAGAAACTTTATACAAAATGAAAATATATTCCGACAATTTATGCGATAAATGTAATCAAATTGAAAATACCGAACATATACTAATACACTGTCAAAAATACAACTTAACAAGGAATAAATATCCAACATTAACAAAATATAATTCAATCAATGAACTTTTTAAAAATGAACCGATGAGTATCTATACAACAATTATCGACTTCTTAAAACAAATCGACTGCAAACTATAAGAAAACAATCGACAAATACATAAATATCAAAGAATGACACATGAAAATGAAATAAAGTGAACATTCACATAATTTGTAATGGCGTTTTAAGTCTATACTGGCCAAATAAGTCTTTAAGGCATCGAAAGAAGCGGAAGAAGCAACGTTAAAATATATAAAAAAAAAAAAAAAGCCTGCTTTGACTTTTTGCATATGATGCAAAAAATAAGAGGCAATTAAGGCTTGAATGGTAAAGAGCTGACGGAAAATTGTTGGAACAACATAGAACGTTCCATCCATTACCCAGCACTTTGAACTGCCAAAAGTTTTTTAATGAGTGAGATCCTTACAATTTCCCACTACTTCTCTGAATATTTATTTGGGAAGGTTCTAATCCCGAAGAACTGGCCGTTTTCTTTAATTCACTATTGGCATTTTTAATCGCAAGTTGATGGATCATCAGATCATGATTGTGCTTTGCAGGTACTTTTTCAAATTCGTGCTGCTCATTTATTTTATTTGTTATCATAAAACTTTTGCAAAGAAACTGTTTTCTTTTAGCGCAAGCTCATCGGAATGCCTTCTTTTTATTTAACCATCAACAAACAATATGTAATTTCCTTTATTGGACTTGGAAATTATTATTTCCATTTTATCACAAAACCCCGTTTAACAAAAATTTCACGTGTAAATATGTAACCACAAATTTACTACTAATTAATAAAAACAAAATATATAAAAATAAAAATAGAAGACAAATTAAATAAAATTAATAATTCGAGTATATATAAAATTAACAACATATGTATAAATTGCATGTTAAGTTAAGACAAGAACATAAAAAAATATGTTATAATTTTAGTAAAAGTAAGTAGTAGACGGCCAGTTAAACAATCAGTTAAATTATTATGAATTTGAATTCCTTATTGTAGTTTTGAGAATTTTCTAATTTAGGGATTTTGTGTTTAGGGATTTTTTTTAAATGAGGATTTTGTAGCGCTCCCAGCTAAAGCGGCTTCGACACACTCGGAAAGACACAAAAGCATTGTGTACCAATAACAAGTGAGATATCTTTTCGATAAACGTCAAAATCTGAAACAGCTGAGATCACCTGTTTTCGTAAAGTTGCTTATTTCGGTAAAAACGCTGCACCTTTTAGCCGAGTTGCATGAAAAAAAGCTTCTTATTATTTGAATTTTATTTACATTCACATAGCCAGGGTTGCATAAAAATGGTGCTTAGGCAAAAAATTAAAAAAAAAAATTTGATAAATTTGATATTATTATTTATAAATATGTGCATTGGTACCAGAAGAAATATCTGATGTCTTTGGTAAATAACTTTCAATATAAATAAATGAAATTTTAAAATTTTATAAAAATACTTTTGAGTTTTTTAATAAGCTGAAACTGGATATTTCATTTTAACAAGTTCTCCTTATAATATTAATGAAAAGCTTTTTTGCGTTTGCTTTAATTCAATACGTGAATTGTTAACAATAATAAGACAATTTTTATCGAATATTTTTTTTTTTGTTCGACAAGTTCAAAAATGCAGTCGAGTTTTTAAATCCAAGGGTTGCCAAGTGTAAGACTATGCATTGGACAATCGCAATTTACATTGTACTACCAACAGATAATTATACTTTTGATATCAAATCGTTTTTAGCGAGTTTTATGTCCAAAAAAGTTAAATTTTGAGCTTAGAAAGGAAAACACGAAAATTAATTTAAAAAATGTACGCAATAATAACGAAGTAATATAATAAACAATAAAATTTTCATAAATAATTAAAAGTTTGTAGTTTTCATTCAAGAATAATCATCGTTTTCCAGTTGTTATTGCTAAAACAGCTCGAGTAAACCGTTTTTATGAAGATATAAAACAGACATATTTGTATGCTCATAAGCATGTAAGATTGCCGTTAGATTCTTCAAAATGCTTGGGACTAAACCAAATTAATATGGGACTATCCTTGAGGTTCTACCTTTCGGATAAAGCAAGATATAGGAAATCGGTGTACGTAGTCAAAAGTTGAGGAAATACAAAGAAGAAATTCAAAAAAATATTTTTATTGAAGTCGGTTAAAAATTATGTTCACTACCTGGAGAAATATTGCTACATGTTTGAGCACATTTGCGTTATATTTGGACATTTTACATCACATACTAAAGAATAGTCATTCCCAAAGATCTTTATTTCTTTTAATTTTGGAAAACTAAAATGCCAATTTCATCAGCAATTTTAATGCCAGTTTTCATATAGAACTCATCAATGTTATTTTGTCCCTTTTTATTTCTTTTATTGTAACTGTTTCACTAAAAATGTGTGATAACTGTAGATTTTTTAAATCTTTTGATCTGAATAAATAAAATATAAAATTTATAAAATTAAAATTATTATATTTCAAGTTTATAGAAAAATCTTCACTAATTTTTCCTTTTCCTAAAAACGGCCTTCTTTTCTTCCCGATCCTTTCATACATTCTAAGGGTGTTTAAACTGCCACTGTCACAACGTACATATGTATGTATGTAAGTACATCACCTTTCATCATAGCATCATGGAACATGGTGAACTTTTTGACAGCTTTTCTAAAAATCTGTACTCGAAATTAAAATGAGTTAGAGCCTTTCTATATAAAAATAATGAGATATGTATGTACATATGAATTGACTTATGCGAATCGCTTAATTCGATCCAATTAGCGAACTGGCTAATCGCGCCCAAACATTTGCATATACATACATATACATATATGTACATACATATGTTACATATGTATATAAACGTTGATTTCTCTTCCGTATATTTTATCTATTTGTGTTTTCTTGTTTGCCTAACTGTGATTTCAATTAATAATTCATGCGAATCAGCAGTCGCCGTAAGACTGTTTGCTATAGCTGGCGTTGTTTTTGTTGCCTTGTCTGCTGCTTTTGTAGTTGTCATCACTAAATGCCTGTGAATATATTCTTCCATCGCATTGCGATAGTAGGTATATATATATATATTTATATATAAATGTATATACTCGTATGTACGTTGACCATCGGCTCATTGCGCAAAGTGGCAAGTTAAGTAAACAGTTTCATTGTGCGAATTCAATTAAAATTTATTCAAAATGTCAACAGCAGCAGCAACATTTTCAACAACAATGTCCAAAGGAAGCCATAAAACTTTAAACATACATATGTACATACATACATATGCATTTATCTATGTATTTTCCTACTAACGAAGCAAACATCCACATGTACGAGTATGTATGCATGTAAGTACATATGTACAAATATTACATAGTGTAACCAGCGTTGCCAGAAAGTAACTTCGTCGCTAAACAACTCTCTGTAGCCATCACTCTTATGATTACCTAAACAATTTGCAACAACAATCTTAAATGCTTACCGTGCTGGTTTTTCTAAATCGTTTAATATTTCTTCGAATATCACATATTTTATTAACTCCATGATTTGAGGTCCTACAAAAGTACCTTTACTATTTACCTTTGAATCACTTATTTTGGGAAATTTTTCTTTTAAATATACAAATCCACTCCCATTGCGATCCATTGCCTTTACAAAAATTTGTATAATTTGATATGAAATGGTAGAAGAAGTTACTTAGATAGATTTGCAAGCGGTAAATACTTCTCATTTTCTCACATTTATACCATTTATGGTATGAATACTTAGTAAGCCAAAAATAGCAGTCAGAGACCTCCATCTAAATCAGAACTACAGCAAACGATAATTGGTTAAAACGGTCCATATTTATTACTCTTATCAAAGTGTATGCGGCATAACTCATAATTGAGAGCTTTCATTAATATAGTTTTGTTTGATTGTATTATAGTAATTTTTACAATTAAGAATTATCAACTACTGCACATGGAACTGTTTATGAAAAAATTTAGTTTGATTGATAAATGATATTCATATGTATGTATGATTATGAATTAATCTATTTTAAAAAACCAAATCAAATAATGAAAACAACTGGCACAATAACGAGAGTCCCATATAAGGAAAGCTTGGAGATGGCAATAAGAAAAACAATGCTTTAAATATCCGAAAAGCTGCCATAATTAACGGAATCGTTAAATTCACTTTTCAAGATCGTCCCAAGAGAAGGTGCGCGACTTTTCCTATAAATTTGTTTACCAGTAATATTAAACAAAGGAATACCCTATAAGACTTCGAATTCTAATTCTTAAAAAGAGATAGAACGAAGGACGATTCCATCATCGACGAAACGTTGTAGTCAGGTTACGGAATGGAACAAATTAACAAGTTTTCGGCTGTTTTATTTTTGTTTATCATGTATGTAAGTAGGTACAAGATTCCATGTTTGTACAAATATTAAAGAAATTTTGAAAAGCTTCATTATAGATTTTGCTTGTAGTATACAGGCCAGTTTCAAGGTGCTGGGAAATATTACCAATTTGCTAGAATTCGCTTTTCCGCCAATTTTTCCATATTCGTTTTAAGAACAAATTTCCACATATATTTCGAGCCGCAACACCAAGGTGAGTTTCTGAAAGGTGATAGCGAAGGCGAAAGAACTAAATCAACACGAAAATAGAAAAATGGCAGCTATTGAATTTGTGAAGTAAAATGTCATGAAGAACAAAATATAACCAAATGTAAAAAAAACACTTCGATATTTACTTTTGCTAACATATATGTACATACATACATGCTTCAGACGAATAGAAGAAGAATATATCAGCTTTTTTCAAACTCCACCTTACATAAATGTAGGTACATATGTATGTACATACATAAGTACATACATACATAGGTATGTATAAATATCTATGGAGAAATTCAGCGCCAAATCGCGCTCCAAATCACCAATATGGCAACACTGATGTTACACATATTCGTTTGATCATCGTTTACATATTTTTCTAGGTGCATACCTATACGTACATATCTATGTATATCTAGAAAAAATAATGGCAATGAGATATATATATATACTCAACTATTGTACACGAAGCGGCGAGTATACATATCTCTTATTCCTGATTATTGTAGATATATAAGTAAGTAGGTATATCTATTTGTATATTTGTTGTAAGATTTGTAAGTACCTACCTACCTATGCCTCTACTCAGTCACATAGTTTCTCTTGTAAATTCGCTCACTTCGCGTACGCACGCATAGGTACATATGTACATACAACATTGTATGTACATAGATATGTACTTAAGGCTTAAGTCAATATATGTAAATATGTATGTATGAATCCATATTTACTTAATTGCTTGTATCTGTTGTGCCTGTGAGTGGGTACATATGTTTCAGATATGGCTATTGCCGTAATCAGCGAAAGGGGTGTGTTCATCTATGAAACGCCCAATTCGGTCTGGCAAATGTACGCAGTACTGTTCACTCGACCGCCGCCTGCCAGTGTGTGAGTGGGACAGCTGTAGGGGTGTACGAGTTAGCAAGTGGACGATGATGTTCAGTTAACACAATTGTTATATTCTAACTAAGTGACGTTAAACTTAACTTAAAAAAAATATTTAAAAAAAATATGATTTTGTTGTTACTTTTGCTCGCTGTGTGTTGATATGTACGTACCTACATATGGATATGTACAAGTACATATATATGTATGTAGTTGATTGCCACTTGCAATGTTGGCTGATGGCTCGCAGCAGATGGTACCCGCTACAAATTTTTGATCAAACGATAACAAATGACCGCTGCAGCAGAAGCGACTTTTATATTTTATTTACATAACTATTATATGTATATGTAAAACTATATATCTACATATGTAAATATGTATACATATATGTAGGTACGAGTATACTATACAATTTATAAATTTATAGTATAAATGTTTTTTTATTCGAGGTATGTGTATGCATGTACATATATGTATGTATGTATGTATATATGGACATATCATTGCTTTAATCAATAACGACTCAAGGCTTAAATGATAGTTCCATGCAATATCCAAATCAGCTTTAAATGGATAGGTTAGTACAGTAGATACTCAGAAAAGTTAACACGTTTATTTTTGGGTCTGTTAACTTTTATGAATTATTAACTTTTTAAGGACATTGATGTTATTCAAACATTATATGTCATTATAAGTATACTAAGAAAAATACAAAGTATTTACATATTAAAAATGTTTAAGTTTTATTCAGGGCAGGCAGCGAAAGGGGTACGGGTTGAATCCACAAACTCCGCGTTGAAGGGAAATACATATGCATAAAATTGTTCCGTAATTTAGTTTATGATATCTAATAATGATAAAAAATATTTTAAGATCTTTGTAAAACTTTTTTATTGAGGCATCCTAATCGTGACAACATTGTTTTCCCTTACAATTAGGGGAAGGAAGGGTATTGTAGATTCAGCGGCTATTGAAGACCACCTAGAGTCCTAACCAATCGTACATTTTACGAATGGAAAAATTTTATTTGCATCTGGCAACACAGCAATGGCAGATCGGGAACTTGATTTTAGGGGAGGAACTCTGTGTCCAAATAATTTTCGGGTTTACATATGATAGTTATCATATTTTATTTTAGTTCAAACACCTTTTACACATATTTTATATTTTTCGAACTTTATTTTGGTACATATTATTGCATGGATGACAGAACCTCACCATTTAGTAAAAACAATTCGGTGTGCTTCGAAGTTTACAAACCGTTCGACGATATCTTCTGGTTTCACTACAATATCATGATGAATATGGAGTAGTGCTAGACCGACCAATCAGACAACGCAGTGTTGAAAAAGACCGGTCGGCGCTAGCATTTGTGACACAAATTGTACACAAATTTTTAGAAAGGTTGGATAAACATCTTTGCCACAACTTTCCAAGGATTTCTATGCACTAGCTAGTAATGCAGATTATTCACATCCTTTGGGAGCAATGAACTCAGTTGGAAGCCATCCAGAACTTCCTGAGAAAATCGAATTTTCAAATCTTCTGCAATATTATACAAGAGACAAATGTACATGAATACTCTGAAGGTATCTTCACAATTACACGTTCCGTGATTTTCTCGTCTTGCTTGCCTACGACAAGTTCTTGATTTCTTTACCTCTATGTTCAAGTCTTCTGCTTTTGTAAATATTTGATTGAATTTTTCGCTGGCCTCTTGCCCTTGATTCGGAAAACTGCCAATATTGATTATATTCGTTGAGAAGCTTTTGCTAAATCCATGTCTTCTTTCTGAAGACTACAAATCCTTAAACTCGGATTTTCCAACTGATCTGGATTTTTGAAATCTCGTTTAGCTTCACATTTCACGGCATCAAGTTGTTTCGTGTGAGAGTCGAGTTGCTTAGTGGTAAACTTCAATTCGATATACCGGTAACTTGGTAAAGTTTATGAGTGTTTAGTTGAATCATGGCTGACAGACACCTAGTTAACTTTTAGGAAGATTTTAACTTACAACTTACATACATATGTATCCATGCTGTTTGAGGAGGCCAGCTAAATTGTCCGCCACAGCATACCACTGTTACGACAACATTGTCCGCATTGATAAAAATAATTACAATAATACACGTTTTTATAAATTTGCACGACTTGGATTTACCGAAACATGTCTGTGACATAGGCAAATTTATAGCCTCAACTACTATTTCCAAACATCCTATCTTTTACGATCCTAAGTTTTTGAATGAGGTTGTTATCCTGTTCTCTTTCAGCGAGATGGAGGAGAAGCTGTAAGCTAAAGCCGCTTTGGAAGGTTGCAAGAATATGCAGTTCCACCGTCAGCTTCATTGAGGTTTGATGGACAACCGACCACGATTTGGTTGACGTCAAAGTAACAGCAACTGACAAGATTTATTTCTCGTTTGATCTCCAGGCAGACATTTTAGCTGGTTAATAGAATGTATCTATTTGGTTTAATTCATTTGCCGCTAGTCCAACCTACTTTGCTTCCTTCCTCAAAATGACCTACGCTGTCAACCTCATTCGCCTTCGCCAGGAGCATCGGCAGCTGTTCTCACGCTTTCCAGATTTAGATTCAGCGAATTGCACCTTGCCTAAAAACTTTCCAGGATTTGGCATACTGCATACATCTGGTCATTGGTGGAAATGCCGACTTAAAGCAACACTGATAAAGTCCGACCACTCGGTTCATACATATATGGCTTCAGTCTCTTACACAAAATCATCGATGGGACCTTATATGCGATATTAAGAAGGCTCCTCCGCGTTAATAGACGCAAAACAGAAGGATAATCCTATCCTTGGATTGGAAAAAGTGCACTAAGATTGTGCTTAACAGCTGGTAAATGTGTTCTACCAGCTCTTCGCCACCGGCTTTAAACAGCTCAGCCGGTGTACCGTCAGCCCCAGGCTCTTTTTTTTGTGGTTTGGCCGCTTATTGCTATTGGACGTCTATTACCAGATGGGAGTTGATTTTGAAAATTCTCGGCTACAACAGTCTTTGCTCAGGTGACCTAAATGGCCACTGTGAATGCTTCGATGTGAATGCTACTTACAGATATGTTTCATTCCGTGGCGAAGTCAAGGAGCTTCACTGCGTTGTCAGAGATGTTCTCAATAGGGTTAGAACTTATCACCCTTACCTTCCTTCTGACAGATAGGGGGTTATAAACTTCTCCAGCATACAGTCGATCGCTGTCCTCGCCATGATTTAAAAATCTTCTTTGCCAATTTTAATACTAAGATGGACAAGGAGTGTAGTCTGGGAAACCATCGGAAAAGGATTGAATTCAATGACCATTACATAATGAAGGCTCTTTTCACAACGTTAGTGAGAAGAATACTGGAATATGGATCTGTTGTTTAGAACCCGCGCTATTCCGTTTTTAATAAATTTTCGCTTTAATCAATTGATGAGAATTTTTTCTGTAGCTGAACCGTTTTAGATTTCGACACTTAATAAACTCCCGCCTTTCCTGACTCGGCGCTCAGTAGGACTACCAAACATTTCGAAATAACAAAGCTCGAATGAGTTGTATTTTAGTAGAAATAGCAATGCATTCTGAGAATATTACTGATGTCTTACAGTAATTGCAATCAGATCTGGCGCCCTTAGCTGAGTAAATGAATCTGATAAAAATATATCTGCAAAGTGTTTGCGCGTTGTTCTACAATCACTTTTTTGGGCTCATAAACTTCCAACTATAAAAAGGATCAGAAAATCCAATTCGGGCATTTGGAAAAATTATTCATAATTTTAGTCCAAGGAAGAAGTCTGCCAAATGTTTGAAATCCCAAAAAGAGATTGGCAAATTTTGGTCTTAAATTAATTGACCTTTGAATAGCGTTAATTTTAAAGCAAAAGGTACGCCGCTATGCGGTTATTAATTTTTTTTTCCGATTTGTTTTTTTAAATAAATCAAATGCCCCAAAAAAGTGCGCTGTTCGATAGTTCCATCGATACGGATCGATGGCTTGTTTGGAGACTATCGCGAGTATTGAAGGTTTTTTTTAAACTATGGTGCGACTTTCGTTAGTTTGACACCGCCATTAGACAACAGTATCGGGAGAGCAATAGTAAAAAATTATTATGGGCAATTATAGTATATATAACAGCGACATTGAGTAGCTCTGCAAACATATGTACATATGTATGTACCTACTTTGATATAGTGCTTATATGTTATTGTATGTATTGTATGTAAGCTTACGCTGAATGCTGAGAAAATCAATTTCATACAAATTGTTTTATTTTTTTCTTAATAAAATATACTTGGAAAAATACATAAAAAGTGGTTTTAATGACCACAATCGTTATTGGGGCTATTGTATCCATCAATTAATGATGTTCGTAGACAACAACACCAACAACAACACCGACAATTCACAGACATGCGTAATTGTCCGTCATCAAATGTGACATTTGCGAATTTTTCACTAATGAATTCAATTGAAAAGAAATCTGTTATAAGTGCGCCATTATACATATGTATGTATATATGTATGTATGAGAGTTTTCATCTCTTCTGGGCGCTGGTAGGCTGCGGCGCACAAATCCGTGATTCCATGTAAATATGCTATGTATGTTTGTATGTTTGTATGAATTAGTGCAATGGCTGGATGGCGAATATGTGCAGGTGTAAGTTTTTTTAAAAGTGCAGTAAGACAAAATATCGCTTTCGTTCAAATAAATGGAAGGCAAAATGTATTAACACTCGATATTTGTAAGAAATTAAGTAAAATATTGAATTTTTCGAGCAAATTATTAGTATTTATTTAAAATTTGTTATAAAGTAAATACATATGTGAACGGCGAATATTTTTTTGTATATACTATAACAAAATTGTTAAGTTTTGTGTTATTGCACTTTTGCGGAATATGTGCGAATATGTATGAAATTCGCATAGGGTTGTTTAGCACCAGTGTCACTGTTGCTTTCCGCTGTGCTGACACGTTTGCTATATGATTATTAAGTTTTATATGGTACATACATACATATGTACATATGTATGTACGTACATACAAATGTATATACATGTGTATGTAGGTAGGCGTTTATGTAGTATGTACGGGGAAATTATGTGCATTAAATCGTATTTATATATACAGAAACTATGTATGTATGTGTATATGTACGAATGCATACATATGTATGTATGTATTTTAGGGTGATCAATTTTTGTATTCGTGAAAAGTACTTAGGGACGCAATGACAGTTAATTATTTATTTATTTATTTATTTAAGTTATTAATCTACAGTACAAAGTACCTTACAGACTAAGGAAAATAATATAGAGAGGCAAAATTTGGCTAATATAATACTAGCAATTAATATCAATACCATGCTAAGCAATTGAACCTAGAGTTTTCACAAAATTTTTTCTAGCGAAATCAAGTACGCTCGAATTAGATAATGCATTAAATTCCCGAAGTGCACGAGCTATTGGTGCGTTACTTGCAAAGTTAGTCTTAAAGTTCTCTACGTAAAAAGGGAAAAAATTGCGAAGACTTCTTTGTGGAACATTAAAGCTAATCCGCTCAAGCAAAACAGGGCAACTAATAATATTGAAAGTGAACGAAAGTGAAAGGACTGTCCTTCTCTTTTCTAGAGGCTCCAGGTTAATTAGCATAAGCCGCGAACCATAGAAAGGAACAGGAGCCACAAACCGTAGGGAACGTAAAGCTTGCTTAAGAAAGATTTTTTGAACACGCTCAATTCTGCTTATCGAAAATTGGTCATAAGGTCTCCAAATTATAACGGCATACTCTAAGTGTGACCGGACAAGAGCTGTAAATAATAGTTTGAGGGTATATGGATCGGAAAATTCGGATGTATTGCGACGAATGAAACCCAGAACTGAGTATGCTTTTGTAAGAATAAAAGTAATATGATTATGGAAAGAAAATTTTCAGTCGAATATAACTCCGAGATCCTTAAACTCCGTAACATTTTGTAATACATAACTAGCAATGGTGTATCATGTGCTAGAAACGTTATGTCGCCTCGAGAATGATAAATGAAAACATTTTTTAATATTCACGGAGAGACGCGACTTAACGCACCAACGATGAAGATTGTTCAGATCTCCTTGAAGCCTCTGAGCATCCACTGAATTCAGCACGGTTGAAAATATTTTTAAATCATCAGCATAGACACCACGCAACATCTACACGACAGATAAGATTTAAGCCATTGCAGAAAGGTGGAGTGAAAGCCCAAGCAAGCTAACTTATTTGTAAGAACACTATCAAACGCCTTAGAGAAGTCTGCATATATACAATCGACTTGTAGTCCTTTCAAAAACGATGACATACAGTATTCACTAAAAACAGCAAAATTAGTGGCTGTGGAGCGACCAGTGACAAAACCATGTTGTTCTGGTATAATTAAAGATTTCACCACAAAATAAATATTGTCCTTGACAATGCATTCGAAAAGCTTTGAGATGCTAGACAGCTTGGCAATTGGCCTATAGTTCCGAACATCATTTTTCTTTCCACTTTTAAAAAAAGGCGTAATGTCTGTATATTTCCATTCATTCAGAAAAATACCTGAAGACAGGGATTTATTAAAAATAATCTGACGAGGAATTGCTAATGCCGGACAGTTCTTCAGCAAGATAGCTGATAGCCCGTCAGAGTCTGTTTGAGTCGAAGGCTTCAGGGAAACCAACCCCATGGTAATGTCATCGGATGAAAGACCTGCCGATAATTTTCTTAATGGGTTACATGGGTTTCACAGCTTCAAAAAATCGAATTTTTTTATAGTCTTATTAATTTTTACATCATCTCAATAATATTTAACTAAATTTTCAAGTCGATCCGAATTAAAGTTTCGGTGATACAGCCTTGGGAAGGCGCGTCCTCAAAGTCAGGTAGATAGCTCACTCAAAACTTTAAACGCGTTTTTCTCGAAACTTTGGAGAATGATTTTTTTTCAATCACAACTATTTAAAAATAAAAAGATGTTGAGCAAATTTTTACCAAAATTTGCATTTTTTAATTTTTTCTTTGTTTCCTTCGTCCAAATTCTAGTTTATGGTCTTAACTAAAACACGAATTTTGTTTTTCACTTCAGATGATCCTGTCATGAGTTCTACTGTCAGCTCGGACGCACCTTTTTCCAGAGGGGTCACCAGAAATGATGTCACAATGGCGGAGTTTTAAATATTTTCCTTTGAAAATTTCAGAAATTCTTTTTTAAATGTATATCTTTAAGACAGTAAAAAGTTTACATAATATATTTAATTTTTTATATAAAAAAAAGTTGTTGAAAATATACCTTTTTTCCTCCGAGTAAACCCATGTAACCCCTCAATTCAGATAAAAGCCGATTTGTAAAGACAGACAACATGTAACATGAATATTATTATTATAATAATGAATGAATAATGCAGAAATAGAGGAATTAACGTTTATGAAAAAAAGTAAATCGTATTCATCAAATTTTATTCGTAAATGAAATTTCAATCCAGACACAATTTATTTTCAAATTGGCTACGTATATAAATTTGGAAATGTGCGTGGCCCATACAAAAATACATCGTGAGGGTTTATAAAATACGGTTTCGCCAGAATTTAGCTTTTCATACTTGTTAAATTTTTATTTACCACTTACAGCACAGCCGATCGTTTGGCAGTTTTAATATATTTGCAGGAAAAACTGCGGACTAAAACCTGAGTAAGAGTGTGTGGGTTACTCTCACGAAAAAGCTCGTTAAACGATTTTTCCATCTGGAACCCTCCTCGGATATTTTGCAATAACACCTGTAAAACCTTTTACATTTGGGACAGATCTAAAGTGTGTTTATAAATAATATTTCAAAACGAATTCAGCAGAACCTGTTACGGATCAAGTTTGAAATCCGCTGCTTTGTCATTGTCAAAAGAGTCAATAAAAATGGAAAAGGCAAAAGTGATTTTTTTTTCTTAAATACCTTCGAATATAAATTATTGCCAAATAATAATAAAGGTAAATTTTCAAAAGATGGTCAGCTGAGATTTTGTTCTATCCTCGCCTTCCGCGGAAAAGCTGTCAAAATGGCAGTGGTGGATTTAAAGAAAAAGACCCAGTCAGCAATTCTTAAGAGGGGCCTAGTTTCACAGTACGCAGGAACCTAGTTCATCCTGATGCTACTAAATATCCATTTTCGCTTCATTCTCTACTACGAGCTTAAATTAACTACAACTTTAAAGCAGAGCGTAAAAGTTAAAATTTCCGACAAGTGAGAGCAATAATTGTGACATTAGTTTCAATGAGCAAGATTCCTGCGTTAAATAAAACAAATAATAGTTTGCAACAATTGTAAGTTTCGTAAATCACACGAGTTGCACTGCATGGCTTAAACCCGTGTAATGCATAACATTCTTCATAAGAACTTTCTTTAATATCCGAGAAAAATTGCCTGTAAAGTGAGTGCGGCACTTAGCGGCAATTGAGGAGGTAACATATCAATTGATCAATTTCGTACTTAAACTCGCTGCTGAAAGCGGCCGCGGGGCCCTTCTTCTGGAGCCAGGGTCCCAGTCAGCATTGTCTTTTTGGCTGACCATTAAGTCCGCCACTCCAAAATGGTTATTGTGTTCAGATTTCCTCACGATGTGTTCTTTTAAGTTGGCTTAGAATAAACGATCGTGATTCTCACTAAACCGATAAAATTAAGAATCACCTTAATATGTTGGTATGTACATATTTATATAAAGTATGCAGAAGGGCGCATGAATATCACAAAGCTTTCTGAAGGTTGGCTGCTCAAAGAGGAAAGACACATATGTATGTAAGTTACATATGTATGTACGAGTATATGTCATCCACACATATGAATGTGTGTTCAAGTATTGCGAATATGCTGACACAATAATGAAAAGCTAGCCGCATTTATTGAATATCCTGCGGGATATCAAACTCTCTAATAGAGGCAGTTAAGAACACATACATACTATGTACATATGTAGTTATGTACAAATGTGTATCCATATGTATATTTATATAGTATATGAAAAATACCATATTGCTACGGAGCGATTGGGCGCAAAGCTAACTGCACAGGAGCGATATGGAAAATCGAAGAGCAAGGGGAACGTATTTTCCGCGAGAGAAAAAAGGGAATGAAATGCGTGAGTGCAAAGACCTTGTTATGCTATCCGACAGAAAAGGCGTAAAAAAGTTCTTCAAAAGTTGCGACGGATCGGGTTGACCGGTTGCGAGCTAAGCTATTTACATAAGTACTGCGGCGAGGAATTGGTGCATGCGCCAGCTTTTTCTAAAAAAATGTCGGACGAATGCCTATTGACTGTAATTTAAGTAAATACTTTTTAATCTATAGGATGGGGGATCCTGCATTCTACGAAACAGTGTAAGAAAGAAAAATCGATATTCACTTTTTTATCGCTTTCAAGACTGCTTTCGAGCGGACAAGAAGGAGTTGTATTTTTGCCACAATGTCTGTATTTTGGATCTCCGTGAAATTGTACATTCTTTCATGTAAAATTGATAATTGATATAAAATGACGTTGAGCAGCACCATCAACTCCCTCAGAAGTGAAAATGGCCTCCCCGAGTCGTTTGGTACAAAACGACATTGTAGACGGGGTGTAGCATTATGTTAGAGAAAGTAATTCCATCTGCAGAATTGCATTCTTCGTTCTGCATTTGCATAACTTGATAAAAAGCGAAGCGAATGGTTCTGCAGGTTAATGGCATTCACATCACATTTGAATCTTTTGAGTCTGTAAATGTAGCTAGAGGATAAAAAACCAATAATAATGTCTGTCTTAAAAACCAACGAAGAAACTCTCTTGCCATGCCACTTCGGCCTGAGTAAGCAAATGGGCAGTAAAGTATTTCGAACAAAAACTAGACTCTATAAATATTCGTCCTATTTTTTGTTCAAATAGATGAAAGTGTTACAACCCTGAAGGTATTCGAAGCTGTACTCGCTGTTGTTGATACAGGAATAGAAAGGACACTTCTTTGTTGGGAAAAGCATCAGTTATCGTTTAGAGATACATATGTACTATATACATACATACGTAAGTAGAAGTATGGCGGGCTGCGTTGGGCTCGGCCGAATTCGCTTAGGCTGTTTTGGTGACAATTAAGTTTGTTTGGTTATGCGATTAGTTTCGCGATTGAAAATTCAAGCGTATGATTCGAATGGCTTTTGAGTAGAGAGCGAGAGTTCAAATTGTGCACCCACATTTTCAGTTCACTATTCGAGAAACGGTATCGTCAAGTGGAAAAAATTGTCATTTGATGAACTTACAGTGCATTTCTAATCATTTCCGATAGTTTTCGCAGCAAAGCAAGTCAGGCAAGCGGACATTGGGCCTTCACCTTAAAGCTCTATGGAATCGGAAGTAGATGATGTTGAAGAAACTTCGATCTAAGGAATGTAACGAGTGAATATAGAAGTATTTTATTAACACCTATTTTCATTGATCTTGTTGATCTTGTGGCAACCGTGGATATCTATTTCCACACATGGGTGCACCGGATGCAGTGTATTAAACACGTCTACGTTTTTACGTCGAAGCATTACAAATTCATATTTATACATACATACATACATACATACATACATACATGCACTCAATAAAGAATAAATCCATATATAAGTACATACATACATACATACATACATATGTATGTACGTAAAAGAGCATTTTCAGTTGCGAGGAAGATTTCAAATCGGACAAATGCTGAAAACATTCATTTGTACATACAGAATACATATGTTCATATGTTTGACACGTTTCCATTGAGACGAACCACATTGCCATGACGCAGATTTAACCACTCCCCTCGTCATATAACCATTCATACAAATGCGACAAATGGAATAATGGATGCCATAAACGGAGCCGTGACAAGAATCCACCACCGATTTCCTCCTTGCCAGACAACAGATCTCAAACCCAACGCGAGTATACATCTACGTACATATGTATGTACGAGTATATATGTATGTATGCAGGCGTGTGTAAGGATGTAAACTGCTGGCTTTGCAAAGGTAAAAGTGTCTTTTGTCATTTAATAAAATTAAAAAATCAGTAACTGTTGCGACTGAAAATTGAGTCGCCATCATAGTCAAGTTACTAATGTGACATATTGGAATACGAATACGAATACGCAAAGGAATGGTACTGAGAATAGGTATGGGGAGGCAAAGTAGAGGAACGTTATTTCATTAACACAACAATGCCCACTCACAATTGATAATTGTGGAGAAGAAAACTGCTGCAGGCTGGCTGCCTGCCGGCTGTCGGCTGACGGTTGTGCACAGAAAATGCGTTCAAATTACCGGCAACCTCTGCTTTAACAATTTGGCATTACGACACAATGGTCCGCATACAAAATATATGTAAGTTTGTAAGAATTCGGACGCTTGTATGTGCACACAAAGGTGCGTTGATATATAAGGTTTAGTATGAAAATCATAAATAAGTATCAATCTATGTATAATGGAAACTTTTTTAATAAATACATACATACTTTATGTATGTTTGTATGTATGTAGATACATATGTTGCCTACCATATTGAATAAGTGCAAGTAGGTAAGTAAGTGGTATGCTCGTTGAATTATAAACTCACTCAAATTTCAATCCGCCTCTCAAATGTAATTGTATTTAATTCAGGTTAAATTCAGTGGAAATCTATTTATTGCCATCTTACATAAATGTTAGCCCCTATACTCGTACACTCAAGTTTGCTCATTCATAAGCAGCTATTGTGTAAAGCAAAAAGGGTATACCGTACATTTAGAAATTATAGAACAATAACATATTGAAACATTTGAACAAATCATTTTTCTTCTAAATTATTTTTCAATTGGAATACCGTTTATTCTCTATTAAAATCGATAAAAACCCCTTTTTAAAACATCATACTACATAAATGTGCTATGATTTCACAAAATTTCATCAAAACTTTAAAATTTATAATAAAAATTTGGAGTTTTTTGTTATGCAGTTTTGCAGCTCATTTAATTCTAGTATAATAAAGTTCAAGTTTTGAGTGCCAACAAATTACCACTGATTTTTGATAATTTTTTTTTTGCGATGTTTTTTTTTATTCGTAAAAAAATTGTCAAAAATCAACCATAATTGCTAGCCACTTGAAATCTGCACTTTAGTGTACTAAAATTGAATAAGCTACACAACTGTTCACTTCACAAAGGTTATAAATTTTAAAAAGTTCGAAATTTTAATAAAATTCGGTTACGTTATTGTACATTTTGATTGAAAAATAATTTTAATGTGTGAATATGTGGTTGAGCTATTGTTTTTGAACGCAGTGTACATATACATATATTATGTATATATGTTTATACTCGTACATACATACATACATATATACATATGTACATGCTCTTACATACTCTTATACCCGTGTTCACTGCTGCTACGAGTATTAGCGTTTCATTTTGACAAATTTTTTGCAATTTAATCATTATTTTATTTTCTTGCAATTGCAGTGCATTATCAAAAAAAATCCGCATAAATACAAGTTTTATGTTTTATACAAAATCACCCTTATCGTGAATTTCGGGAGAAAGTTGTTCACTTTCCAACATGATTTCCTCTTATCGGCAGCACTCGTTCCGGGCGAAAAAAATAGCCATTTCAATTGAATTTTGTCACTAATTTTTGAGAGCCGAACAAGATACTCGGATTCCAAATGTAAGTTGTTTCTGTTTTTTTATAAGATAAACATATGTATAAAAATTATGAATAGCAATTTTTTAATTAAAAAGGCTGAACCGTTCCTTAGACCGTCTAAATAAACAAAAAAGTAGAAAATTTGCACAGTTGAGGCGACATAAACTCGCAATAGAACGGCTTACTGCTGCTATTAAAGCAGAAAAAAATAGATCTTCTGAGACAGACCATGGGGCGAAAGTAAGGTTAAGTTTAAATTTGTTATGAAAAATACTATGTATATATTGAACTGAATTTTGTGATTTTTTTATTGAACTATTTTTATTTTATGTTGAGTTTATATTTAAATAATTTTTATTTGTTGTTACGGAAAAATAACCACTGAATTTTGTACTGAATTTTATGAATTTTTTAAGCAGCGTTGAATGAATTCAAAATTAAGTTCTTTGAAAAAATTAAGCTATTGACTGAATGTATCTTTATTGCGTTACCTGAGAGGAGCTCTTACCTATGAGTTTTCACATATGTACTATATGATGTAAAGCATCAAAATAAAAAAGTTTAGTAAAATGTACGATTTTATTCTTTTGTAAGAATATTAAAAAGAGTTGGTAATATCAAAGCGATTGCGACGGCCTGCCGCTAAGTATCCAGATATCCCTTCGGTAGATCGAGAGTCTTCTCATTATCGGTTTCAAATATTTCTGTATTTAATGAATAAAAATTGCTTTTATAATGAATACAAATATTGTGCAATGAAACACACACATTTATAATTTGTTTTGCTTTTTTTTAGGGACAATCCTCTCCACCCATTTGTCCTTTCAATAATATTTTTACACTTGGCATGCATTTCATTAAACTTAGCGTTTCTGGACGCCGGTTCTGGTGATCTATGTGGAGTTAGAAGCCAAGGCTCCAGAGGATACCCAGCATCTCCTAAAAAGAGTTTGGAAAATTACAAACTTTTCATTTAATGGATAAATACCTAATAACCAAACGTTGTCTGGACTCTGCAAATAATCTAGCTCCATATTCAAACTTCAGGAACTCACACTCCATATAAAGGAATCATGACATGCTCCTGAATGTGTAGCATCAACAAATCGAATCCTCAGATCGTTATCGCAAACCTGCGTCGTGTTGCAGTGATACTAACCAGAATAGCATTAATACTAAATTTTCTATTTTTGTTATAAAACAAATGCTTGTTTATCGACGGAGAGGCAATATATATAAGCGTTCCATCAACACAACCTACAATGCCGGGAATTCTGAACTTTTTGTAAAATTCTTGAGAAATTCTGCGTTGCTCTTCCAGCGTTGGCCATTTTATCCACTGCGGGTATAATGCGGACTCGAAAGTTTTTTGAACTTGAGGCAGGGCCTGACTAAAACACGATTTCAAAATCTTTATCAACACCTTTTTGGTATCCGCCTTCAGCGAAAAGCCGCAAGCACGCGCTGAGCTTTACAACTGGAGGAATAGCAAATTTTTATTTGTAAATACTTGAACACTGCCTTATTAACTCTGTAATAATTCACAAACCTAAAAAATTGATAATTTTATTAATAGTCGCATGAATGTTTACCCAGAATTTGCTACAAAGTCTCAGGCATTTCCAGCGGATTATATTGATCTCTTAAGTGCCTTCTTCCTGGACGTTAAAGTGAATTTTCTTCTTCTTCACACAAAAATCTTATTGCTTTGGAATGCAATTTGCAAACATTTATTTTTTGATATTTAATTTGATAATTCTACACTTCCATTAAACAAGTAAACAAATTTCAGAGTTGGTATTTCCATGTTCGAATTTTTCGAAACTCGCAATAAGCGTAATCAATCCGGGCGAATGAAAAATTGTCGGGCTAATTTTTTTCGGGTGGAACTCACGATAAGGGTGAATATTTAATTTTTAATTTAACAAATTTTCATAGAAATTTTTACCTTTTTTCTCGTATTTGTAAATTTTCGGGCATGCAATTAGTTTTTTTTTAAATTTTGGTTTATTAAATAATGTGCATGTTTTAGTGTTTAAAAACTACTGATTTTGTATATTAAATGAAAGGAAATTTGTATTTTAAATAAGCCGCTGCTATTAAATTGAGCGCAGGTGTAAATACATACATATATAAGTATTATACTATTAATATGATATTAATCACACAATTCAAAATATATAATAATAATTGAAATTATGCCTTCATTATATTAATTAATCAAACTTTAAAATGAGTTTTCCCGCATAACAAAAATGTTTAATTACTTATATTTATTGCCAAAGGCGCAATTTGCTCAAATGTGAACAGCATTTACCAATTGAAGCCACAACAACATATTTACACTTTTGGACAAATTTTTTTTTCTAATTAATTTTTCAAATAAAATACAATTACATTCTCTAACAAAAAAACCTTGCAAATTTATTTTTTAAGCTTTATAGAAAATTTACAAAAATTTAATAAAATATTGAAATTTCTAATTTTTTAAATTATGCCGTTTTGCAGTTTATTTAATTTCTACATTTAAACTGCAAATAACCTTTGATTTTTGACAATGTCTTTAATGACGTTCTACCGCTAAAACTCTGATTGAAAAGATTAGATTCTAATACAACGCTTTGGTGGAATATACTAGTTTATACTCGTAATTTGCATTTAGCTTTCGCTAAACAATTTATACACTATAAAAATCACTGAAAAAAGTTATATTGAACCATATTGTTATATTTCTTTCAGTTAAAAGGAACAATTGATTTTGACAACCAAACACCAATCAGCTGATTGATTAGCACCACCTTTTATGAATTCGCCTTGAATGAATGAAGTTTTTTCAAAAGATATTATTATTTGAAAAATTTACTTTGCATTCAAAAATATAAGATTAAGAATACATTTTAATTATTTTATTTTAATAACAATTTACTTAAAAACGCACATCCATGCTACACACGCTTTTTCGCTTTTTCGCTGTTTTCTTTTTAACATTTTATTTTTCCATTAATAAGTTCTTAGATACTTGCTCGTACATACTTACATACATACATGTGTGTCTGATTGTGTACATAGAAAATCCTATTTCCATTCAATGCTGTGTTGGCTGTCTGTCGGATATTAAATTGCGTTATCTTTCATTAGCAGTTTTTCATTCTGAGGCAGTGTTAACACATCCTTTTAATTAATCAAGCTGAAATGAAGACATCAGCAAAGATTGGCCATAAAATTGATTTGCTATGTGGGCACCTATCATTAAAAACCATACATCAAATATGTATGTATGTATGTCCGAATCAATTTATGCTGACTACACTTTTTATGCTTTGCTTTCGCTTTGATATGAAAAAAAAATATTATACGCGTTAAAAACATACATGCATATTTATTTTACGTGGCAAATCATAATAAAAGAGGGTCTTTCATTTTGCAACAGTAAAAAATAAAATTTTAAATAATCGAAGGTTTTGTTTATTAAGAATAAGCTATAGAGGTGATAATAATAATTTGGCGCTTACACTACACAATTCAGTGTTTGGCCAAGTTTCTCCTTCCTTTTTGAGGTCTGCGTCTTTGAGTTGTACCACTAATGAGGGACCTTTGGTTTTATGCCGACTTATAATGGCAGATGTATTTTATGAGAAGCTCTTGCATGTGAGATATACCCTCGGAGGTTGACTTTAAGTAGTTCAAAGCTATTCAAACATTTGCATTCACCACTTTTATGTAGTTTACTGCTACCGAACTTAAATGTTGCCAAAACAAAAATCGTAGTAGATCATGAGCAAAAAATGTGGCGATAGCAAATTGCAAATTTTAAAAATCGTAGTAAATCTACTATAATGGTAGTAAAGTTCAAACGCTGCCACAAAGCAACTCCTAGAGGCTTTGCTTCCTTCTGGGTTTGCTAAAATGCAAACAGCAAAACTAGAAAACCAACAAAGAATAGGTTTTGATGACAACTACAATACCATGTTTTGCTTAAAATCAAACTCCGGCTTTAGTAACTTATTTATTTAATGAGCACTTTAAACATTGTGCTGGTTCAACATGTCGGTGTCCATGTAAAGATCGTTAATATCATTGCTCTATTGCTTACGGTATTCGCCGTTACGAAGGTGTACAAGTCCATAAATCTTACGAAGAACATTCCTCTCGAACACCCTCATCTGTTGTTGTCATCGGTCAATCAATAGAATGGGTATAAAGAAAACTTATAAAGTGTGGCTTTGATCGGCGTGAAAAGACTTCACAGCTCATTTATCTACTCAGCTTGAAGTAGCACTTGTTTCTTTTCCTGTGGCTAGTTTTAGCGGCTCATCTTACCACACATAAATCCAATAACAACGAATTAGGTGCTGATACCAAACAACGAATGTTGAATTCGTTTCGGTATGGTGAAAAGGCCGAGATATATTGTTAGCGGAACGGAACGGGACTTGCACCTTCATTGTAATATATGTATGTACGTTCTTTGCACTTTTTGATAATGCGCTGACTGCCTATTTTAAGAAAGACGATATACTTATACTTCGTCTTATCCTTGTTCACCAGAATCATTTTCTTCGTTTCTTTGTCGTGTTTGGAAAAGGCAAATACCGGTGAATACCGATCGATGGTAGATTTACCAGGTCCAATCAGTTCATTTACTGTCCACTACAGTCGGGTGACACGCTTCTGGTCGCCATACTTGAATAGCTCTGCTTGCAACGCGTCGGCCTTGCTATTCTATTTTCGCAGAACATTCGGATGTCGGCATACAGATTTCGTTAACACTGATTGGTGTTTCGGGTTCACTATCTTTTCTGAAATGGTTACTGCGGCAGCAATGTGAAGAAGTGCTCGTCAAATAATTTAATTGTGCTCTGAACATCAGTCACCAAGTTGCCATTAATATTTTACAAGAATTTGAACAGGTTAAGAAACCATCTGCAAGTAGTTGTACCTATTAAATATTACGAACAATTCTCAAGCCATAGACAGCGCTTTTTTTTTGGCAGAGCCTCTATTCAGTAAAGTAAATTCCTGCTTAATATAAGAATATCATGTATGTATAAGAAAGTAGCATGTATGAAGCCACCTATCGCTCCCTAGTATAGGGTGGTTTTTAAGATATGTGGATTGTAAGAAGAAATAAAACGCAAATAATATAATACTATGGCCAAGAATTTAGCTTTATTATAAAGATAAGGGTTTGCCATTATGTTTTAAGGCCTGTCTACACCTCCCAAGAAAAGCACTAAACTTCATATAAAAAAAAGCTTAAGAAATGCCCAAGAAAATTTCTTTTGTCAAATTTCCGAAATATGGTCCACAGCTCTCAAGAAATAAAATCCTTTTCCTACTACCTTTTTCTTAAAACTTTTTTGGAAAAAGTAGCAAAGAAACTCTGGTTTTGACAATCAATAAATGTGCGGTTTATTATTTCTTCAAGAAATTGTGACAGACGGATTGCAAAAGTGGAATCATAACCAAAAAAATTAAAATATGGATTATTGCGACGTGAAAAAAAAGAAAAAGAGAACATGTAACTTCTCTGCAGAAGAAAAGCGAGCCCTCCTGGCTGAAGTGAAAAGTTGGCCACGGATTTGGAATACGGCAGATGGCTTGCATAGCAATAAATATGCTATTGACCAAGCCTGGGCCAACATCAGCGAATCGCTTAAAAGACCAGGTAAATCAATCTGATTTTATTCAATTAAAATAGTATGTATGTACTTATCTTTCGCGTACTTATTTTTTGCAGCAACTGAATGCAAGGCAGTATGGATAAGTTTACGAGAAAGCTATCGGTACCGTGCAAAAACGGCCGAAAAGGCAAAAAGTGGCAGCGCAGGCGGGGAAATGGTGAGTGAACCATCTTTCAGTGCCGAAATCGATTGGGAGTTCGCAGAGGACATGTCTTTCCTTCCAGATGTCTCACAAAAACGAAGGTAAATAATGTAAAACACCGTCTTTTCTCATAGTGCCAGTACCACCAGTGTGCTGCTCCGCCTGTGCTACAGTTGCAAGTTTTGACACAGTCCACAACTACGTCCATGTTGCAGAGCCACTAGTTGCAACCACTTTACCATTGTATATACTTTGGGCAGTGGTACACTCTCACCAATTTCGCCTAAGCTACAGACTATCCCCAACAACACTGTACAGTATTTCTGTGCAGCTATCCTTTTTGTGGTAGTGGAGATACAGCGGCGCTGGGAAAATTGCTTACCTGGCGGTTTTGAAACTGTAGGTCTGGCAAAACTGCACAGTTACTGAATTGTAGCATTGGCGATACTGCATGCTGGTGGCACTGGCAATGTGCGAAAATAAATGCTTATTTATAATATATTAAAAATATCTTAAAACAATTATAATATTCTAGAACTTACACCACTATGAATCTGGTTGAAGAAACCAGCATTTCAACACCAACCAATTTGGATTCCCAGTATGAGTATGTGAGTATACTTTGATGCAAACATAGAAATTTATTAATTACAGAACTGACACATATGCACACATATCCATCTGCTCTTATAGAATCCAACTCCTTCCAAAACATCCAAAGGTAGACACTCAGAAAGATAGGAAAAATTTGATTCATTGATAGAAACTCAGTCAAATTTAATGAAGCTGCGGGAAGCGGGCAATTCGCATTTTAAAGAAGCATTCACTTCTTTCGACTGGTTATTGAACCAGCTACCCAAATCTATTGCTGACGAAGCGTGTCTAGGCTTCACACAAACCTTATTGGAAAAAATTGCGGAAGAGAAACGAAAGGTTTTGGATGCTCCAAAAACTTAGTTCTTATAATAAATCTTTAGAACAATCGCAATTTTTTCCTGTTGCTAAGCCTTTTTCGTAAATTTCTTTAAAAAAAAATAAATATGTGCTTGATTTTATGATAAAAAAAAAAACTTTATGAAAAAATGTCTATCTCTCAAACTTTATATATAACAAATAAATTGTCTGTAGAATGAACAATGTTTTTATAAAGCAAAACACATTACGAGTGAAAAAAGGTTACGATATGCATACTTTGGATTTGTGTAAATATTTTATGTTTTTCAATTGCTAAACTTTTCTAATAACAAAAGTGGATTACATTGTAGTTTATAATATTTTATTAATTTTAAGTTGCCTTAAGTTCTAAGTTGTTCTATATTTAAGCTTCCTATTAATTGTTTTAGATTTTGATTTGATCACCTGGAACAACGTTGGGTTCTTTTCTAGTCTAATTATAAAAAACCAGAAATAAAAAGCAAAAGCTCTATTTTGGCCTACCATTCATATGGTATCTTATGGAATATAAACAATAGAAACTACTTGCTGTTAATCATAACTTACATGCTAAAGAAATGCAGCACTGTCTTGCCAAGGAACAGAACCAGATTCTGAATTAACATATTCTTTAAGTATATCTCGTACATATTTTCCGTAACTAGCACTTCTCCCACGGTATGCATTCAGGTAGCTTTGAGCTATTGAATCGCTTTGAGGACGAACAGTTTCCCATTCTCCCCGAACCCAATTTCTATTTGCATCCTCAAACCCGGAAAAAGTATTGGCGCTGTAAGTGGGCTGTGTTTTTTTTTAAAGAAAATTGTGCAACAAGCTGCATGCGGTGACTATTTTTTGAGCATGATCAGGACTGCAAAACAGAGTCTTCCGTAAACAAAGCCACCTTGCACTTAAAACTCCAAATGCATTTTCGATGCACCTTCGAGCTCTGCTTAGCCTGTAGTTAAATATTCGATCTTCTCTTGGCAATGGCTTCGTATTATAGGGTTTCATTATCCGTTTACACAACGGAAATGCGTCATCTCCAACCATGAAGTATGGTACCTTTTTACCCCCGATGTGGGAGTCTGGAGGAAATGACAAAGTATCATTTGCAATAGAAATGCCAAACTTCGAATTTTTCATTATGTTGGAGTCGCCTTCACTACCATAAGCGCCAACATCCAAGTATGTGAACCTATAAAAGGCGTCACAGGCAGAACAAAACTATTGAATGGAACCCCTGCAAATGAAATTTAAAATTATAATATTTTTTAATAAAATGCTGCATATTGACATTCTCCTTACTTTGTAGTTATAAAAAATACTGCCACTGTTTGGTGGGGCCTTTATTCCCACATGCTTCCCGTCAATGGCAGCGACACAATTGGGGAAATTCCATCTGCTCTTAAAGCCATCTGCGAATTTGTGCAGGTTTTCTTGTGACCATTCTGGGATTTCTGTTTTTAGCTCCGAACAGATTGCATCACATACATCACCCAAAATGTTGCTGAAATGTTGCTTGCTGATTCTGTAGCAAGACGAGATATGACGTTGCAGGTCACCTGAAGCCAAGTATCTGCAAACCAATAATATTAATATATGAACAAATTAGTGCTTTGCTAGGTATTAAGAAGAAACTTACTCTTAAACGATTGCTAATTTCTCTTCTACAGATATAGAGTCGTGTGGCCTGGTGTTTCGTTTTGGAAGAAGATGTGGTTTTAATAATGTTAGGAGTTCGTCAAAAACTTCACTGGTCATTCGGAAGTTTTCCAAGAAGAGTTTTGGGGAACTTCTCAAATTTTCAAAGTCCGTCATAAACCGGCCTTTACCCTTCCGTTCCGATAGGTAAGGACTTACCCGACAACTCCGATTTTTGCTCCCACACTTTTCTTCGACTGCTTCCATTCCGGCCATCATTATGCCATAATTCATGGTAATAAGTAAATCCTTCCTGCAATACCATAATATCAGTAAAGTAAGAGCTTATTTTATAGAATGCTACCAATCGTCGCTCATTTTAAGTTTTAAAAGTTTTCTATGTGCAATCACGCGTATTTTTATCTAATTTATCTTTCCTAAAATGGAGTAAAAATAAATTAAACAATATGATTTCTCCCATTTATTAAAAATATGTACATATATATACAAAAACTTACAGATTAATCAAAACCAGCTGAATTTGTTTACATTAGATGCACTCTTCTTCTTCTATTGAATATTGTTCACCATACATAATCAAATGTCATAATTACTGCTTCACTACTTTTTCACACAATAGAGAATTTTTCTTGAGGCTTTTCTTTCGAGGTGTGGACTTCCCTTTAAAAATGATTTCGGGCAACTGATCGTCGCGGCTTCCTCGAATAAATTCCAGTAGAGAGGCCCAATTTTCGACAACTTTTTGCAGAAATTGGGGCCGTATGTCAACAATAACGCGCCGAATAAACTCTTTCAAGGCGTCTTGAAATAGCAAACCAAACTGGGTTTAAATCAAGTAACAGCTGTCAAAAAGAACAACTTGGAAAAAAGTTTTGCCTCATTGAGTTTATCCACTCAGTGACTATAAATCTCGAAGCAGGCCAACTAATTTCGCAAAAACCTCAAAGCTCCTTTAGTACAGAAAATTAGTTTATTCTAGTCAACTCACTAGCAACTGATTTCCTCGATCCCATTGTATACTAATATCCAACATTGTAATACCCATTTCTCGTTTTCAAGAGTTTTAAGAGTGTCATGACACTCTCTAATAAGCCTGGTACAAATCACACATTGATAGTGACCTGGATATCTGAAAATATAACTTAAATAGAGCCTGTCAAACTTTTCTCAAGGTTTATTTTACAAAAAATGAGATTGCTAGAACTTGGGTTTGAAAGACTACGGTTTATATGCTCATTGCACTTGAGCATTTGGAACCGGGTTCATAAACATCTGCACCTATACTTCCCTCCATCTTAAACCCATCTGTATACCAATGTTTATAAAATGTAACTAACACCCCTGCAAGACAAGAATAAGCAGTTTCCCCTAAAATTCAAAAAATTTACACAAACATTCACAACTTTTACCCATTTCACCCACACATTTACAAATTTTGTTTTCGAACTGTCTAAAAATGTTCATAAGTTAGAGCAGTAGTGCCGTCCTCAAATAAGAATCTTATGTGATAGAAGGAGAAAGATAGAAAAATATAAGACAAATTTTTATCAAAGTAGGCTACGACTAATCGGCATTTCAGCAAAAATTGTATTTCAAAAAATTATTTAAAATTTTTTATTATGCTTATGCATGAAACATTTTTTTTTGAATAAACATTGGGGATATTTCAGCGTCAATACTGCAAAGAAAAGCCATCGTTTATTCTTAACCAATAATTAATTGAATTATCTAGTTTGCGTAAGTATGATGAAAGGCCGCCTTAATCATGAAAACCAGGCCTTCCCATCTTCTTTAGTGTTAACGACGACTTTTATTTGGAGTGTTGCAGTAGATTTACACAAACAACGAACATCCCTATTCCTTTACCGATTTGATTATTATTTTTTTATTTAATACTTTATTCAACAGTTTTTATTGTTTTTATTTAGTAGTTAATTTCAATAAAAACGTATAAAATAAAATATTGATTACAAAAATGAGTAGTTTGTTCATAAGTAATGAGGACTTTGTGATTACAAAAATGAGTACTTTCATTATAAGTGCTGAGCAGTTTGTAATAACAAAAATAAGTAGTTTGATAATTTGTGCTGAGGACTTTAAAATGACAAAAATGAGGAGTTTGTTTATTACTACTGAAGACTTTGTGATGACAAAAATGAGTAGTTTGATTATTAGTGCTGATGAGTTTGTGATGACAACAATGAGTAGTTTGGTTGCCAGCGCTAATTACATTGTGAGCATAAAAATGATTAGTTGCCTTATCTGTTAGAGCAAATTAGATATATTCTTCACCTATATGAAATTTTTGTAGGTAGGAAAGAGATATAAAATCACACCGACAAGGGGAAACTTATCAGTTTTTTCCCATGCCTTGAACAAAAATGACTACTCTGCTAAGCACTTTTGTTATTATTTATAATGACGATATGAGAACATATTTGATTATCTGCTGTCTTGTAGGGACACTTATGAATCATACATACATACATACATATATATTAGAGATGGAGATGACAGCAATTGCTGAAACAAAAATTTAAATGAAAGAAAAAATTTCGCAGGTTATTAAATTATCAATTGTATTTTATAAATGCAGAACACTGCTAAGCGATCTAGAATTTCGAAAATTTCGAAACTGCATTCTCAATATCACTAAATGGTTTATAGGTTTTATAGTTCATTCGGTCTTTTTTATAGTTTTTATTTTGTCTTTACGCGGGTTCAATGAATTTGGAAATTAATAGTAAACCTGTAAGAGCAGCAATTAAGTAATAAAATACATATGTATGTACGAGTTTATGGCAACAACAAACCTAAATACCATTTGCCATGAAATCAATATTTATTACTTCGTCATGTGGTACACATTTGCGAGCTTTTGCAATAATTAAAAAAAAAAACATTGATTAATCAATACGAATTCAACAGAAATGTTTCTATTTACTTTTGGTCATATTTATGTAATTATGAACATACAAACAAACATACATATGTATGTGCATGTACTCGTATTCATATATGAATAGTTGTACAGTGAAGCTTCAATAATTTGTAATAGCGAGAAAACAACAATATATTGTAAAATACTTTATAATTTCCATACCTCCACAACAAACACAACAATCGGGAAGCATTGTTGTATGTAAAGAGAAAAGCTAAAGGGAACCAGTTTTCAAGGAACACAATTTTTTGTAAAGAAGTGAATTTTGATGCAAACCCACGTCTCTGTTGGCAGCTATAATTTTGAAGTAGTCAAGTATTTTGTATACCTTGGATCCAGCATAAACACCACCAATAATATCAGCCTAGAAATCAAGCGAAGAATAACACTTGCCAAAAGGTGCTACTATGGGCTCGGTAGGCAGTTGAAAAGCAGAGCCCTTTCTCGCTCTACAAATCTTTCATCGTGCCCGTCCTTTTAAATGACGCAGAAACACGGACGATACTGAACAGCGATGAGCAGGCTTCGGGGGCTTTCGAGAGCAATGTTCTTCGCAAGATTTATGGCGCTGTTCGCGTAAGTGACGACTACCAAACCAGATGGAAGATGAATTGTATGAGCTGAATAATGGTATGGACATAGTCAAACGCATAAATATTCAACGACTGGGATGGCTTTGCCATGTCGTTCGCATAGATGATGATGCTTCGGTGAAAAAATCCTTCGAATCGGCAACCATGGGTGGGCAACACCGGCAAGGGCGCCCTAGAACACACTGGAAGGACCAAGTGCTGAAGGACCTGTCTACGCTTGGTACAGGTAATTAGCGTAACCTAGCGAAGGATAGAGGGAACTGGCAAGCCGAATATGGTGAAGAGATTGAGGATGACTGTCATTTAAACTATTGCACGGGAAAACTATTTAGGAACAAGATTTTTACACCTTTAAGGCAAAGTGCATAGTGGAGCGAAGACCAAAGCGTCGAGCATAGCTTCGAGCATTGCTTCAAAAGAGCATCGATTCGTTCAAAGCATAGTCGAGCATCGAGCATAGTGTCAAACGAACACAATTCATTCAAAAATTCGCGTTTGTCGAGTCAAAGTACGATTTTCGTTAAAAATGGATTTGTTTTTATTAGAAAATACCTCACTAAGAATTTATATTTAATGAAAATGAGTGAAGAGCGCAAAGTGAAAAGAAGTTGCAGCTTTCATTCCATAAATAAAAGCAGAAGACATCATGGAGAATTCCACCACCTTTTCAATGAACTACGGAGTAATCCGGAGAAATTGCAAAACTTTTTTCGTATGAAAATTGAAACCTTTAATTATATTTTAGACGAAATTAAACACAAAATCATAAAAAAGTGGACAAATTGCATTAAAAGCCCAATTGATGCCGATGAAAGACTTGCGGTAACGATCAGGTAAAATGAAATTGCTCATTTATTTTAATAAAAATAATATTTTAATTAATGCGTGATATAAAATTTTAGCTTCTTTTAACAATTTAATTATTTGACCAAAAAAGAAATTAATGACGAATGCAATTATTCACATTCTGCCACATTGTGAGCTCCAGCGTATACGAAATTGTAAACCACATCTTGTAGTTTCAAACGTAACAGCATTTTGTGTTGTGGCGAGAGTGGTTTGACACATCCAAAAAATTGAAAGTTCTCATCGTTTCTGTCATCTTCGTTCTTTTTAAGGATCTCAATTTTGTCTTTCTCCAACTGAATAAGAGTTGCTCTTACGTCATTCACATTCGATTTTTCAGTCCGCTTTCTTTTGGCGGATCGGGATGTGCAAGTTGCTTCCACGACTTCCTCTCATACATATGTCTTGAAATTGATCATCTGGCGACCTTGCTAAATTGTCGCTGCTCTGCCTGGCCTGAAACTGGTCTTTTAGAAATGCCAGGCTTTCGAAGTATACCCAATTTAACTTCATGGACATTGCGGAGGCTCCAGCTGCTGATTTCCCTTTGGGCAATTTTTGAAGCTCCTTTCTGTAAGTGTTCCTTAGAGTCTTCCATTTGTTTCTTACCATGTCTCCTGGAAACCAATTAAAATAATCATATGCACGTTTGCAAATATTTATTTAAATAGATTTTTGGCTACTGCATCGTCGTATAAAAGTATCGACTTTACATTCAGAATGGGTTCTAGAACGGTTTCAAAAATTGTGCTCGAAACTGTTACCGCGCTTTGGGAAATTTTGCAGCCAACTCATATGAAAGCTCCTATCGAAAATACTTTCAAACAAATTGCAAATGACTTTTACACAAAATGGAATTTTCCGAATTGCCTTGGAAGCATCGTTGGAAGCCATGTACGCATAAAGTGCCCGCACATTCCAGGTCTATGTTTTACAATTATAAAAACTTGTATTTACTTGCTTTACAAGCTGTTGCTGATGCAAACAATAAATTTGTTTAAATTGATGTTGGAGGATATGGGAAGCAAAGTGATGGAGGCACTTCTCGTTACTCACTTTTTACTTTAATGGAAGCTGGCCGATTAAACATACCATCTGATACCACATTTCCATTGATGACAGTTATCATATCCCTTATTGCGTCATTTACTGAAGGTAGGAATACTTTGAATGCAGAGAAGGAGTATTTTAATATGCGTCTTTCGCAGGCAAGACGCACTGTAGAATGTGCTTTGGAATAATTATTTTTAAATTTCGCATTTTTTGGTAACCAATTGAAACTTTACCGGAAACTGCAGATAAAATAATAAAAGCAATATGTATTCTGCACAACACTACATATCATTGATAAAGAAGGAGTTGATACGCAATTTAAAGAAAGCGTGTCGCATTTGTCAAATATCCCATGGTGTAGGGCAGGGACGGATCCAGAAAATAGTTTTGGGAGGGGTCCATTTATTTTCAACTTTTTACGATATTTTGAGAAATTTAATTATATTCCATTATAAACATGGATATAATAATATTGGGTAAAATGTTGAATGCATTTTTATAAAGCCATCGTAGGCTATGATTATAACATTTGAATCAGTAGAATCATAAAACGTCAGGTATTTAAAGTGCTTCATCGATTCTCCTCCTTTTCTTTGCCAAAATATCTAGTATTTGGTCACTAGTAACCTCAATGTCTCGATGAATATTTACCAGCGCAGATACGTCCTCAATCTCCGTAAAGTAGAAAAGGACCGTTCACTCAAAGCCATCGTGACTGGCAACGTGGCACTGATTTGAAAAATCGGTAGATGTGTTTGTAAAATTGCAAATTACGAAGGCGGTTTGGTAAGTCATTAACTTTTTGAATGAAACATACTTTTTCGGCAAAAAACATTCTCTTTATCAACATAATCTCCTTTTACTCTTTACACTTAGTCCAGCTTTTTTCCAATTATTTTATTTTAAACCCAAACCTCTTACCACACAGCTATTTTTTCAGGTTTGGAAATAGAAAATATTCGCATTGATTTTCGCCATGGTGACAACACACGTGTACATTCGCGCTTTTTTCGAGTATAAGCAATCATCCATCACACGGATAGCTTTTTCATATCCAAATATTTGAATGTGATATGGCTTCTCAGTTGAGATGCCTACAACCTCAGTCACCTCACGCACTTTCATTCTCCGGTCATCAAATATTAAACCATAGATTTTATCGACGACTTTTTATATAACGACTTTAATAGACGCCAGTTAAGAGCATTAGAATGGCGATATTTTATCCATTTATCCAGACACCCAGGACCCCTCCCCTGTATCCGTCCCTGGTGTAGGGAGAACAACAAATCAAATGACTTTGCCAATTTTATAAGGGAATCATACAAAATGTTTTTGTGCCAAAACAAAATATAAAATTGTAGTTGCACAGTGAATTTCTACACAAAATAGCATTCATTAATTGTTCAATATAAATTTTTTTATTTTTTTTTTCACAGGTAAAATGATTATTTGACCAGCACAAACCTATAGCGCCACCGACAAATTTATATTATATTATCAAATCAAATATTTTAATATTTTAATTTTTTTTTAATTATAACGTCGAACAAATGGAAATAATATGGGAATGAGCGTCGATAGCGCAAAAGAGCCTAGCGACGATTTCAAAATATTTTGTTTTCGTCGCTATGCTCGACGCTCATGCGCGTTCGCATTGATTAATATGTATGTACATATGTATATGTTTGTTTTCCATGCTATGCTCGTCGCTATTGTAAAAATCATATTGGTTTGCCAAAGTTGGTACCATTTTTTTATAGCAATTTTTGGTTTTTTCCCTTTTGAAATTAAAAAACTTGTTCTTCTTTCCAATCTACAATCAAATCGAAAATGCACATCAACCGCCTAAGCTATATTGGCCGAGGTCAACAAAGCACGCCAGCTGTCCCTATCTCTTGCTAACTGACGCCAATTGGAAATCCCAAGTATAGCAAAGTCTTTTTCCACTTGGTCTTTCCAACACAGAGGAGGTCTTCCTTTTCCTCTGCTACCACCAGCGGTTACCGCGTCAAAAAACTTCAGGGCTGGAGCTATTTCATCCATTCGTACGACGTGACCTAGCCAGCGGAGCCGTTGGTTCTTAATCCGCTGCACTATGTATACGTCCTTGTACAGCTCATCGTTCCATCGTACTCGGTATTCGCCGTGGCAAAGATCCATAAATCTTTCGATGAATTTTTCTCTCGAATACTTCAAGAGCCCTGTCATCTGATGCTGTCATCGTCCATGCTTCTGCGCAGTCCAAAGTAGCACTTGTTGGCAAGAGAGATTCTGCGTTGGATTTCAGGAGTGACTCTGTTATTGGTGTTAATGCTGGTTCCAAAGTAAACGAAGTTCTCTACTTTTTCAAAGTTATAACTGTCAACTGGGATGTTTAATCCCAGTCGTGAATGTGCCGACTGTTTATTTGATGACAGGAGATACTTCGTCTTGCCCTCGTTCACCTCCAGACCCATTCGCTGCGCTTCTCTATCCAGTTTGGAGAAGGCAGAACTAACTGCGCGGTTGTTAAGACCGATGATGTCAATGTCATCGGCGTACGCCAGCAATTGCACACTCTTATAAAAGATGTTGCCTGACCGATTTAGTTCTGCGGCTCGAATTATCTTCTCCAGCATCAGGTTAGATAAATCGCACGATAAAGAGTCACCCTGTCTGAAACCTCGTTTGGTATTAAACGGCTCAGAGAGGAACTTCCCAATTATGACGGAGCTGGTGGTGTTGCTCAACGTCATTTTACATAGCTGTATAAGTTTTGCCGAGATACCAAATTCAGACATTGCGGCATAAATGCAACTTCTTGTTGTGGTGTCGAAGGCGGTTTTGAAGTCGACACAATACGCTCGTCAGAACCTTATATGCGATGTTAAGAAGTCGAATCCCGCAATAATTTGCGCAAACTGCAGGATCACCCTTTTTGTGGATTGGGCAGAGCACACTTAAGTTCCAATCAGCAGGCATGCGTTCTTCCAACCATATTATAGAAATGAGCTCGTGCATGCACTTTACCAGCTCCTCTCCGCCGTACTTGATTAACTCAGCTGGTAACCTGTCGGCCCCGGGGGCTTTGTTGTTATTCAGTCTTGCTATCGCTTTCCGAATTTCGTCATAGTCGGATGATGGTACATCGCGTTCATCACCACTGATTGGGGATTCGAGTTCAACATCTTCTCCAAAGTTTTTACAGCTGCTTCCATTAAGCAGTGTGGAGAAGTGCACCCTACATAATTTAAGTATGCTGTGGACATCAGTCACCAGGTCGCCGTTTTCATTCTTACAGGAATTCGCCCCGGTCTTAAGACCATCTGTAAGCCGTCGAACTTTTTGAAAAAAAATTTCGGGCGCTTTTCCTGTCGGCCAGCATCTCTAGCTCTTCGCTCTAACGCATTTCGGCCTATTTTTTTTTCTCGCGAAAAATACGTCTTGCTTCCTTCTTCAACTCACTAAACCGCTCCTGCACAGCTTGCGTTGCGTCCGATCGCAGTGTGGCCCTGTAGGCAGCCTATTTACGTTCCGTAGCGGCGCGACATTCCTCGTCATACCAGTTGTTCTTTCGGGTGAAATCTTACCATCTGGAGACAGCCACGTAGCCTGGTGAATCTTCTTATGCTGGAACCTGGTACTACAAACCACCATGTTTCGGACCCCGGTGAAGTCTATCAGTCTCAATCCGTTATCGGACGTTTTGTCGTGGACACAGAATTTTCCGAATGTGGCACCAAAGATGCCCTCCTTGCCCACCTTGGCATTGAAATCGCCAAGCAAATTAATAGGGTACGAATTATCGCGATCAAACTGTTTCTAGTATACACATACAAAATATGTATGTAAGTACATACAGCAATATGTGCGTTTCTGCTTTTTTTAATTCACTTATTCTTTTTTTATGGAGTTAATGCTTAGATATTGCTTGTAAAGCCATACTAGGTGGCACATGGAGCATGTAGTGCAGTGGTGATTAATCATAAATGCGGCACCAACTTTCGCAGCCTGCACTAAGCGGCTCATGGGCTTCGGTTGCGAGCCGATTTCAAATAAAGTTGGTTTGTTTATACTCGTATGCAATAATTCGGTCTATCTTCTGACTGTCTGACGGTGCTGTTCGAATCATTTGAAACCAAGTTCGAAATGACATAAGTAGTTTGCTGGTTATGTTCATTTATTTATTATTAAAAAATTTTATTTAAAAATCAGTTAATTTTTTAACGTAAACTATGTAAATCCAAATTTAAATATTGTAGAAAACTGAAAAAAAAAATTAACAAATTTTTACCAAGATTTTGAACCTTTTTCTCAGAAGTGTTAGAATTTTTTTGATTATTTAGTTCTATAGCTTATTAAATTTTGGTCTAACATTGTAAAAATTTCAAGAAACTAGGTGTTACCGTTGACTAATAAGAATTTGTTTTTGTCAAGGGTGTTGTGCCAAATGTGAAAAAAAAATTCGAAAAAATCAACGGTAATTCCTAGCTACTTGAATTTGTCACATTGTTAGACTTAAATTTATTGGGCTATAATACTGCACACCGAAAAAAATTCTAACACTTCTGAGAAAATATGTAGTTCAAGATCTTTGTCAAAATTTGTTAAACTTTTTTCTGCACTCATAAATAGCCTATTGTTAAAACACAATGTTTTAAAATTGGTTTTTTATAGTTCATTTTAGAGAATGAACTACATTTTAATTGAAAATTCTTAAGAATAAATAAATGAACATAAGGGGCAAACTATGTTATTTTAAACCTGGTTACTTATGATTAGAACAAATGAGAAAGAAATTTTTCTTAAGCATTTTTTAAATAGGTGGTTACAGGTCTGCGCCCTTAGCTTAACATCAGCAACGATTGATGCAATTGAGTTTTTTCGTACTTAAGATAAATCCGGAAACATTGCTGAAAATTTGCAACAAATGTATGTACGTAAGTGCTAAAAAATTATGGAAGATTTCGGAAATTTTTCGGGATTTGTTCGGGATTATGTCAGACCTATTTTAGGATTAGTAATGGAAGATTTCGGAAAATTTTCGGGATTTGTTCGGGATTATTTCAGACCCATTTCCGGATTAGTTCGGCATCATTTTTTAGTATGCTTAGGATTATTACTTAATTATTTGTAAACCGTTTCGGAACTATTTAACAATGGTCAATTTTGGATATGAATTTCATCCTACAGTTCATGCGTTCACTTGAAATTCTTGACTTTTTCATCATTCTCTTTTAATTGACATTCACATTAATATTCACTTTAAAATTTTCATTAGTTTTTATATTAACTTTAACATTAAAAGTAACATTGACATTTTCATAAGGATTATCATTAACAGGTTCCCTGTCCATAGAATCATATACATATGTACCTATGATTTATATCATCAAATTTTTACCGTGTCTGAAACGCCCATGAATCATTTACGACTTATTTTACCTTTTGAACAATTTTTGAACGTGTTGAGCTATTTTCCTTTTTCCATGGCACGTGACGGCGTATATTATGTATATTCATAAATTATAAACATAAAAAAATTGGCGTTTTTCAAATACTTACTTGAAAATGCGTCAATTAACATTAGCAATTAAAGGCAAAAAATAAGCATATGAATCACTTTATTTTAGTATTGTTTAATAATTCTGATTGAAACAAGTTAGACAAAAAGCCTTTGTCACATACATACATACATACATATGTTTCATTCCGTATTTACTTATTTGGCTTGAAGGGGATTGCTCTAGTAGCTCTTATATTTCTTTAGCAGGTTGCACCTAGCGTTCGAACAAGTTTTATAACATTCCTCGCGATTTGTGTGAGACGATGGCTAGAAGTGGATAAATTTCCTTGTGCCGAGACCTTAGGTGAAGTTGGCTAATACACCGAGCCAAGACCGAATAATTATTTTCTATAATGAGATTAATTTTTTTTAACTTTCGGTACCACAAAAATGAATTATGACAAAGATTTCCTACAAACACTCTAACTGAATCACATGTGAGAAACTCATGTATTACCATGTTAATCGAAGCATTCGCTGAGTTCCTAATGACTTAATCACATGTTAGCAAGTTTTATGTTGTTGTTTGTGTAGTTATTGTTTGTTCTAAAACTTTAAAAAGCTGGGACTTACAATATTAGTTATAACATAACAAAGAATCTTAAAAAAAATAATTGAGCGAAGAGTTCTTCAGTGGCGTTGTTTAATGGGGACAGGGAACCTGTTAATATTAATACTACATATTAGTGCCCAGCACTGCTCAGCAGAATACATTTTAATATACATTCTGTTTATGAAAAGCTAAACATTATTATACGTACACTCCTTATGCTACATTAGTTAAATTTTTTCAGAGACGTGATCTAGGCTTCCAGGTTTTTATGACCAATGAACTTTTCTAGAGAGAGTCTAGGACAAAGATGCGAAATAAGGTGCACCCTAATATACACACATACATAAATTATATAATTTTTACTTTCTAAATATTTGTTAAATCTTATCTTCAATGTGGAGTATGTAAGCCTCTTCTACCACCTTAAATCAGTTAATGTATGGGAGCCACTTTATGTTGTTGCAGCAAACGTTTGTTTTAAATTACTCACAATGATTAAACATATTTGTATAATTTATGCTATGTATACACTCAATTAACGCGACTATACTTGGAGACTCAAATTGTAACTTTTTTTTTGTTGTTGGCATTGCATACGAGCATTTATGCGTCCACATTGATTCATGTTTCAATATTGGTTGGCCAGTATGAATTGCGCGCGCGCTCTTTTTCACTTGCCGCACATGTACACGAATGTCATGAAAAGTAAATCTAATTACGCGAAAACCATTTCAAATGGCCAATTTTTCAAGATATTTATCTAATTAATGGTCCCTGTCTTGTCAAGTTTCTTATTGCCAAAGCCGACACCAACACGACGCTGCCAAGCAGACTAGTGAACATACACACAAACGCACATCGACCCATTCATTGAATGAAGAGAGAGCAACAAGGGGTACGGGGCATTCGTTGCCATTAACAGTTAGTAGTTTCGTGTTGGTTGTTAATCGTTTGCCACTTCCCGCCCGTCGATTCGCTCGCTCGCAAGTTGTAAATGAGTAATGGGGAAAACAATAAATTGCCCATCAGTGAAAAGTCAGTGAGCATTCGAAACACCGAAATTAGCAGCTAAGGTAATCGCGATATCTTCCTGGGCGGGACGGCTATTAATATTTAGCTGTGCATTCAGAAAATATTTTATAAACAAAGAACTGTGAGGCGAATGCAAATGTTCAATGTACTGTGAAGTGACGAAAACAATGAAAAACGAGAATACATACAATTGGGATGTGAATGTGAATTCCCTCAAAAATATGTATGTATGTATGTACATATGTATATTTGTACTTTATACAGAGCGGCTTCATGTGTAATGAGTTGATGAAAAGGCACTCATTATGCCTCTTGCTCATTTGACACTTTTGACAGTTCATCAGCGCACCACAGCGCAATCATTAGTTGGCATTTGCCCAGTTTAGTTTTTTTAATTTGTGTAAAAATATAAATACGTACATATTTTTGAGGAAATTAATATGTATTAGTGCGTCGCATGACTTCTAGACACATTAAAATTAGTTATCTTGAAACGCAAACTTAACGAATTGCGCGAGTTTATAAAGTCACCCGTTACAGAGTCCAGATCTAAGTTGCTTTTTAAGGCGCAACTGTTACAGATTTGGCACTAAGCTCGCTCTGCATACACACATCTCTCGTTATTTAATTTTAAAGTAGCTGAAGTGCTACTAAGGGCAAGTTTTTCAGTCAACTTGAAAAGTGGTTTAAACTAATCTTAAGCCAAAGATAATATGATACGAAACTTCTCTCTTTCGCTTGCTGCGAGAGCCCATGATCTCACATTTTGGGCTGGCAACAAAGCCGAATCATGGGCTACTGAACAGCTGGCACGCAAAAAGGTGGGCTACCAGAGGCAAATGCGTGGAAATAGCTTTAATTTTTATTTGGATAAAAAAAGCGAGTAAATGTTATTTTTTATAGAATGTGTCTTGAAATCTCTAAATTAAGAGTTAAATTTAATATATACATACATAAGTTTTAGCAAACTATGAAGGTTTTGATTTACATACAAATATTGTATTTTATTTTAAAAATATATGTATACCAAAACTATTTTTTCAAAGCGAACTGGGTAAATATTACATTTTAATATACAGGAATAAACATGTATGTTTATAAGAAAACACGCTATATCTTAAATTTATGTTTAATGCATAAATAAAAGCAGTTTTTGCGAAATATGAATTTCTGCGATATTTTAATTGTTTTCATTGTTTTGATTTTATATATACATATGTATCTATTATCTTCTGGCATTAAGGTAAATAAAATCTCTTATTTACTCTTATTTTTATTGCATTTTCATTCATTCTGTTAGCAAACCTCAACTGTGGCGAAGCAACTGCAAAATCTCCAAAAAATTAAATAAAAAGCCCCAGATAATATTTCTACAGAGTGGCTCTTTTGGAAAATGTTATAAAAATGCGCCTTTTAACAGCGCTCTCTCGAAACAAAGAGTTTCGTATCATATTATCTTTGTCTTAAACGGCTAATTTGGAGGGAATAAACTTAGTTTATCTATCAGCTATTTGCTGACTACTCTAAGTTAAAATTTAAACTGAGTTTAAATAAACTTTTAAGTTAAAACCCGCACTGTAAACTGGCCCTAAGAGAACCGTTTGCTTCGTACTCTCTCCTGAATATACATAACTAGTATGTACTCGTTTGTAGACCAAATAACGAAGAGCGAACTCTTGAGTTGAATATTTCGACAAATAACCTCACTTCCTAAAGAATCCACTCCTCGGCAGGCAATGGCAAACCTCCGAGGATATTTCTGCCATAAAAAAGCTTCTCATTAAATGCAACTGCCGTTCGGAGTCGGCACAAAACCGTAGGTTCCTCCATTTGTGGTATAATATAAAGACGGACACTACAAATGGTAAGAAAAACTCGGCCAATCACTGAGCTATATAGTGTAAGCGCCAAATTAGTATTATTATTAAGTGCTAGTTGAGAAAAATCTAAGCTAAGAACAGTTTGAGACTTTTCACACATACAATGTGTTTCACATTTGATACTTACGTGCGGAAAATATTTAATTTAGAAATGTGATAGCACCACAACGATGTGCTTTATTTAAATATTTTGACATTTGTGCAAATACAAAGCAACGATTAAAGAACTCTATTAATTTAATTTAAAAAAAAATGGAAGAAGAAAACAAACTTCTTCACTTTGTGGAAGTTTATATTTCTTTAGAAATAATAAAAGGATACGTATACCTTACCTGTTTCTGCTTTATTTCGTCTTTAATAAAATTAAGGACATTCCAAGTAGTTTGTTTATTGACCCGAAACCGGCCAAGTAAATCTTTCTCGTAATATGTTTGAAAAAAAAACCGTGGACGCTCGCCGATTACTTTTGTTTTTCTCAAGACAAAAAAATGCATCATCGTATTTCGAATCAATGTCCTCATTGCTACTCCAATGGAAATGCATGTTCAAAAAATATTTAAATTTTATACAAAATTTAATCTAGTTATACCTTTTAATAATAGAAAACGCTAAAGCTTGCTTAAAACAACTTAACTCGTTCAATCAGGCCCGTCGAGAGGGGGGTCGGTGGTGATTCCCCCGGGCCCGGAGTTTTTTAAGGGGCCCGGATTTTCGTTTTGTCTTAATCGAATGAATATATATTGTAAAAGTGTTAAATAACTATACACACAATTTGTGACTTATTTCGTATAACTGAAGAGCTAGGTATAGAAAATTCATTTTAAGAGAACCTGCGTATTTATTTAGAATTGAAATTAAATTTGGCCCAGTCTTTTGATTTTCACTGCTCCTTTTTTGATTCACAGATCATTCTCACATTGCTCTCTGAAGCTGCATTTAATAATTAGATATTATTTATTTCATAAAAAATAATAAATGCTAGTTAGTAGTCTTCTGACTTCACTACTAGATATGTATGTATGTACATACATTTGTATGTGCAAGTTCGGATGTATGTACATATGTACATACATACAAACAAATATTTATACATAAAATTATCATTTGAAACTTAAACTCAAAATTAAATTCGTATGTCATACAAAAAAAGGTGTATTTTAGCGGCAGCGAAAGTAACAAACCTGTGAGCACAATAAAATCTGGGAACTCCGAATTGGTGTTAATGATTTAATTAAAGCTGCGGAACCATGTCGCCCTTTCGATATTCTCCTTTTTGGACACCTTTCGACTGGGAATGATGAAAAAACGAAGCTCTTTGTTGAACAAAAAAGAAGCTATGAGCAGGTTCCATTGCCAACAAATATGAACTGCATAATGGTCTTCACGTTTTTGTCGGACTTAATTTTAAAGACATTTCGTCTTGGTGTGCAGATTTTGTGCGCTCAAATTCGTATGGCGAAGACATGAAAATATTTTGAATAATGCACTGCGCCGCGTTAGTGCGAGTCACCATTCCATTCCGCCTGCCGCTGCACTACGCAATACGCCGCATGAAGCATGCAACACGCTTCGCGAAACTCGCAACAGTCAACACTCATTGTCACCGTAGACATCGCGGTCACCAATTGTCGTCTTGAATCTGATTAATATGCGGAACATCAACAGCACGGTGTCCACAGATCGGGATAGAGGCGTAAAAGCGTAAAGAAGCTGTGCGCAGAGGAGAACGAGATGGAGAAGGAGGTTGGGGGGGCGAACTGAAAAACTCCATATGCTGCGGCTGCTGCTGCCGCTTTGCCGGTCTCTGTTTTGTATTCGTATGCCAATATCAGTGGTCGTCATGCTGACTGCGGTAAGGCATGCCACTTGCCGATGGCGGTATGCGGTATGCGGCATCATCACAACAACGGACGCATTGCAAAAACGACCACTACATTCACTATAACCACCAGTTAATTGTGCGAGTTTCGCAGCGGGCGCAGTTCTGACATCTTCACGGTTTCACGGTTTTCTGTCCGCTTTGAGATATCAGCGTTAAGCAATGAAGCGAGGAGAGTAATCACTCAGCCAGTCGGCAGCCAAACGGCAATGAATGATATACATACATACATATGTACATACGAGTATGTGCATATGCATGTAAGCAGATGACAGCGTTTTGGCGCTCTGACATTTCCATTAAAAGCGCAGCAAAAACCAGTGGCATTTTGAATTTGACGAGATGTCGCAATCAGCGTCGCTGTCACTGAATCACAACTTAACAAGTAACCATCACTAAAGGCTCCCGAATGCGCTGACTGCGCCAAATACGCCAAATGCGGAGTGAACATCTTCATCCGCAACAGCGCAGCGCCGCGACATCGGCCGCGCGCACCAACAGCCACCAGAAGTGGCCAAATCGACCAAATCGATCTGCGGCAGCAGACACATGAAACTGAAAATTATTAAATACATTTCAATATGACGCGCATTGCTGGCATATTTGCGACTTAGTATACTGAATGCCGCTGTCAGCGCTGCCATTATTGACGTTTAAGGACGCTGGCGCGGCTTGAGCGGCTGGGGATGCTAAGGTGGCTGACTCTATCAGCATTTGTTGTTTTGTCTGTGCAGTGGTGGTGAAAAAGCGATGGTAGACATTACCACATCAAAGGGTAGCGGGGCAAAGCGTTTAATTGTCGACGGGCTGTGCGATTGAACCTCTTTTGTGCCTGATCATCGACGGGCGTCAATGACTGTTTATGACAACGGAATGTGGCGCAATCGCAAAATAAACTTTTGTTGGTTCTCGATTATTTCGGACAAACGAAGCATTCACAATATTTGCTATATTTGCTGGAATGCGGTGTGATCGGCGTGGTGATTGCAAAATTTCTCTGTCATCCTTCTTCGAGTGGAACCTGCAGTTTAATGAAACGCCGGCGCGTCAATGCAGCTTCATGGATCAAACTTTTATGAAGTTATTTCAAAGTAAAGAATAAAAAAAACTTTCGAAAATAAAACTCGAAAAGGAAAAGTAATAAAAATAATTTTTTCCTTATTCTGTTTGTTCATATTTAAGGTTAAAATATTTCCGACGATCATTGTCTCCTCCTCTGTTTGAAAATGAGATGGGCGAAATATATATTTTTTTTGCTTATTAAGTAATGAACTTTCAGTAATAATCAAGGAAGCTTGGCTATATTTAAGATCGAATATAACTTTCCTAACAGGCACCATCTTTTATGAGAGTGTGCAGCTGCTGGCGTACGCCGATGACATTGACATCATCGGTCTTAACAACCGCGCAGTTAGTTTTGCCTTCTCCAAACTGGATAGAGAAGCGAAGCAAATGGGTCTGAAAGTGAACGAGTCGGTGCAAAAGAATTAACAATGTCCTTAACTCTTCATTAATATTGGAACTGCCCGTTTTCTGGAGATCTCCTGAAAAGATTCAAAGGCAGCAATCTTTAGATTCTTTCGGTTCTTTTGAGTGGCTGTAAAAAAATTTATAATTATTAGAAATCAGCGCAAATTTCAAACGATTTTGAATTTTCACTGTATGCTAAATTTTAATTGTCTGCAATACAAAACTGCATTAAAGTAATCTTCTAAAGCTTCTGAGCAAAACGTTTGCAATTTAGATGCAATTTTTTAAATTATTAAAATATTTGTTTAAAGTTGTAATATTGAACTAATGTAGTTTTTGTTAGAGACGGGACCATTTTTTTATTTGGAATATGTTTCATGTAGAGAAGGTGCAGTATATATAGACCTCCCTTAACTTTTTTTTCAATAAATCTTCGAAATCAACATTAATTCATGTATTTTTTATATATTAAACAGCGTTAAAAAATTACTAATTTAGCCTCCATTAAAGCAGTTAAAAAATAACAAAAATAAAAGATATAATTTAAAAATCAAAAGTACTTCAATTGCGTGCAGTTAATATGGACCATAGAGTGATAAAACACGGACTAGGGCGATTTAATGCAACTAAATATGAGCAAAAATAATCACAAATTAAATATTTTTTGGCTGGCACAACTGGGATTCAGGTTTCATCTAGTACATTGATTGTAGTTGTTATTTGGAGGGATATTTAATGAGATGAATGACGTTGACTAAGAAACAAACACAGTCAATCTCTTCCTGCCGTTTCCTTTACAACTGAAAATCAGTTTAGAATATCGTTTTTTACAGCCTGTTGAAATGCCAAGGATCTGATATCATTTCGCGTGAATCCAAACAATTTTACTTCCGTTAGTAATATATACTCTACAAGAGAATCTAAGAGTTCCGGTGAGAAAATTGCTTTTCTGCCAAGCGTACTTGGCACTTCTTCCTCAACTCTACTTTCTTTTTCCTTATCTGCCACTAAACACCGCAAAGTAGTTTTAGGAACATATCATATTTTAAGGCAGAAATTGCTACCATCATATTTTCTTTGGTCCACGTCTGCCGTTGTTTGGGAGCTTGACTTGATTTTTAAATCATTATACCAAATAATATAATATTACTGACAATGAATGAAACACAGATATACTCCGATTATTTTTTTAAATTTTGAAATCTACTCCAACCTCCGCTTGATTAAAAATATGCTCAGATTTTATTACTTTTTTACATTCCCATTCAGAATATGTATATTAAAAAATAATATAGTAACGTCTGGGACAACAACCAACGGTATAATAGGAAATAAAGCAACTATAAAATTATAATTTTCAATGCATTTTTTGTTGCATCTTTCTCAAAATTCAGTTCGTCAAAATAATTAAGAAATATTGGTTATTTTATAAAAACAATACAAAATCGTACTTTACATTACTTTTACACATGTGTATATTTTCAGATGGACAGTGCAATTGGATACCCTCAAAAGTACAAAGCTAATTGGAAGGAAAAAAAATCCATGATTGAAAAATAAAAATGTGTTGAACTGAAAAACTACCTAAAGATGTAACAATTTTTTTATACGCTATTAAATAAAAAAAGTTAATCTGCGCCGAAATTTTGTTTTTCCTCTGATTTTTCGAGTCATTTACTCCAGAATAGCGTTTCAGTACCCCGACGCTGCTGAGTCATGCTCTGCTAAAATATGTATGTACATATGTTTGAAGTGAACTTATTGTGTGATGTCTTGGCTTTGTTGTACAGAAAATATTGAAGGGGACCATATTACACGTGTGTCCATATGTATATACGGCACTTACTCTACGTATACTTATGATACATACATAGTAACAAAAAAAAAAAACAGTTAATAGTCAATAAAAATTTAATAACAAAAAAAAAAAATGAATAACAAATAAATTTTCAGCAAACACTTAAAGGAATTTTTCTCAAACGTTTGATTAAATATTATTTCTCAATTTGATTTTAATAATATAATAATTTGGCGCTTCAACTATGTACGAGGGCGACCGCAAAAGAAACTGGTCTAACATAAAAAGAACCGTTTTTTTGGAATTATATTATTTTTTTTTCAACATAATCTCCTTCCAACTCAATACAACGTTTTCCAAGTTTTTTAATTCCATCCGAAAAATAAGATTTTTCAAGACCTTCAAAATATGCCTCAGTTTTAGCAATAACCTCGCTATTGGACGAAAATTTGTTGCCACCGGGAAATTTTTTTAAATTTGGAAACAAGAAATAATCAGAAGGAGCTAAATCTGGACTATATGGTGGATGCGGAGCAATTTCAAATCGTAATTCGGCCAGTTTTCGTTGAGTTAAAAATGCAGTGTGTGAAGGAGCATTATCTTGATGAAAAAAAACTTTTTTTTTTTCTAAATGCGGTCGTTTTATCTTGATTTCTTCACTCAACCGATCCAATAATGCACAATTATATTCACTATTTATAGTTTTTCCTTTCTCAAGATAATCAATAAATATTATAAGCCTTGCATCCCAAAATACTGTGGCCATTACTTTTCCTGCTGACTTAACAGTTTTCGACTTCTTGGGACCACTTTTACCAGCTTCTATCCATTGTTTTGACTGTTCTTTGCATTCTGGGATGTAGTGATGGATCCATGTTTCATCAGCAGTTATGAATCAGCGCAAGAACTCTATTGGATTACGCTGATAAATCGCTAAAAGCTCCTCGGAATTGGTCAGCAAAGTCAACAAACGCGGCACCCATCTTGCAGATAGCTTTTTCATGTGGAGTTCATCATGTAAAATACTCCAAACTTGTTTTTCGTGTATTTTAACAATATCAGCAAGTTCTCTGAGCTATCTTTAGTCACTTCACTCGTATATAGTTCAGTGTTTGGCCGAGCTTCTCATACCATTTTTGGTGTGCGTCTTTATATTCTAACACAAATGGAGGGACCTACAATTTTGTGCCGACTCCGAACGGCAGATGGATTTAATGAGAAGCTTTTTCATGGCAGAAATACTCTCGGAGGTTTGCCATTGCCTGCCGAGAGATGACCGCTATTAGAAAAAAACTTTTCTATGATTTACATTTTATTTGCCCTGGCTGAGATTCGAATCTCGAACCCAGCGGCATATCGAGTAATAGAATAGCACGCACAGCCCACAGCGGTCGATTTCAATTGTTTTCTAAAACACTATTTTTCAATTTGAGAAACGGTTTGAGAAACGGTTGAGAAAATATTTCAGTCTTTCCATTTGCTTTTTTAGTTTTTTGATACGCATTTGAAAAATCATGTATGTACATACATATAAACATATGAGTTTGCACGTCGAATCACACCTGCTGGTATCGCTTCAAAATTGAATGTCAACAATGTGTCGTCATAACTTTATCCGCTCAATAAATTGTTTTATTTTCCCTGCCTTGCATTCATGGATGCGTACCTTTGTTTGTGTGTATGTAAAAACATACTGCATACAAAGGTTAATACGAATTTACAAATTTTATTTTGGGATTCGTTGATTTTCAACCCTCTACATATAATATTTTTTTGCCCTCAAGGAATATTTTATGCAGGACAAATGGGCAATAATAATATTATATATACATATGTATGTATGTAGGTACATATGTATATATGTATATATGTAGGTACATGTTGTACATATGTTTGTATGTATGCACACACATACAACTGCATTTGTAAGGCAACAATTTGCTATTTATTATTAAGTTTCTAAGGATATCTGTATGCTATACCTTTGTTTGTATTTAGATCGGGATAGGTGTACATATGTACATATGAGTGTGTGTGTCAATGTATATGTATGTACGTATATGCATCTGTCAATTCATATGCGAGTTCATCTCAACTGCCGTTATACTCGTTGTTACTAAATTTCATTCGAGTTAACGTAATTTGATTTAAGTACCAACAAATATATGTAACCCTATAGGAAATACTTAACAGCATTGAGAAAATCCTAGTGTCAATTTTATCTGCGCAATCTGAAATTGTATGCCCTAAAACGATATTTCAGTCGCAGTTAATTGTTGGTTAAAAAAATTTAATTTAATGTACATAGATACATTTATGAATGCAATGATTGTATCTCTTAATGGTGGTAAATTCTATAAACAGCTTGTGTATAAACATTTTATTTGTAAAATTTTTCCTCTCCGGCCATTGTTTGCCCTTGCAGTTGCCATACAAATCTATTTAACCATTTTCTGTGCTCAGACAAAGTTCCACAAATTTCGGTTGAATATGATCCCAAGCACAAAAGAAATTGAAATTAGATTTTATCGTTACACAACAATTTATGTATGCACATACATATGTATATATGTATATGCATATTAAAATATCATGGTACCGTTATGCGTACATATGTAGAGCAAATAATTTTACATTGACGTTTGACCTCAGTCGGTTTTTGGTTGTAGCATTTTTTTTTAGATTCGAGAATGAAGAGAATATTAAAGCAGATCTCTCAATTTCAACCATTTAAATTATGTTATTTACTTGAGTATAGGTATTTTTTAAGTGAAATGCCTTATAGTGCCAGCAAAAGTATAGAATAGTAGTAGAAAATGAAGAAGGGAAAATGTTAAAACAAAGCTTAGTAATGGGTCCTTCTAGCAACGGTCTTTCAAAAGACAGTTGTTTATACCGGGAACTATGTATATTGAAAGTAATTTTCTTTCTTTCGTAAGACATATGGAAAGAAAACTACGTAGCTGAGCGCGTCTTAGCAATGTTTTTTTAACATTTTTTATTCGAATGAGACCATTTCAAAACGAAGATTGATATTTACTTAGCAGAGCCGTCCACAAGGGGACGGGGCGGAGGTTTTACGGTTTTTTAAGATATGGTAAATGTTTGTGTATTGTGATGATCGGCCTTTGAATTTAAATTTTGTAAATTATTTTGCTTGTTAAGAGTGTTCGCGATGCAGATAATTGTTACAAAATGTTACGAAATATCACGATTTTTGTCAAATCGGGTTCGCAGTGTCCAAACCACTTGCAAGGAAGGGGAAATTGAGAGAGCAAAATGACATTTCATTTTGAGAGGAAGTTGCAAATGCTTGCTGGACATATTTTACCCAGCACAAATATGCAAGCAAGAAAACAACTGATCTAAACAGCTGATTGCAATTTGAATTAATACATACGAAATTTTTTTTCAGAATTTTAAATGTGAAAATTATAAAATATAAATGTTTAACATGCTAGATGCAGGTATATGTTCGTTTGGTTAAGTTTCGTTAGTTGAATGTTTCAGGAAAACACTAATGCAATGTTTTAAATTTTGCAAATTTGGATGCGGACGGAAATTCAATGAGCTGTTTGTTAAACTTGCAAGTTTCTCTTTGAGGGAAACGACTCCTAATTTCACAGAAATTTCGTTGCTTTCATCAATTATTGCATTATTTATAATCATAATAGGCAAAGGAATGGTGTACAACGATAAAACAGAAAGCATTATAGGATAAGTCTTTATGAAGAATCCGTAAAACCTTGGCTGGAGCATCGGTTTCAGTTGCCAACCTTACAGCGGTAATTCAAACCAATGATATTTTGGATTTTAAAATGGAAGTTCGTCAATTGTTTCCTTTTGGTTAAAAGAGGATGACAACCTGTTACTTGTGTCCGTCTCAGAAACGTAGATGGGCTTCATTTAATTGCAGTCACTGCAATCGAGCTTTTTGCATCGGGACACGCGTACGTTGCTGAATGTCGTGCGATAAAAAAACTTATTAGAGCTTAATTAGTAGATGGTTTTGTTCTTTAATTTTTGTTTCAAAACACTTTATGTACCTAGATCGAAGTTTTTGTTATGAATAAAAAAATCGTAAAAATTACGAAATATTAATTTAAATAACTTCAGTTGATGGTTGTTACTCTACGGTTAAAAAAAGCGAGCGCCATTTAAAATAGCAATTCCCTGAAAACGACTCTGTGAAGGGATACCAATATACATATGTATGTATATATAAAAATTACAGACGCGCTTCTGACTAGCTTTGAATATTTGCAACTCCGATGCTTTTCCAAATGTTGAACAAGTACTTAGAATCATAGCTAGCTTCTCTCAATATTCATCGCAATCTGAATGTTGACTCTGTACCTTGGCAAATTACATTATTGATAGCAGAATAATTTAGTAAATAACGCATTATGAGACTTTACTTTGAGTTGTGTTGAATTTTATCTGCAATTAAATACAATATGCTGAATACTCGTAACTAAAACAATGATATTATTGATTGTTCCGAATGACTTTACATGTCTTTTTTAAGGGGTAAATTGTTAAATGCCTTATTGGTTTTATAATATTAACATAAGAGATTTCTTAACCGTTCTTCGAAAAAATCTCATAAACTAAGAAGCTCCGCTACTTTAGACACGATTTTGTGCTCTTGAAAGCATTTCCTAATCAATTTTCTCTTACTTTGTACGAATGGTACAAAAGTGTTGTTTAAAATAATAAAAAAGAAAATTTCGGTTGGAGCGGCCACATTAGACGACAAGAGACCTTTTAATGGCATTGGTGGCGTATTGAAGCGAAACGCAGCAAAAGTAAATTTACAAAGGCCATACTAAAATCATTATTGATGCGAGATCTATTTTTGATTGGGAAAACTAAAAAAATAATTCCAAATATCTTATAAATTTTATTCTAGAAAAGAATACGAAGGCGTTTACTAACCCGTAAGTTTTCAAAATTAATTAATTGAAATAGAGTGAATGGTAGTTTATTGAAATTTCCTTAAAAAACTACTGCTGCTTCTTTGACCGATGTCCTTTGTATCGAATAGAAATACTTACTCTAGTTAACCTGCTTCTTAAAAAAATTTTCTTTGCATTTAATTTAATAATATTTATATTTTTGGAAAATCAGATAAGAGTGATATATTTTAAAAATATATAAACTTGTTTAAGTTAAGCATGAAATGATCATAAAACGTATAAAAAATAGGTCTTCTTTTTATAAACAGCAAATAATTATGAGGGGATAATGTTAGAAATGATAACCTCAAGCTTTTGATTTTGTGTAATATTGTTACATTTTTAAACGACAAATAATCAAAAATTTGTTATCAACATTCACATCGTCATACATAAATATTGGAATTGTATATAGTACACGAGCATACCTTAATTGGCCCACATACATACATATATACGTACTTGCATAGTAGGCATGTCAATCTCGGGATCTAGAAATCCCGGCCATTTTCAATTTGCCGAATATTCCGGGATAAGTCTATTCAAATCCCAGAATTGCAGAAAACAGTGAATTTAATAGCCAATTGTTTTTTTTTAATTTTTAATATCATTCAAAAATATGTCCCTTTCAAGGGCAAAACAAAGACTTTAGAGAGTTCGCAATCCGTGTTATTTGTCGTATTTCTATAGTGCGCTATTAAAATAATAGTGGAAGGTATAGATGCAATGTGAAATTTCCTTTATTATTGTATGTGGTATTCACGCAATTAATGAGCAATAAACCGCTAAAATGCGGTTCGAGTTGAAAATGAGCTTCACTATGAAAGCGATGTTAATAGAACTGACGGCGAGGCGCTTGAGGTGGATAAGGAAGAAAGTCTAAAAGATAAATTGCATTAAGTTTTAACGAGCTGCTCGCAATTGTCCAATAATCGAGAGGCATACAATTTATCAGAAGGCTAGGTAAAAGAAATGGATATAGTTTTTGTTATGAGGCGATAAATGCTTTGTCTTACAGAGAGCATTTAACTTTTTGAGGTACAGGTTGGAGAATAACACACGTAAGGCTTTAATTTCTTAAAGATTGCATTTTGTTCAAAATAAGGAAAAATTCTGCTTTGCTCAAAATGGAATGGGTGATGTATTTAATTTTCACTTTTTATACTAAATGGTAATATATTAATATATAATATCGGTCTTAAACAGTGATTACAAATAATTTTACTATATGTAGGCACATTTGCTTCTGTACCAAATACATATGTATATTTGTACTTGGAGTATAAATTATTTTGTATGTGTGTCAATTACAATAAATCGTTCTTCTTTGTTATATTAATGTTCTTTTGTATACTTCTATAATACAACGATTACAGACGTATTACATTTTTTGGCAAATTAAAAATTGCGAATCAAAACTTCATGAAATTCGGGTTCCCAGGATTGTGCCGGGATTTTGTTTTCAGATCTCGAAAATCCCGGGATCAATAAAATGCCCAAAATTGATATCCCTAATGCATACATATTCAAACACACTATGTACCCACACCAGAATGCAATAAAGGGCAAATGATTACCTACTATCTTCATGATACACGTAAATTCATATTGCATTATCCTTTATGAAAGGATAATGAAGTCTGCAACTGTGTCACTTACTTGAATAAATCAAATTCCACAACAAATCAAATCATGTGCTCAGTGATTTAGTAAATAAGAAATTGTGTCGTGATAGCTATACAATTGCGGCGATGGTTAGGCAATTTTTGTGGGTATACAACAAATACAACAACAATATCCGTACGTAAACTCTTTAAAGCGCAAATAATGAACTCATAATTAAATTGCCCTAAAGCATTTCGTGTATTTTGTTGGAAAAACAATTAAAACACAATTAAAATGAAATATCCACTCGATTGTCTCTCTGTTGTTCGGTTGTGAAATTTCTTGCATGTGAATGAAGTGAAATCTACTTGGGGATGTACACACATACATACATATGTACATATAAAAATCATATTCTCCCAAAATATTCTTCCCGCATGCCTTCATTGGCATTTCTGGTGTGCAGTGCTTGACAATTGGTTGACGCTTTTTTTACAAAGTGGTAGAGTAGCGATTCCTTTCTTTAATTAGGACCTTTTCTGTATTTCAAATTGTTAATTATTTGTGTATAGCAGTCGAGAAAAATCGAAAAACTAAAATGAAAACTCCTAACGGAGGATCTAAAATGATATTTGTAACAGTCGTGCTTACGCTTCGTAAAAAATAATAACTCATGTGAGTTCGATAGCAACAATTCGCTTTATTTATATGTACTTATATATACCGAATACACGAACAAAAAATATATACATACATATGTATAATAAAACACATGCACACAATCTTCTTCGGTCGTTTCAAGGCAAGGTGCTGTCCGAAGCAATATTGGACGAGAGAACCTTACTTGGCGCAAGCTCGAAGCTGATTGATTTTACTAATGATCAGCAAAAATGAATCAGCGAAATAAAACTAACGCAGCTGCGAAATAACATAAAAATAAAAGTATTACAGACATGTTACTTAAAGTATGTGTACAAAAGTTTAAGAAAAGCAGGGCTGTTACAGTCTCCCCCTAGGATGCTAAAATCGACCCGATGAGGCATCCTAAGTGGCCTTTCGCGGACGTCCTCGGCGTCGGATCATGTTGACTGGATCCTCGGAAACACCAGCAGCGCTTCGATACGGCGTTAGCGATGAGGCATGGTAGGTGCCCAAAGGTTGTTGGAGATTATCTTCATGTGCGATTACATAAGCAGTAGCTCCTTGCTTGCCGGTGATTACATAGGGTCCATCTCTTCTAGGAATGAATTTGGATGTTACTCCTTTGGCAGCATTGCTCAAAACGTGAGCGGTGACAAGGACCTTCGATCCAATCTCTAAGCTTCCTTGATTACGTCGTCGTAGATTGGTAAAGCTTTTGTTGGAATCTTGTTGCTTAAGTTCGCACTCACGAGCAGATGCGAATACATCAACAAGAGTGCTGAGGTATGGCGTGATTTCGGCAATGAAATTTTCGGAATGAACGACGGCTCTTACATCATGTTGGACGTCGTCAATGGTTCTCATCTCGCGCCCGAAGGTAAGATACGAAGCAGTGTAACCAGTACTTTGGCAACGAGTGGTGTTCATGGCGAAGCGTATGGCTGGCAACTTCTCTGCCCAATCGCGGTGGTGTCTTCCAACCAATATCGCCAACTGTGTTTTGAGATCTCGGTTCTTCCTCTCTACGGGATTAGCTTGAGGATGATACACAGGCGTAAACACTTGTTCTATGTTCAGACAGAAAACGACCTTCTGCATTACGGAGGACACAAATTGAACTCCATTATCACTGATGACCTTTCTCGGGATTCCATACCGCAGGAATACCTCGTCAATTAGAATTTTTGCGCAGTTTTCGGCAGTAGCTTCAGCTAAAGCAAATAGCTCCACCCAGCGACTAGCGATGTCTTCCGTGATGAAGATCCATTGTAACCCATCTGCATCCGAAGGCAATGGACCAAACAAGTCAATGGCAATTGTTTCAAAACGCTGTTTACTTGATACCGTCTGGTATAAACCCATCGGTTTTAAATTGGTTGCTTTATAACTTTGACAATCGATGCAATTTTTGACGTGGTTTTCGATGTCTTTCCGGATACCTGGCCAGTAGTAGCGCGAAGTGATCTTATAGGAAGTTAGATCAATTCCATAATGACCTGCTGTATCTTTGCTATGGTGGTGTTCCAATATAGAAGTGCGTTCGTTCTTTGGGATAACCAGTTGCGCGTCTTCACTGTCTTCGTCGTGGTAACAGTATAGTACACCGGCATTCATGGTATATCCTCTTTTAGCCCAATGCGCACCGTCATTGGTTTTCCTTTCGAAACAATCGATTATAATTTTTAATTCTGGATCACCAAGTTGTCCTTCTCGAATCTCTTTTGCTCCGCGTCGCGGGAGTTCAACATCAAAGGAACATATATGGCAAGGTTCTACTGAGTCATGGTTTGCTTTGCACGGTGGCCTTGATAGCATGTCAGCAACCACGTTGGTCTTCCCTGGCTTATAGTCGATGTTTATATTATACAGTTGAAGAATAAGTGCCCATCGAGCAAGGCGTCCAGTTGGTGATTTTAGTGTCATTAGCCACTTCAAAGGTTGGTGATCTGTAATAAGAGTCACCTCGGATCCTTCGATATAACCACGATATTTCTGTACGGCCCATACGATGGCCAATGCTTCGCGCTCGATTGTGGAGTAGTTTTGCTCAGCTTTTGACAGTAACCTACTCGCGTATTCGACGGGGTGCTCATGTGGTCCCTCCCCCTGGAGTAGAACTGCCCCTAGTGCATATCCACTGGCATCCGTTTTTAAAATGAATGGTAGATTTTCATCAGCTTGTTTCAAAACCGGCGATGTCGTTAATAATCTTTTCAGCTCATCAAATGCTGATTGTTGCTTATCTGTCCACGTCCAACTATCGTTCTTCTTCGTGAGTTGAGACAGTGGTTTCGCAATATCTGCAAATTTAGGCACGAATCGCCTGTACCAGGAACAAGTTTGAAGGAATGACAGTACTTCCTTAACGTTTTTCGGATATTGGCGCAACGCAATCGCTGCAACCTTCTGTGGGTCGGCTGTGATGCCATTTGTAGTCAATATGTGCCCCAAATACTTTACTTCATGGCATGCAAAGCGACACTTATCGATGTTTGCCTTAAGGCCAAATTGTCGTAACTGATTAAAAACTCGGTTCAGCTCTTCCAGATGTTCTTCAAAATTCCTTGAACACAAAATAATATCGTCTAAGTACGCAACCAGAACTAGACTACTTAATGACATTTTAAGACGATCGATTAAGCGCTGAAATGTGGCTGGCGCGTTTCGTAAGCCAAAGGGCATGCGTGTAAATTGTACATCCCGAATGGCGTGACGAATGCTGTTTTATCTTGGTCCTCCTTCTCAACGCCAATTTGCCAGTAGCCAGACTGCAAATCTATTGTTGACATAAACTTTGTGGCTTTTGCTGCATGTAGCAAATCGTCCACACGAGGTAGAGGATACCGATCTGCTGTGGTTATAGCGTTTAATTCCCTGTAATCGATACAGAGGCGTATGTCGCCTGTCTTCTTTGGAACGATTACCACAGGAGCTGCCCATGGTGATTCGCACTCAACAATGACTCCCGTTTCTAGCATTTTACTTATTTCATGTTTCAGCTGTTCTTTGCGTCGTGGCGATAGCCGATACGGTGGTAAAGCGATTGGATGATGTTCACCCGTGACGATTCGGTGTGTGGCTAACGGAGTTGCTAAAGTTGGTTCTTTGAATATGTCAGCGTTGTTGTAAAGCACTGAATCTAACTCAGCTTTCTGCTGCGCTGTCAGACTGCAAACAGTTTTCGGTTGTTCATTGAATTCAAGCATATAGATTGGGATAAAGTTTTCAGCGACAAATTTTTCGTAACCTTCTAATGGTTTTTTAATCTTCATAGGCGGTGCAAACAAACGAGACGTATTTTCAGGAGTTATATCACCGAGCGGTAATGCACTTCCAAAAATGTCTTGCACGGAGTGTGGCGAATAGTCATTTTGCTGTGATCGTTTTCCTTTAACGAATGGTCCGTAATTTGTTTCTGGGCAAGTTTCCGGAGGAACAGCATCGGTGGAATTTTTACCGCTCTTATCGATGTATCGGAGAAAGTTTGAGTACTCATTGAGAGCTTTAGTAGGAGGTGATTGCAGATAACTCGTCACCACATGTGCACCAGCGATATCCATAGCGAATATTTGACAGCCATCGCTAGGTTTAGAAAAATCATATTTCACCTTTGGCTCGTCTTCATAATACCAAAATTGCTGTGCCAGATTCAGGCCGATTCCCGCTTGCTCCATGAAATCTGCTCCGATAAGCGTACGGTTCCTCGTTGCGTTGGGTAGGAACATTAAACGAATTTTCCTCACCCTGTTGCCAATAGTTACATCGCAGATGGTGGATAGCACCCTTTGAGTGGTAGTAGTACCATCAGCTAAAGAGACGTCTGCCAGGACATCTTGAAATACACACCCTTTGCTACTCAGAATTTTCTTTAAATTTGCGCTAGCAATACTTGCTTTTGCCCCAGTGTCAAATAAAGCTTCTCCCTTCATTCCAAACATCGCAATATGGACCGATGGAATTGATCTGCCAACAATCGTGGTGGCTACGCAGTTAAAAGACAAGTGTTGAGGACTTTCCTTACTATGCCCGCAGCACTTTGGACAATTTGCACGGTACACCCCTGGTGCGCCACAGCCATAGCATGCAAAAGTGGCTGCACGTTTGGAATGAGACGGTGCTGCACTGGCGTTTAGCATAACGCTTTGCTGTTGTTGTTGGGCCTCTTGTGACTGTTGCTCTTTTCTTTTTTTAAAGCAAACATCTATAGTATGGCCACGCAATCTGCAAAATGAGCACCTCTTTGGTACTTCCACAGATTCGCCTTTGCCGCTAGCTGCCGCTGATAGCTGCTTCGCTTCGGCTAAAAACATTTCTGCATCTCGACGTTGCGATATTAATTCGTCAAATGTTTTAAATTTATCACGAAGTACGCGCTCTCTTATCTTCATAGACAAAAGGCCGTAAATCATGTTCAGTTGCACTGCTTCGCTGATGGAATCTGTCAGCTGCGAAAACAGTAGTCGCTTCTTACATACGAAACTGTCGGTAGGCTCACGCGTTTGTTGTTTTTGCTCGAAAATATTTAAGTAAATTTTCCAATTGGGCGTTGGAGGAGAAAATGTTGCTCGTATTAGCTCGACTACATCGTTAAAAGTTGCCACAGTGTCCTTCACACCGATCCACCAAGTCGCTGCGTAGTCTTCCAGCAAAAGGCATCTGCGTCAGATATTTTTTCAATATCTTTATAAACGGTGATAGCTGCAATAAATTCCTCAACTGCCGATGGATCACGTTGCCCTCGAAAACGTGATTAGCATTACGTAAAAGAGCCGCCTTTACCGCCGCTTGCAATTGCTGCTAGTATTTGCGAAAATTGTTCAGGAGAAAACGAAGCCATTTTGTTTTCTTCTCTTTGCATTAACTCGGTTTGCTCTTGCGAACTGCTGGCCCCACGTTGGGCGCCAATGTAACAGTCGTGCTTACGCTTCGTCAAAAATAATAACTCATGTGAGTTCGATAGCAACAATTCGCATTATTTATATGTACTTATGTATATATACCGAATACACGAACAAAAAATATATACATATGTATAATAAAACACATGCACACAATCTTCTTCGGTCGTTTCAAGGCAAGGTGCTGTCCGAAGCAATACCGGACGAGAGAACCTTACTTCGCGCAAGCTCGAAGCTGATTGATTTTACTAAAGGGCCGTACACATACAACTTACCTCGCTTTACTTGACAATTCGAAATTTAACAACAAAGCATGAGGTGTAGAAGGTTTGCTACATAGAACGCTTTGACAGTTTCTGCGATAATTGTTTGTTTTGAATTGCGATATGTGCTTATTCCGAGTATTTTCATTAATAAAAGAATAAGAAATGTGTTTTACATCTACTTATGTATATTTGAAATTCGCGAGTGTAATAAACTTTATTAAGACTGAGATGTAACAAGTCTTCTTGCAGCATCTTTCGACAAAATAAATAAAACCGATCCAGGGGATTTTAGGAAAACGATGAGGGTGGTTAACAAAGAGGTGTTTCATTTGCTATTTGTTCATATTTCTCTTCTTTTTTTTTTTTAAAGTAATTACATATGCGAAAATTATGAAATACAAGTGAATTCTCTAAATCGTGTGTATATGCACGCAGAAATAAAATGGAAATGTAAACAGTTGGTTGTCAAAGTGTACAAAAGTTGAGAGTTCGTCATGATTTTGCTTCGTTTTGCTTTGCTTTACTTTTCTCGCCTTGTATTTAGCAGCACTCATATAACATCAGGTCTTCAACTTATCTGTCAAAGCGAAACTCTGAAGCAAAGCAAAGCGAAAGTCTTATGTGTACGGCCCTTAATGATCAGCAAAAATGAATCAGCGAACGCAGTAGCGTTGCATTTAAGAATGTACAAAAGGGTTGTGAAATAACATAAAAATAAAAGTATTACAGGCATGTTACTTAAAGTATGTGTACAAAAGTTTAAGAAAAGCAGGGCTGTTACATATTGCATTTATGATAAAGTAGTTCTTGTCAGAGCTAATTGAAACTCATCCTTTCCGACCGCTTTCAGCGTATTAACTCTTATTTATTAATAAATGGAAGTTTAACTGAACTGAAGCGTTTAGCAGGGCTTCTCTTCAGATCAACTGCCTAAAACTATTTAGGTAGTATGGTCTGAATCTTGTTTTTGCACAGCTGCAACAAACTAGTTTTTTCTGTAAATATATCCGCAGAGTTATCCTTAAGAGAATTTAAAGCATCCTAAGATGTAAATTTATTACATTTTCGCAATACTCCCTATGTTTAAAACAATAAGTAGGAAAAAATCGCATTATTAGGAAAGTTGTATCGCAGATGCTGTGGGTCTTGTCGAACAATAAAAATCGATCTACTCGAAATCCCCAACGCACCCTAAAAATCTGGATTTAGTCAATATTTCGTTTTTTCACAGGACTGTTAAGACTTTGGAATCAATTTTAAGTTTCATATTTCATTTAAGATCTAACCTGCTTGTTTTATCTAACTAACTACTCGTACTTATATCTAATTGAAATCATGTAAAACAAGAATCCTTAAATATAATAAAGGACTATGCTCTGCTGGAGCTTAAATACAATCACAATTTAAGATATGAACCTTACTTATGATTTGCTTTGCATTGCTGCGGGATGAAATTAGATGAGGTGATCAACAGAGGTTGGATGAAGGAAAGAGAGGTGTAATGACGTTTGGTCAGGTTAAATCAAGGCGAATTCAATAAGGTGGCGGTAACCGGATACAAGTATAGAACATACATATATTTGGTTTTTGCTTTTTTGGTAGCATCTTGTCAAATACCATTATACATTTATATCGACAGCAGTTTGACATTAAGTTCACCAAAACGAAAAAACCAGCTCGCACCTCAACGCCACCTTATTCGAGAGGAGATGTGACATGACGTGATAAAAAGTCAAGTGAATTGAAGTGTATTGAATGAAGTGTAGTGAATTTCGATCTTGCCTGTTTAGATATGGTGAGTTAAGGTGTGGTGTGGTTAGTTAAGGTAAGTTAAGTGTACGACTGGTGAGTTTACGATTTGTGAACTAAGGTGCGGTGAGTTATGCTGCGGTGTGTTAAGATGAATGAGTGGTAAGTAAAATAAAGGTTAGTTTATATTTTTGGAATTTTTTTTGGTAATTTTAGAAGCTGAAAGCTTTATGTTCTTAAAAAAAATTCTGACATCAAAAAGAAAATTTTAAAACTTACTCTCACTTTCACTAAATTGAGTCCCAAGTTTTATAAATACATATGTATGTTAAAAAAATTTTTTGGGTTTTTGAAGGTGTTATATCAAGAGCATTACAGATTTATTAACAGTAGTGAAATCAGGCAATTCAAGCGTTGGAACGAATCGAAAATAGAGTGATTGACTCGGCATTTTCGTTTTTTTTTTCAAAGTTTTTGAAAGGTTTTCCGAATATCAAATAAATCGTTTTATTTTTTTGTATCTCCAAGACCGGGTTTTGTATTAAGATTGTAAAGATCTAGCGGTTAACAAATTTTGAAAGTCTTACTGATTCATTGAAAGAACGATATCAACTGAAGAAAAAATTATATTGAATTCAAAATAATTAAACTGCATTTTAGTTTGAAGACTTGTTTTATAGAAATAACTGTACAAGTAAAAGTGGTACTAACTTTCGCTTTTGGAGGAAAAATTGCATTTTTTGGTGAGATCTACTTTTATAAAATATTATATTTTTTTTAAATTTTATTTTAAATAACTTCCATGGTTTTTTTATCGATATTGTTTTTATATAACGACTTTAGCTTTTGCTATTTGCGATTTTTATTTTTAGCTAAACGTGGATTTTTTTCAAATGAGAACACTTTACCCTAATGTGCCCACAACTACGCAAAAAATACTGTTTAAATTTGAAAAAATTATATATGTAAGTACACTTATAAATGAAAATTTATATTTGCATTGAAGTCCCAAAGCCTGCAATAAATAAATATTACAAAGTGGCCCGTGATATATTTCAATAGTCCTATAATACCTTATGTTCAAAAATTATAACGCAACTACAAATTGACACATTTGAACAACTTATTTTTATTTATTATTATTCAAAACTATTTCACAATTAAAATATTGTTCATACTCTAACAAAAACTATGAAATTCTATTAAAAAAAATTTACAAAAATCTGTAGGAATTTGTAGGCATTTGAAACCTACTAAAATTTAATGAACTACAAAATTCAAAATATTTTCTATTACTTGTTTTTTTTTAATTCCAAATTTGGTGGAGTTTTGTAAAATCAATGTACATTTTGTTCAGAATTTAAAAAATGGGATTTTATGGCTTTTGTTATAGAATGAGCGATATTTTAATTGAAAATCAATTTTAATTTATAAAAAAAAAAAAAAAAGTGGCGCTTTAATTTATGAACGCACGGTGAAGGTGCTAGCCTAGTGATAAATCACCTTCCGACGCAAGAGATACTTGATGGTGGAACACGAGAGATTGCTGCTTTTAGAGTTTTGTTTAGTTTAGTTTACTAACTTTTTTTATTGGCTCAATAACCGTCTAGCCCGTACAGCTCACCGTTTCATCGTCTGCGGTATTCGCCATCGCAAAAGCGTAAAGGCTGGTTTTGTCTGTCGAGAGAGGACTTTACTGCTCAATTGTCTACTCAATCCGGAGTAGCACTTGTTGGCAAGAGTAAACCGCCGTTGGATTTCGACGATGACATTATTATTGATGTTAATACTGGTTCCTAAAAAACGAAGTCCCCTACTTTTTCAAAGTTATAATTGTCAACAGTGATGTGAGTTTACAGCTGTCTATTTGAAGACAGGAAATAAACCGACTTGTCTTCGTTCACCTCCAGTCGTTTACGATCCAGTTTTTGAAAAGGCAGAACTTAGTTTAGTTCTGGTATAATTCCCACTCTGTCGGATTAGTCCGTTCTCGTAAAAAACATATGTAGTTTCAACTTACACCGAACTAGGTACGTATGTATGTACTATGTGCATACATACATACGAGTATATTTAATATTCATTCGCTTTATGAAATGTTAGTACGTAAAATTTATTTGTACATATGTAAGTAGGTACGCTTGAAAAAATAACGCCCTTTCGATTTTTGCCACCCCATTTATGAAATTTGCAAGTATACCTATGTACATACATGCGTGCATTCATATTTATGTTTGTATGTATGTTTATTTCCATACATATGTATACTCGTGTGTATGTACATTAGGGTGACAGTTAATTTCGAAAGTGATATTTTCTTTGGTCTCAGTATTTTTTTGTGTGTAGTTTTATTTAAAAAAAATTCTAGTAAAATTTCAAGGTCGTAGGAAGAGGATTAGGGGCCGCGTCGGCCCCCCAAAGTTACACAAAATACGTTTTTTCACGCAAATTCTTACTTTGACTGCTTGTAACTTTCTCTGTGTTTTTTTTTTTTAAACATTACTGGCGAAAGATGTTCATTAATATGTCTACAATAACATCTGTCAACAACATTTTTGTCTAATGTTAATATTTTATGAAAAAACCTAAATATAGGAGAAAAAGTACGCCTCAATGTCGATTTATTATACTTAAATAAAATTACTTATATGATTCAAGTTTTGGATTTTGTTCAGATTTATTTAATTAAAGATTCATATAGAAAATTCCTTATGATTTACGTAAGAGTAGCTTCAACAATTATATACAGTAAGACCTCGCTAGTCCGAACTTCAGACTTTTTTTTGTTTACTTTTGTTTTCAAGTGTAATAATTGTCTTTAAAAGTTTGCTTCAAATTTTTTTTGCCTGTATGCTGAAGCGATCTATAATATTGACAATTGTGACCGAGAATATTCCCGTTACAACCTCAACAATATTATTCTCAATGCTTGCGTAAGCTACCGACAAAAAATCAGCACCAATGTTTCTCGGAAAATAGATTCTTATTTTACAGTTATATGCAGCAGCCGCAAACATTTTTTAATAGCATTAAATTTGCAAAAAAATCATTCGAAGTGAATATTTGAATGTGAAAAGTCGAAAATGTCTGCTAGGAATTTACGTGAACGCATATATTTAATTGGTTATTGTACCAACTCATTAACGGGAAGTAAACTACCCTCCAATATAGAAGTGTTGAAAGTTTTGTTTTTCAATTTACGTGTAGTAAAAAAAAATTTACGGGAAAGTTCAGATTTAGTTGTAAAAGAACTATTCGTGTTCTGGGAAAAAGCCCGCATTCCGGTCAAGGATAAACAACACTGCATTACAAATGTAGAGAAATTGTATAAAGAATGGCAAAGCTTTCAAAAAGATTCAAAGAAGACTTCTAATTTCCATAAGAGCAAAGTAAACACGTGGAAAGAAAAATTGGATATGCTTTTTGACGTGGCGCATGCAAGTGCATGAAAAATAATGTCGAATCAAGAAGATATTGATTTCTTGATAAGTCAACGAAAAACGGGGCGCCCAGGCTTTATGTATGGTATCGATTACGAAGAAGTACGCCGAGAGTGCCGACTTGAAGAACGCAACAACAATTTATTACAACAAGTGGAGCGGAATAATCGTGAAATTGCATTAATTGGTTCGTTGTATGTTATTGTTTATTTTTTATTTTCTTTAAATTAAGTCGTTTTTATTAGATGAAACTGCAGAGTTGCTGTCATCTGAATCTTCAGAGAATGATAACAGTTTTCCAGATATGGAATGTGACCCACGTTGTAGTCAACCTCCAGCCAAAAAATGTAGGGGAACAAATAAAATACTAACACCAAAACTGGCGGCCGCACCCGATGTCTGTAAAATCAGTGACAGACATGCGGTTCATCTAATAAGCGCAGTCGTTGAAGCTCTGGGTAATAATGTTGAAGATTATATTTTAAACCGAACGTCTGTACACCAGGAAAGGGAACAAATCCGTGAAGAAAGAATTTCAGCATTAAAAAATAAATTAAAATTAAATGAGCTCGACGCTATCTGCCTTCATTGGGATGGTAAACTTTTGCCGGCGCTGACGGGAAATGATAAAGTTGATAGGTTGCCTATAATAATATCGAGCGGTAAAGTTGAACAGCTTCTTGAAATACCTGCACTTGATTCCGGTATTGGAAAAGAACAGGCATCCGCTGTATGCGATGCTATTTATGAATATGGTCTGCAAAATCACATCAAAGCTTTAGTGTTTGATACAACAGCGGTCAATACTGGGCGTTTCAATGGTACCTGTACGTTAATTGAAAATAATTTACAAAGACAACTTTTATGGTTACCATGCCGTCATCATATATACGAGATTGTTTTAAGATGCGTTTTCGAAGAAAAAATAAGCTGTTATGGAAGTCCAAACGTTAAAATGTTTGAGAAATTTAAAAATGCTTGGGCTAAGATTGATGCTAAAAACTATGAGTATGGCATCAACGATCCAACTGTCAAGACGTACATGAAAGAGTCTGCTGTTCGCATTATCGGTGCAGTAAATAATATCTTGGAAGAAAAACAACCCAGGGAAGACTATAAAGAATTCTTGGAACTCACTTTGCTCTTCCTGGGTCGAAAACCAGAAAAGACACATCCAAACAGCCTAATGTTTCGATCGCCAGGAGCTGTTCACCATGCAAGGTGGATGGCAAAAGCGATTTACTGTCTAAAAATATTTTTATTCCGTAACGAGTTCCAGCTTTCAGCATTTGATTTAAATGGGCTTCGTCAAATTTGTGTTTTTATTGCTGAAGTCTATGTCGAAGCGTGGTTTTCTGCTCCTTTGGCCATTAAAGCGCCATATCAAGATTTTTTATTTTTACAAAAACTTGAAAACTTCAAAAAAATTGATGCTGCTATATCTTATGTTGCTCTTAAAAAGTTCAGGAACCACTTGTGGTATTTAAGCCCTGAGGCGGTTGGTCTAGCATTTTTTGACAGCAACGTATCCCTTTTTTCAAAACAAAAAATGGTGGCGGCTTTGGAAAATGATTTTGAACAAGAGCAAAACACAAAGCGAGCTACAATAAATGATAGAGAAATCGTTGAAATATTCCATGACGGAATTGAACAGTTCGTCTCTGCCGAAACAAAAGCATTATTTGAAAGATTTCAAATAAATACTGATTTTTTTAAATTAAACCCAGACAAATGGGAGCAGGACCAATCTTATTGTAAAGCGGCTGAACTGATGAAAAAATTAAATGTTACAAATGACACTGCCGAAAGGGGGGTTAAATTGATGGAAGAGTATAATAAACTATTTACCAAAAATGAACGCCAAAAACAATTTGTTTTAAAAATTGTTAGCGATTACCGCCATCGGTTTCCGGACTGTAATAAAAAGACATTGTCTCAAGTGCTTTAAACAATATTAATAAAAAGAGAAATCATATACATAAGTAGTTTTATTTAAGTATAATAAATCGACATTGAGGCGTACTTTTTCTCCTATATTTAAGTTTTTTTCATTAAATATTAACATTAGACAAAAATTTTATTGACAGATGTTATTGTAGACATATTAATGAACATCTTTCGCCAGTAATGTTTAAAAAAAAAAAACACAGAGAAAGTTACAAGCAGTCAAAGTAAGAATTTGCGTGAAAAAACGTATTTTGTGTAACTTTGGGGGGCCGACGCGCCCCCTAATCCTCTTCCTACGACCTTGAAATTTTACTAGAATTTTTTTTAAATAAAACTACACACAAAAAAACACTGAGACCAAAACAATAAAGAAAAAAAAATACTCCATACATTTAATTGTCACCCTAATGTACATACATATGTACGTATTAACCCAACGCAAGCAACGCCATCGAAAGCATCACGTAATACGATTATCCAAATGCTTAGCCAAGTACTCGAAAAGTCATCGTTCAGATTTAACAAGAGTCATGTAGCATGTGGCATGTTGCCCATTATTGATTACATGTAAGCGTACATACATACATACATACATACATACATACATACATATGCATGTTGTACATATGTAGATACATTCACACACACACCTAGTTGTATTTCTTAAAAGCTGTTCTGACAACCGACCGGTCATAATATGGCCTTTGATTATAGCGACTCTCAGCACGTTAACGCTCTAGAACATAAGCTGACGCACATTTAGCATATCGCGATCCATACATATTTATGTACATACATACATACATACATGTCTAGGTCCATACCGACTGGCCGAACCTACCGCCTGTACCCGTTCGTGTTGGTAGGAAAATGTTGCGATGGCTAGTTGGCGTGCATTATGACATGCTTCTACCTACTATTTTTGTGTGGCAATTTAGAGACGTCATTTACTTGTGGCATGCAAACAACTAATCTCTTAACACTCTGACAAAGTGATATGCTGATATACAGATTTACAAATAATAAAGAAAAACGTCATTCACACCTATGTATGTACATACATACACATATAAAGCATTGTAAGCGTAGGTCCGTCGAAGTTATGGCAACGCCCAACCACTAACACCGCCACTTTCCCACTACCCACGTCTCACTAACAACTGCAAAATATAATTTACAAAAGCGACATGCGATGCAATAACTGCCCCAGACCATGCTTGAGCGTCTGAAAAGCGCCACCCGACCAACACTCTGCCAGCTGAAATGTGCCTCAGCTATGCGCCCGTAATCAAAATGCTCGCTACTTAAATGGCACCACAATCGTGCAGGCAAACTGTAATTTATGTATGGATGAGTGTTTGCGTTTCCATATGTAGCAAATCTGTGTAGGTATGTTTGTTTGTATGAGAATTGTTGGTAGCGTGTTGTATGCTGTTGCTGCTGCTGCTACTGCTGCTGCTGATGGCACTGACAAACTAAGAATGGGGTTGGAAAAGTGTGCAGTCTTGAAGAAAGGTAGAGCGAGCGAGATAGCAAAGCGATACGGATACTTGTTTCGGTGAGAGCAGTTGAATTATGAAAATCAGATAAATTTCAATACATTTCGTTAAAGTGGCTTTACAAAAGGGCAAAACGGAAAGTAATGGTAATAAAATTAAAATAAATAAATAAAAAGTATCCATGTTGTTTTGGTGTGTAATATGTATTTAGGTACGTAGGTACATATATTTAATACTTACATAGCAGATATGTACATTAACTTATATTTTTTTAATACATACATACATATGTATGTACATATGTATATACATTCCTGTGTATGTATGTATATACATATGTACATATATAAACATACACCCTGTTCACAAATTATAGCACCAACATATATTGACGAATTTAGACAATTTCCTTTTCCTCCTATCATTTAAAATATTTTCAAGTAAACCATTGTCAATTCTCTAACAAACACCATTAAAAAGGACTTTTTAAATTTTATAAAAGCGTTGTAAGGACCTTGTCGATTCTATGCCACGTCGATGTATGGCGGTAATAAATAATATAGGCTTTACTACAAAATATTAGACTACGGAAAAGATGAATAACAAAAAATATAAACTTTAACTGAATTTTCTTATTTTTTTTTTTAATTTTAAAACAGGCACTACTATTTTAATGAACACAATAATATTTGTCTTTTTTTTTTTAAAGTAGCTAGCGCAGGGAAAAGGAAATAATTTGAACAAATGAAACTGTAAATATTTTGAACAATAATAAAATATATTTTCCATACAATTTTTAAAATTGAATTCATGTTTTTCGCTTGTTTTGATGCTTTCGAAGAAAAGATACACCGGCACTACTATTTTCATGAACACAGCAGTATTGTATGTATGTATATAAAAAAACTATATTTTCTTAAATTTTATGTCGGGTTATTATCTTTTTCCTTGGGCAAAGAATAACAAAACTAAAAAAATACCTACTTAAATCGGACAATCCATTCTCGAGTTATAGACGTTTATACCATACGTAAGGTTTTTGGGGATTGAAAACCCACCCCCTCCCCCCCGTTGGCAAATTAATGTATATGAAAAGAAGTGAATCGTATTCATTAAGTTTTATTCGTAAATGAACTTTCAATCTGAAACGCTTCTGCTCCCCCCCGTGGGCTGAGTCCTGCACACGGCCCTGCACTAGGTTGAAAAACTCAATACAAATCAAGTTTCATACTCAATTGAAAACCAAAATAAATTCAATAAATAATATAAATAAATATAAATTAAGTTTCAAACTCTAGAGTTAAAACTTAAATACCTTTAATTTAATAGAGTAAAATGTAATAATTTATACAATTCTACAACAAAATAGGAGAACCGATTTTCTCCAAAATTGCTTCTTTTCTTGCACTTTGCACTAAACTTTCAACCTATCTGCCATGTAGTTATCTATGTTGGTGCTACCTACAAACATACATATGTATGTTGGTAGGTATGGAAAAAATCGCACCAAATGTGGCTTAAAATTTCTCACAATTCGATGATAATTTTAACCAATTCCCATTTTGCATTTTATTTCTTGTAATGATATAGTGCAATGGGGTACAGTGGTGCTTCTGGGTATGCGGTTACGTGCACCCCCCTTTTTAGAAGACGACCATGGCAAACGATTTAAGGACCATGATTTGAGGGCATGCACCTAGAGTGTCCGAACCCTAAGTTGGGAAGGTGCCTCTGCCCGGCTGGTAGATGTCCTCGGCAGAGCGAAGGCTGACATCACCGCCATCCAAGCAATGCGGTGGACGGGGCAAGAGAAGAAAACGGTAAGCCTTTGCGACGTATACTACAGCTGCCATGTAAAGGAACGCAAATTTGCTGTTGGATTTGTGGTGGGAGAGTGACATCGCCGTAAAGTACTGTCGTTCACTCCGGTTGACGAACGTCTCGCCACAATCCGCAATAAAGGTGAGATTCTTCAACATCTCCCTGATTTGCGCCCATGCCCCAACGGAAGAGAAGGTCGTAGGGCCAAAGATCGGTTCCCGAAACATGATAGTCTGTAGTACCAGGTTCCAGCATAAGAAGATTCACCAGGCTACGTGGCTGTCTCCAGATGGTAAGGCACAACATCAAATCGACCATGTTGTGATAGACGGAAGGCATTCTTCCAGTGTCCTAGATGTGCGCACGATCCGAGAAGCCAACATCGACTCGGACCATCGTCTTGTCGCAGCCAAGATACGCACGCGCTTCTGTGCGTCAAAAAGCGTGCGGAAATGGACACAAGGAAAGCTCGACGTCGGAAAGCTGCAATCACAACAGACAAACACGCACTTCGCTACTCGACTCACAGAGCACTAATCAACACAGTGATATTTCAGTGCAATGAAACCACAACTCTTGCTCTTTACGTACCGCCGCTGAACAATCTATTGGTTTTCAGCGAGCCAGAAAAAACGAGAAGGGTTGGTAAAGCGTATGCACCAGCTTATCTGCAGAGTATGGTCAGACGAATGCATGCCTACTGATTGGATTTTAAGTGTACTTTGCCCAATCTACCCTGAAGGGTGATACTGCAATTCGCGCCAACTATCGTGGTATCAGCCTTCTTAACATCGCATATAAGGTTCTGTCGAGCGTATTGTGTGAGAGACTAAAGCCCACCGTCAATGAACTGATTGGACCTTATCAGTGTGGCTTTAGACCTGGTAAATCTACCACCGACCAGATATTCACAATACGCCAGATCTTGGAAAAAACCCGAGAAAGAAGAATCGACACACACCATATTTTTGTCGACTTCAAAGCCGCATTCGACACCACAACAAGAAGTTGCCTTTATGCCGCAATGTCTGAATTTGGTATCCCTATGTAAAATGACGTTGAGCAACACCACCAGCTCCGTCCGAATTAGGAAGGACCTCTCAGAGCCGTTTGATACCAAACGAGGTTTCATACAGGGTGACTCTGTGTCGTGCGATTTCTTTAACCTGATGCTGGAGAAGATAATTCGAGCCGCAGAACTAAATCGGTCAGAAGCATGGACCATGAAGATATCTGATGAGGAGGCTCTAGGAGTGTTCGAGAGAAAGATTCTCCGAAAGATTTTTGGGCCTTTACGCCTTTGCGATGGCGAATACCGTAGAAGATAGAACAATGAGCTGCACGAACATTATAACGACATATATGTATATAGTGCAGCGAATTAAGATCCACCGACTTCGCTGGCTAGATCATGTCGTTCGAATGGATGAAAGCGCTTCAGCTCTGAAAGTATTCGACGCGGTATCCGCCGGTGGTAGCAGAGGAAAAGGGAAGGAAAGGGAAGCATCTGCGTTGGAAAGACCAGGCGGTAAGGAACTTGAGGACGCTTGGGATTTCCAAATGGCGCCAGTTAGCGAAAGAGAGAAATAACTGGCGTGCTATGCTAAGCTCGGCCAAAATCGCATAGGCGGTTATCAAGCCAATGAAAGAAGATTTATATAGAATGGACTTCAAAACTGCAAACATATTTACATACTTCTAAATCATCAAACAAAAAAAATTTAGAAGTTTCCTTGAAAATTTGTGCAATGATTAAAAATCTTGTATTTACATTTACATATAATTAAAAAAAAATTTCAATTAAAATACCGTTCATTCACTAAATTTCATAAATAGGAAATGTACAATGCTTAAACAAAATTTCATCAAAATTTCGAACCGTATAAAATAAATTTTTAGAATTATTTTAAGTAAGCAGTTGTGTCAATACGTGGTTGTGCTTATTATTTTTGAACAGAGTGTATAAGGTTTTAAACTTAGGTTTACCAATATGGTTTGTGTCAAAGAGTGAGTTGTTTTTTACTTGAAAAAAAAAATTTAATTAAAGAAAAGCATAACACATTTGTTAAGTAAAAGGTGCAGTTAGAGCATATAATCTCATACTTATTTACGTAGGTACATTTATAACAACGTATGTACATACATAAATACATACATTTGTATAGGTACTAAGTGATATAAAAAGTTTCTGTTGCTTCCAACTCCCTTCTGACCCACCGTCAGCGTAATCTTTTGTTAGTCTTCGTCGTAATACATTAATGAATTTTCACAATGCTAAGTAAATACATAGATCCCATCCAATCGAGGTAAAATGGAAACGAAACTTTCACGTACCGATATTAGATTTTTTACAAAGCATATCACAGTTTGACGGTAGCAGTGCTTTCATTGTTGTAAAGTAAGGGAGACGCGATGAATTGGCAGTTGTATCAATGTTGTCTGCATTCAACATACATATGTACATACATCTCTACATATACAAAACATACATACATCTAGGCGAGAGTGCGAGAGAGAGAGTTGCTTCGTAGAGGGAGATTATAACTGCAATGAAAATGTGTTTAGAAGAAAAATGGCGTCGGTTAGAGCGAGACCAACGTATGTGCGTGCGTGGAGAGGCAACGCCTCCTAAATCTGTTGGCTGAAGACGGCATGCAAAGCCTTGAGCGCATTGTTGCAGCTGCTACATCGAAGCAACGAACGATACCCATACCTGTTCGCTTGCTCGCTGGCTGTCTGACTGGTTGGCCCGGCCGTTGCTGCTGCTGCATTTCAGCTGTGTTACTCAATGATTGTCGGTGTGTTGGCGTGCGTTTGAGCATACGCTACCATTCTATATGCTTACATATTCACATTGATACTGGCATCTTGCCATTGTTGTAGTTGTTATTAGCTTTGTGTGTACCGTCATCGCCACTGGCACTCTGCGTCTCCGCCATCATCATCATCTACATACATACACACATACATATGTACATACATTGTATAGCATCGTCTGCATCCTCATCGCGGTCGTCGTCGTCGCTGTCGGCTTGGTAGTCAGCTCAGTTACAGGCCATTATTATTTGATTTTGTTTGTTGACGGTCGCGACAACGACTAGGTATTTGAGTGTGCTCGCGCGTCGAAAACGCAAAAACGAGTTTGGTGAAACGGGTCTCGATAATTTACACGCAGGCGTCGACGCAGCAGCACCAGCTGCAGCAGCTCGATTGGTAGCATTGTAGGTAGCGAGACATCGGTAGCAGTGGCACCACCAGTGACAGTGGCTATCACAAACGCAGAAGCGGTGGCAGTTAATTGGCATTCGCCTACTTGCTAAGCTAACCTAACAACACGTGTGGACGCGCAATAACCCCGTCGCTAAAGTGCCACCGATCGGCTGGCTCGTTGTGTAGTGAATAAACCGCGCCGTATTAATATCCTATCCGGTTCCGGATTAATTCGCAAGACACAGATATACGGCATACGAACGGCCTGAGCGGCAATCAGAGCCCAATAGTTTAACGGCATTGTGTAATTACGTGTGAAATTGCAAAAGTGAACAGCAAAAAGTGTGAAATTTTCAAAAACAAGAGACATCTACAAATTCACTACTCGTGGAAAAAGTAAAAAAAAAAAAAAACGCGCTACCGTTAAAATGAGTGCTGTGATTTAAGTTGGAGTGAAGCAAATTATATTGTAGATACATATTTGAGAATTCTACTTCACTTTAAACCAAAAAAAAGTGCTTAAAAATGGAGTGTGGTTTTTCAGCAGTAAAAAATCTTTACAATCGATGCAATTGATTTTTGAATGTGTTCCCTGCATACATCGATATTAATTGAAAAGTGAATATCTTCAAATATCATTCGAGTCTTAGCAGGCCACTAGCTGCTGCTGCTGCTATTGTTGTCATCGTTGTTGTTGTTGTTGTTGTTGTTGTCTTTGTCGCATTTGCCGCCGCTAAAGATTACACAAAATTCGTGGCCTGGAATAGTATGCGATATTGTTCACAGTGGATTCAACGAATAAAATGGCCGTTGGACCGACGGAGGGCAAGCAACCTCCCACAGAAACATTCTCGCCCACACACCAGATTATAGCACCCAGTCCCATATTAGCAGTGCCGACGCTCGCCTTCTCCGCCGCACAAGTGGAAATCGTTTGCAAAACACTGGAGGACTCTGGGGATATAGAGCGTTTGGCGCGCTTCCTCTGGAGTCTACCGGTGGCCTTGCCGAACATGCATGAAATATTAAATTGTGAAGCCGTACTCAGGGCACGAGCGGTTGTCGCCTATCATGTGGGAAATTTCAGGTAGGAATTATAGATATCTACTTTTTGGTATCGCAACAAATTTACCCATATAAATTAATCTACAAGCATAAGAGAAGGAGTGTGTTAGGTGAAATATAAAAAAACGAATTTCTGAAGATTGATTTTGTATTGCATTAAGTGTCTGATTACACGCATTGCCTGTAAAGTTATGGGAATGAATCGTTCACATGGAGTTAGTGGTGATATAGATGAATATATTTCAACTTTTCATATTAAACGCATTAAAACAGTGCGAGTATATTAGCTGAACCGACCACGCCGCTGTTACATTATCGAAAAGAAACAATAGAATATATTTATCTATGTATATTAAAAAATTTCTTATAAATTTGATATCTTCATTTCTAAAGACTTGCCTGTGTATTTATTATTATTATTATTATTTAGATACTAGTATAAATACCAGTACTAAGAAATGTTTTGTTTGAGCACTGGCTACTGAGGCCATCAGCTCGCCTGTGTAAATAACATTCCATCGCAATTAAACTCTACGAAAGATTTGGAGATTTTCTCGTGTTAGCGCTGGCGAATAACGACCAGGTTTGAGCTCTACAAGCAAGATAACTGCAATGGATTCAGAGATTCTGTTGACATAGTCATGTTTTATCTTGGATAAAGAAAATCCCTAGTGGATAAGAACTTGGCTACCCTTGTAGTTTACATTGGTGGCACTTAGTAAAAAAAAGAACACTCTTTGGTTATTGTTATTTCTAAAGAGAAAATCCGTGCTTGGTAGCTTCTTAGACAATGAGACCCTCAACTCTAAAAGAGAGGATCTTGTCTGCTATAAGATAGGTCATGTAAGTTTTAGGTTCTGGAACAGAGCGTTCATCGAAGACACTGTTTATCACTTCTTATTCAATTTGCAAGAAATCAAATGTTCTTTTTGATTTTTCGCAAAAACGGTCAACGTCTTTGAATAATACTGTACACGATCGTATTGTAGCATCCTATGCGATATTTATAATAAAGTCTCTTCTCTACAAGAAGGTGGCGCAAATTTGCAAGATACTAAGGAATTTCTATTTTATGCGGTACTCGACAGCGATATTGTTGTTTATCTCACACCACAAATCAAGTTAATTCGGTAGTTGGCCTTCTTTTTCCCATCCATTGACCTTCTTAGATATGACCGTAATCAGCTTTTGTTCCAACGAATACATCCGCTATCCTTACAGAAGAAATTCAGAAATTCCAAGTCAAAAATGTGGGCATCATTCGTTATCTAGTAATTATTATTTATTTGGTTGGTCTTTAGGCCTACACACAAAACCAAATGTAAATTGCTTTTTATCAGCTCGCTTAGTTGTCTGTAGTAAATTTCCCAAAGAGCTAGGCTATTGAAACTTTATGCATATGGAGCTCAAAACATGATCAATTCCATATCTATGTGTCCGGAGATCGATACATACAAACTTTCTTCAAATTTTACAACCTTTGGTCGGGTTTGGATAATATTTAGTGTACAACTTCATCAAGAGTTTTAATCTATTCAATCATTTTCAGTTATCGTATCACCCATCAGCTGCCCGACGGTGCAGCTTAAGTATTCGGCACCACGTAGTATCGAGTTTATTTCAGATTATAAAAGACGAAATTAATTTTCTTACCGTAACTTGTATGTACATGTAATCACCGATCTCTTTTAAACACATTAAATTTGGTAGTTAACAATTGTTTTAGCTGTTTCGCTTACTCATATCATCGCTGATTTAATATTCATTCAGAGTTGACAAAACAGCTGATTATCTGCGCTTACTTAAAAGTTATTGGTACTCGAACCTTCGATTTTCTCAAATTAAAATTTCCGCCAATTTATATTTTATAAAATTTAGAAAGGTTTTAAAGTTTTAGTTTATAAAGAGATTAAATTGCTTGTAGTTTTATTTCACAAAATTTGTCATTTATTTTCGGTTATAATTTACGATTTCATTGGTATTAGATATATAAAAATGGGTTAGTTGTAAGTATATTCCACAAACTTTGTGTATTAAAGAAAAAATGTAATATATAACCTATTTAAATAGAGTTCGGTTATAATTACGTTCTCTAGGTTGCAACTGCTTTTAACAAACAAGAAATCATCCCAGCCAAATCAGTTGACAAGTGCCTTCTGATGTACGAGATGTATCATTTCCTCAGTTACTGAATGGTTTCTTTCGGTTTTAAGCGTTTTCAATCAAAAAATTTTATGCAGAAATGTATGTATGTAAAAAGTGTGTGTAGCCAATGGTTTAAATATAACTATGTATGTACGCATACAAATCGAAATATCGAACGCAGTTACAAATTCGATAACCAAATTCAGCTGAATAAAATTTTTATTCAACTTGCAGCGAGCTTAACGTTTTGTAAATTGATGGCGATTGACAATCAAATTCAATGAGAATTGAGTTGACATTTTTCCACCTGCACCGACCTGGTTCAAAGTAATACCATTTAACTATGTAGCTAACCCGACGCAATTTTTAACAGTTATATTCGGCTTATTCAACACTGCCACTCTGTACTCCAATCGCTCAAGCACTCAGTTAGAAAACGCGACAGCGAGTTACACGTGAATGAAGAGACGTTGTACCGTAAATGGCTGTACGATAATTACTATATTAATAATGAAGAAATGAACGACTAAATTCTTTCCACGCCATTGACCGGGTTAATTGAAGACAGTCCTCAAAACTATTTTTTCTGGTTAAAAAACTACTGTATTAATATTTACAAGTTTTAAAAGTCGCATTGCCCAAGCAAAGCTGCAAACACTGCAAAATAAAACTTTTTCATACAATACTTGTAACTTGCTTTATTATGTCTGATGAAAGAGTTTTAAAAGTCAATTCAAACCTCGACGTATGCATTGTTTTCAGCTTTACTAAGCCTGCAAGTTCATTTCATTGTTCACTACGTTAATGGTTCGAGAAGTATCTTTAAATTACCTGGACTTAAAATGAAATTTAAAAAGTCATCGAAAAAAATTTTAAGCGGCAAATCGAGATGTTCAAAATGTCTGGTGACACAATGCAGAAACCAAATTGTTTGGGAAGAAAATTACTAAGGAAAATATGCTTTCTCACATTTTCTTCATATTATAAATTTTTTCCTCAATCAATCTCACCAGGTAACTTCAAAACTGGTGATAAAGTGGATCGATAAGTTAAACACTCTTGGTCTGACCAACCGGGTCTGGGTTCTTTGGGTGCCAGATCACACTGGAATTGTTGGAAATTGCGGACATTGCAAAAAAAAGGAGAATTAACACCGTTTAGGGAAAGAGACGTTGTCTGCCTCAACTAGGAAAGAAGTAAAAGCCCTCAGGAAATAATACTGGGACAATATACCAGACCTTTTTGACTTTTGGTTACTTACAACCAAACAAGATTCAGAGAATGCATGGTCCTATTAGTGAACAATTTGAGAATTATTACAATAATACTTACAGGAGACTGTAGGCTGAATTATCATCTGAATAAACTAGAAACGTTGCAGATTTTGCAGGGAGAGAAAGAAATTACAAAACACGTCCTGGGGCCAAAACTGCCTGGGCAAAGAGCTGATAACGGACGGATAGCTTTCAGAGGCAAACATTTCCGAACGTTTTTGCAGATTAATGACTAAGGTGAATTAATAGAAGGTGGTATATTCTTATGAGCTGATTGCTTGTTCTATCTTTGTTTTACCGGAGAAAGTGTAAAAATTTATTTTGTTTATATTTTCAATTTCGTTCGTGCTGGAAAATCCCATGTTTTACTCGTCTTGGCATTGTATTATAAATAAATTAAATCGATACTTTTACTATAAATCCTCAGTTGGTTTACTTTTTGTGTCAAATTTGGAATTCCACCCATTAATTTATTTTTGTTTTTATAAGTTTCTCTGACACTTTCACCACAAAATACATACAATTATTGTTAATGACTGTGAGAAACCAAAATTATTTACGTATCATTTTCTGTACAAAGAATAGTAATTACTTAGGAGGAAAAAAGGTGGAAAATTAATTATATTTTATTCAGTTCTTAATAGGTTAGAAAATTTGCTTTTAAAAGACCTCATTCTTTAAGAGATCTACATACTTTGGAAAAACTTACCAAATTGAAAAACTATGAATTTATTTTAAATCAGCGAGATGAAATTAGTAAACATTATCAACGATTCGACTTCGTCAAGCTGATTTTCAATCAGATCCGATCAACGTTTTGCTCATTCATTAACCAAAAATTAGTTAGATTTGAACTCCAGACCAGGTTAAGTTGAGAAGTTAGGTACTTATCATACCTCCAATGTTCTTAATCAATAGTACCTCTAGTAGATAATCTCAGCGTTCTCAACAAAAATGGAATTTGAAAAAAGTTATATTTCGTAAATTGTGAATTTATGTATTTAAACAGGATGTGTGTATGTATGTAACGTATGGACTCCAATACTGCTGGGCGGATTTTGATGAAATTTTCAGGGAATCTTCAGAATATTCAGGCGGGTGACACTGTGACACTGTGATGTCTGATTTTTGATTTTCGGTCTGCGGGAGGAGGGGCGTGGCAAAATCCAATTTTCATATTGGACCACATACTTACATACATACTTATATGTAAATATTTTTATTTTTTTTTGCTTTTTTTTTATTTTATTTTATTTTTATTGAAAGCCGTTGTCATGTTTTTTAAAACGAGATATCAAGTTCCAAAAAATTTACAAAAAACCTACTTATGTTAATAATGATCCAAGATCAAAATTTTAAAACTTTCGAAATGTTGCATTCAAAAATCCGAGTTTTCGGTTTATTTACCTACATATTTACATCACTCGATAACACAAGATATTCCGCGCTTACTAAGGTGCAACATTGTACAATAAGTTAAAAATAATATAGAATACTAGCTGACCCGGTCCGCGTTGCTGGCCCTAAGCAAACATTAGTGGTGTATTACCACAAGATTTAAATTTAGCTTTTAACGAAATTTACGGCCTTTAAATAAAAATCCATGGTATACCTATTATAAAGTTTTTATACAGAATAAATAACATATGGTGTAGATATGGGTTCAATCAAAAAAGAAACACATGTATTTAAGGCAAATTGGAAATTATATTTATTTATTACTTCATCTTAAGGCCAGCTTTTTGTTTTTTTATTTGGTGTAAAAACGTTTAAACTTATTAGGCTCCTAAACATACATAAATACTTTGTGTGAAAACAATGCCGATAGGTGGCGCTGGAGGCGAGATATTTCAAAAATCCGTATTTAAAGACGAATTTGATTGAAATTCACAACATTTTTTAGGCTCCTAAACATAAATACTTTGTCTAAAAATATACTCGATAGGTGGCGCTGGAGCCGAGAGTTTTTCTTAAATCCGTATTTACAGACCGATTTGAATAAAATTCGAAAAATTTATTAGACTCCTAAACATTAATAAACAACCATCTTTGGTTGAGGAACAGCAATTAGCTTATGCAAAAATTACATCTGTAATTATAAATTGTGAAGCCGGACTCTTTTTCTAAGATGTTCCCCGTGGAACAGCTTACTACTTGCTTATATGCTCTTACTGTAAAAATTTTATTAAAATCGGTTAGGTACTTTTGACGCCTATAAAGGACATACATAAACATTTTTTCTATTTTATATACATATAAAGATAGATATATTTTCTTTTTGACCGCATTGGTTTTTTTTAGCGTAGTAGCACACGCCGGGTATCCGCTAGTTATACATAAAACATTTACAGACACATAAAACATTTATGTGAGTGAATTTTTTTCAGACCTCAAGGAAACGGAACTTGTCCACAACTCGGAAGCTACGAGTATTCTACTTTTTCATACTTTGAATCCAAATATGCTATATACATAAGTAGTTCTAAAGAAAATCGAAAAATTCATAAAAAATGGCACTCAAGAAATGAAAAAGAAATGTTTTTCTAAAAAAAATTCTTAAATCAGTCTAAATCACTCATGAACAAAGTGATCGTATATTTATGTATTTCTTCAAGAAAATTTACAACAACGGCACAGTACTTTTTCGGGGAACAGAAATAATGGAAACTATTTCTTGTGATTTTTCTTGAGAGTTGTATTCTAAGCTTTAAATTTGATGGATATACATAAATACATATATTTTTCTCGATTGTTGGCCTCGAAATTCATAAGATGTTCTATAAAAATCAAATTATGGAAACCCAAAATTCATTTAAGACCTACATATGTATGCCGTATAATAATTCTTCATAATTTAATTATTAAAGATTTTGTACGTAGGTGACAACTAAATGACAACTGCCTTAACTCAACATTGTATTTTGGAAGCAAAAAAAAAAAAATGGGAAGAAAATATGGTGAAAAAATACTACGAAATTTTAAACTTTCTCAATGAGATGCCATTACCAGTATAGAAAACTACAGTTTTTTTGATAACTTTACAACCGTTGGATATCAAAAAATAATTTTAATATTTTACAACGAACGCAGTTATGCATTTATATGCAAAAATAAAAAGGACAAAAGAAGTCCATCTACAAAATAACGATGAACGGTACTGATCGATTTTATAAATAATTTATGTAGCTAATGAGGCACTAACGCTTTAGCTTCTTATTTAGCTCTTTTATACAAAAGTGCATTCTGCTTTTGAAAAACAGCTTCTTCACTTCTGTTCACGATGTAGCAAAATAAAGATGTTGCATTCCGGGGTAACGCTACTTTGATTTTGCCGAACTTGACAGATGATGACGTCGGTGTATTTTGTAAACATGCCTTTTCCTTGCATGTGTTTCACATGGGTCAAGTACTTGAAATTGTAAATGACTATATTTGCTTATTAAGTTTTTTGCTTTTCGTTTGCATAGGCACACTTGCACCTTAAATGAGATCAATGTTGAGGCTTTACTTTCTTACGTTGACAAATATTAAGAAAACATAGATGAAACTTTTAATGATCCGCTCTATGTAAAAGTTGCTTAACTCTCTGATTTCTTAATATCTACTTCTTCGCTCAGCCATCTTCGCAGCTGTCCAAAAATCTTAGACACTTTTGAAGAAAGGAGCTATACATTTTATTATATATTACCTCAAGCTCCACTATGGTCGACATGAAAGCACGTGTAAGTTTATTAAGGTCTACTCCTGACACTTCGTGATCAGAAAAACAATTTTCAACAAATTAGAACAACGCAGATTGCCAAAGCATTCACTGATGCCTGCTCTTTATTTCGTCTGAAAAGCTTAACTTTTTATTGCTATTAAAAGATTTTTTACGAAGCCTATTAAGAAATTTAGCAAAGGAGGAACACTGTTTCTGAAGGGAGTCTAATATGGCCGAATAAGAGCGAGAAGTTGCCATCGTACAACACCTTACATTATTGCATCAAGTAGTTTTCTTGTGCGTAATATAACTGTCAAGCGTTATCTTGGGGTGTTTAAAAAACTCACAGTTTTGTTTGACATTTATTTTTTTACTATCTCTAATTTGAACTCTCAAAACAATGTGGCCAATTTCAGTAGCAAGAAAGGGTTGCCAGCCCATAAAACAGGTTAAGCGAAACATGCTTATATGGTAAGCTTTGCGAGTAGTGTTTTACGTTAAATAACAAATCGACATATATCATTTACTCGAGTTTATGGCTCAACGTGGACGTACTATAATTTTAAGAGAAATCATAATTTTTTTTTAAATTATCAGCAGCATATTGAGTCTTTGATCTAAGTAAATATAAGCCTTTAAGCGATTGGTTATCTAAAATTAAATGATCTCGCTCGTTTATAGATTCAAAAATCATTTATTTTAAAGGAAAATTGCGGTGTTCAAAGACTATTCTATGCCCGAATTCAGTAAGCAGTTTCAGTCTCTGATAGAGACAAAAGTCACAATTTGAGACCAGTTGGCATTCATTAGTCTCAAAATAAAGTTTCTAGTCACTAAATTGTGAGCTGGTGATAAGCAGGTCACAAAAAATTAAAATAAAAACAAAAGAGAAAAACGTGAAAGCGAGGAAACGAGGAAACGCAATAATCTCTAGCTTATAGTCTCAAATTTTGAGACTCGAGATTATAACAAGTTACTGAGTTCGAGCATAAGGCTCGTTTCTTTGTACAAATCATTTGGTACGAGTATGAACTGTTTTTCTTCGAGTGTTAACATTACACACCAATTTTGATTCATCTGCATTGGTGCCTGTTTGTACTTTAAATTCCACTCCAAGTCCAACTGTAATTTCATAAAATTTGTCAAAAAATCTTTCATATCATATTTTATCATTATACATTTTATCATGATAAAACGACTTCTATCTAAATAGTAACAATATCAACTCCAGCTTAAGGACATTGAGGAAGACCACCTTACAAATATTTAACTGCACACAGAAGCGAAAAAATATTTTCTTTTACTGTAAATTGATACCAGAATAAATAATCTTGTACATGTCGGATACGTTTTGCATTAAACTACGAATATATTCTCCCCTCTGTGAGCTTCGAATTGGAGTCCAAAGGTATTCAAGTCCAGCGATGCCATCTAAGTAGAGGTATTGAGTCTAAGTATGAACTCAGAAATATAAAATAATATAAAGAGCTGGTGCTCTTCATTGAAAAAAATAAATAAATATAGTATAAATGTAGGGAAGATCACGAGGGGTAGTGAGATACGCTCATAGCCCTGAATTGAGAAGTGCGCCATCTACCAACGACTGTCAAACTTCTTGCTCTTGCTCTGCACTTTAATACTAGCTGCGATTTGAAACAAAGAAACGGGAATTTTATGAAATCATGGGCACCGACCATACAAAAATATATCGCGAGAGTATATAAAAATCGGTTTCGCCCGAATGTAGCTTTTCTTACTTGTTTTTATTAAACTCTTTGTTCTAAAACAAAATCCGTCTCAAAACCCCCGATCTGCTCTATAAAAAGTATTTTAAATAAAAAATTATTTGAAATTTATTAAGAAGAAAAATAAATTGTCCAAATGAGTCAATATGTAGTTGTGCTTAAATTTGTAAACACAGTGTATGTATGTATGTATGTACATATGTGCATATGTGTGTATGTACATTTCAAACAATACAAAATAATAGTACACAAAATCATATTCATATCAATTAAAAAAAAATATTTAAAAAAATAAAAATTTAATGAAGTATAAGTAATTTTTAATCCGATTGCATGGAAATGCGAAACTTAACTCGTACACATACCTACGCTAATATTCAAATGTAATCGAAGTGAATTACCTGGCATTGCAGCTATGTAGTAGCAGTCACAAACATATTGTTTCCAAATATCCGTCTTTTTGAATTTCGCAAACCCTACTCAAATACCACAATGGCAGGAATTCGACTGTAAGCTGGAAATTTTTGCACACGGATAAGGTGACACTTGATACTCAAACGACGAGTAGAGGCACAGCAGCATCAGAAGCTGCACAGTCGCGCTGGATAAAAAACAAATGTGTATGTATGTATGTATGTATGTATGTACAAACATATGTAAATTGTCGAGTGAATAACGAAGTGAGCGTGTATTGAGTGTGCGAGTAATGTGAATATAATGGAGTTAAATTAGTAAACAATGCTATTAATTTACTAATTAAGATTTCAAAAAAAAAAATGCCTTAGAGCAGTGAAATCTCACTGCTTGTGCGCAGCATCCTTGGTTGACAATAATGCCTTGGCTGTCAAGCGGCAGCTCCGAACAATGGATAATAACACAGCAGTGATGAGTCGGGATCTAATAACCGATCGTTTAAATGCTTGTTATGTAGTATTTGCTAGTTTTAAATATTCTCAGTGCAGCGTCATATTCCAATGCGTATGTACATATGTATGTATGAGTGTTTGTATGTAAATAAATAGACGGAAGTGGCTGGGACTCATTGTTCAACAATTAAAATAATTGAATATTGCCCCAATAGAATATAATGAAAATTAACTTCAAGAACTACTCTAATTACTGAGGGTATTTTTATAATTTGTTTGCTTTTTTGAATATATCTACTTACATATTTGTACAAACACACATACATACATTTGTAGTTTCGGTGTTGTAAGAAAATTAATTTTGTACTTTTTGACGGTATTTTTACGCTTTTGTGCTTCTTTATTTGTTTTGATCGCTAAATAATTTGTTTGTTTATACTAAATTTCTTATCTGAAAGGAAATCGCTTGTTGGAATAATTTTTTCTTAACGAATGCTCGGTTTTAGCAAACAGTTTTGAAATTTAGCAGAATGTTAAAGTAAAAAAAAAATTGAAAATTTTAAAATGGTGTAAAAGTAAAATATCCAAAGATAATTATATTATTTAAAATTTACACAGTCAAAGCCACTTTCACCAGCAGTTTAAATGGAGCTTAATTTTCATGTTCCGTCCCTTCTCATATAAAATTAAAAATGTTAAAACTATTTTTTTTATTTAATTACACTCCTGAAACTGGCTGTAATAAAGCTGTAATTGATTCGTAAATACGTACATCAGTATTCTTTAATTTTACTTTTGAGAAATATTGAATTTTCAACTGAAAGCTTAACCTACTCGAAAGCAAATTTGTTAAAAACATAAAGTCCTATTATCGCATTTCTAAAATTTAAATCTAGGCGTATTTTAATATTTATTTGCTGTGAAGAATGTGATGAAAGTTCAATACCGCCTTACACTAGTGTATTCAAACAGGCAGCTAATCCAGCAGCTTACTCAATTAGAGCGCTTATTGAACTAAATTTACTTTATATAATTCCGACTCCTATTTGCTCGCGTTGCCACAAAACAGCCATCCACTGATGTAGCTAACGAAATAGCTTGTGGCTGTAGTACTGCAGTCTGTTCGAAAATGAAAATTCCGAATTAGAATTTTTACCTAATGAATTTGAATATCAACATTCAAAATTTTAAATGGAAATAAATATAAAATATATGTAATGAAGATTTTAAACTTTAATTATAGCTTTTTGAATTTGAAGTGGCAATTCGGAATTTGAATTAAAATTTTCTGAAATAAAACTCAAAAAGGGGAAGAACAAAGCAGAAGTGTATTGGCGGTAATGTTTTTACAACGTCGTCAAAAGTTCTCTGGAAATTTGTTTATAAAAATTTATAAGTTATTTTTAAATCTTAGTCGAAATTCAAATTTTTTAATTAAAATCTTTAAAAAAATGTATTATGTATTTTTGTAGCACTTTTTATTTTAGTACATTTATTATGTTAGATTTTCAGGTGTCTCGGAATTGCCGTTGGCTTTTGATAATTTTTTTATTTTTATTTTGGACTTGCGAGCTTTTTTCATGCAACAATTGTTGTGTATGTATTTGTACATTTGTATATTTTATTTTACATAAAATACTCAACATTATTAAAAGTCAATGGTTCTTTTTATAAAAAAAAAGGTTAAGAGAATTCTCAAAAATCAATGGTAATTTTAAGCCACTTGAAACTTGCAAATTCTTGCACTAAAATCAAAAGTGTTAGAAGGAATATTCAAGCCTGTTCTACATTCCAAATTTGGTCAGAATCGGAATGTATAAATCCTTTCTTATCTATCAGTTGTTCTTTGATGTTCAGAATTTATTGTTTTCTTTTCGGGGAGTCAGTAGAAAAAACAACGCCAATCCACTTTTGCTCACGCTTAGTAGACGCCCACGGCGCACAGTGGGGCAGAATGACCTAAAAGTTGGCATTAACTAAACGGCTTAACCTAGGAAGTTGAAAATTGGTACACTGATTCCTCTTACTAAAGTAAGTATGTGTACCAAATTTCGCTTATAACCGAAGTTATTAGACTTTATCAGATTTACCTGAACCGTTCATAAAGTGATTGGTGGCGATTGGTTTATTTTTTCTTTTATTTTATTTCAATAATAAAAATTAAACTATAAAAAGAGTTTAAACAATACAAAATAAATTATTTAATCAAAATAAACAAATTATTTGAAAGTAACTTAGGAAGTGTTTAGTTGCTATTGCTACTTTCATCACTAGACAAATTTTCATTTTGTAGACCGTCATCATCGTAAATATCATCATATTCTTCATCGTTATTAGGAATAAGTGGACATATCAATAATTCCAATACTTCAGTAGGTATCTTTTGGTTATTAATTCTTTTAAATTTTCTCTTTGAACTTATTACCGGATCAGACCTTAGCATAAATGAATTGAATATGTCAACATTAGTTTCCACACGGCCGCATTTTCTTGAATGGTGTTCGCAATATCTTTTGAAATCCTTGTTGCAAGTCCCTTGTGCTTCTTTCGATAATTGGCCGATTGGTAGTAAAGCGTGAGAAATTATTTCAGGGCCATGTATTAAAAACTTATGCATTGTTGGAGGCATACGGTAATAAGGGTATTTATGCACAAAGTACCTAGCAGTGACATGGGAATACTTCCTGAACTTTTCAACATTTATTTCATGTCCGCTGGCTACAGTTATTAATATATTGTGCAATCTTTTAATCAACGTTAAATCCAATTTTGTAATTTCGGCCGAAACCTCTGCCTCCCTAAAGAACCGTTGCGCAGTGTTGCCATTATTAGAATTTCCAAACCTGGCTTAGGAATATCAACAATCAAACCACAGCGTTTTTTAAATTCGTTTTGTATTCGTTTTTTAAATGAATAAATCTTTTGATGTTGCACTACAAATGTAGCACTTTTGAGTGGATGTCGTCTGGGTTATCGCATTACAAACTTTCCCATCAACCATTGTAAAAATTAAAGCCTTAATAAATTCAATTTTCAAAGGCCTGCAATAGCGCGTCGAAGATGGAGCAGGATTTTGCCAAACAACTTTTTCACCCAACACAATACGAATAGGCACAATACTAGTGATGAAAATAGCAGAATCAGAAGCTTCAATACCATGAAATACTTGCTTATATGAGCTATGGCCTGAGCTACCATCGAATGCCCACTTTGTGTACATACGCAATTTGTGTAAATCCTTTGCGGTAATGAAATCTATTACAGTCCTCTGTGCAATAATCAGACGACATATTGTGTGGTCCAGTAAGGATTTCTTTTTTTCTTCCTGTATTATTTTATAGGAAGGAAATTTCCCCGAGCAACCAATCTTATTATATTGTACTGATTCCTTGTCAACTGACAAACAAGTACTTTCATAATGGCCCGATGAAATTTTTGAACACATTTTTGCGCTATCATAATTCTGAGATAAGCCTTTCATGAAAAGTTTTGATGCCTTCACTTTAACCGCTTCCCTTAATTTCATTTGAGTAGCATAACTCTGGACATCAACTGGCGTAGATTCCCTCAAATCTTTTGTTTTAATTTGTTTAGTATGCTCTGAGCTTCCTTCAAAAGATCTCTCAGGCCGACCACATTTTCGGCTTGAATTTTTTATAAAACAAATTGAGCAATTCAGCCACGTTTTATTAATTTCATTAAAAGCATCTATTTTTCGATGCGATTTTTTCCAACGAAGTTTGAATTCAGACTTCAGGCGGTTCAATGTTTCATTCAATTCTTCTTTAGGCACTTGCTGAAAATTTTGTTGTTTTTAAAATTAAGATAGTATGGCAACACTCGTTTCTATTTGACGTTTGACACAATTTAAATAATATAGATTAATACAGTTCACATTTGTACATGTAGTTGACGTTTGACAAACATATAATCAAAACAAAGTAAAATAAAGCCACATACATAAATGCGAACAAATGCCAAAACGCAAAAAATCCGCAAATTTTTTTTTTTTCAATTAAGTACATAAATGTACATATTACAGTATAATTAAAAAAATTCTGGCCGGGCTCACTAACTTTTCCAATTTTAAAAACTTAAACTGTTAAGGTAGGTTTCCGAAAAAATTCGACCATAATGTGAAAATCACAATTACGCACAAAGTGATTATAAATTAATCTTTATAAATACCTGATGTTGACGGTTCCATAAATAAAGTTGTTAAATTATACTTAGCGACTGGGAAATATATATTCAAACTGTGAATAGAAAATTCACAAAAATCAAACTGCATTTATTGCGAAAATAAGCTCTGTGTTTGTAAGGCTGTGAAAAGAAAGGTGGTGAAAAGAAAGGTGGTGAAAATGGCATTTAAAAACAGTTGGTTTATTGTTGCTAGTATATTCATAAATCCAAAGCAATAAACGAAAAGTGCTACCGGCTATTTTAAAAAAATTAGTTTTTGCCAACTTTTCTAATCTGCTGCCCCATTGTGCGGCGCGGTAAAGTTTTACAAAGTGTAGATTTATCTATTTTTGAATAAGTGTTAATGAAACACATTTTTTTTTTAAAACTGTCTATTCTATACATTATTCTTATTTTAAAATAAGAATTTTCTCAGTTTAAGCTGTGGTAGTGTACAGCTTATACTATAAATTAAAAAAAAAAAAACTTTTTTCAGGGCAGGGTGGGAAGCCTCTGGAATAATTCCTTTTTTTTTAGTTTAAAGTAAAATAATTTCGCCTATTAAGTATTCTCTAGTCGTGTGCGACGAAATTATTAAAGACAGGCGTTCTTTTTATTAAATAATATTTTAAACAGCCGAAGTTAAAACATAATTTCGCTCAAATTAAGAAAACTTCCAAAATTTTGCAGCAATCTACTACAGGATTTAGAAATTTTGTTTATGTAAGTATATCGTTTCTTCATGAAAATAATCAAGGTAAACATTTGCTATCATTATCAGTAATATTTATGTATGTATGTTACATATGCTTATGAATAAAACGTTTGGAAGTTGAATTATTCTTTACATAAATGATAGCCTTCTGTTAAGAAATATTTGAAAGGATCGTCATGGTACCGATTCAATTAAATATATAACAATGTAATCAAATTTGCTAAATTTCCTCTAAATATAACACTAAATATAACACTAACAAAACACAACTTATATATGTACATACCCGTATGCATATATGTATGTATGTGCATATGTACTGTTATATGTAATTATGTATGTAGAGACGTTTTTCTTTCCTTTATGTGTGAATCGATAGTAATTGAAAATTATATGCCATAAAAGAAAGTGTCACCAACAGATTTCTAATAAATGTTTCGAAAGCTTATAATAAAAATACTCGAACCAAATGGGACAATCCCCCGCCGAGTGCCGTCAAAGCGGGCGGTCTGACAACAAAACTTTGCTGTAAACATACAAAAAGTTGTATGAGAAGGAGCAGAGGCCGAGGGTGTGAAAAGCATATTTGAGTGTGTGTGTGTATGAAGAAACAAACTTCAAGGATCTACATAAATACTGTACTGGAATATAGTTAGTTTTGTAATTTACTGTGATTCTATAATATTTGTTAGTACAAAATTGTAATTTTTTTCGCATTCATTTTATATTTCATTGCAGGGAGCTTTATGCAATAATAGAGAATCATAAATTTACAAAAGCATCATATGGCAAATTACAAGCAATGTGGCTCGAAGCTCACTATATTGAGGCGGAAAAGTTGCGTGGCCGATCACTGGGTAAGTACATAATTGGTATTGAAGTACTCTTCAATACTCTGTACTGCTTTTTTTTTCATTTTCAATGCGTTTTTAAGGAGACTCAACATCCTTCCATTTATTAAGTTGCACTACTAATTAATGTATCGCTACACTATGTCGACTGCAGTTACGATTAGCATTGCCGGATAAAAATTTAATTTGTAGTTAATTTATTTTATTTATTTTTAAAAATTGTTTAAAAAAAAAAAAAAAAAAAAAAAAATATTTTTAATAATTTCCAAATATTATACAGTTCATTCGCTCACAAAAAAAATTCAACAAATTTGAAAATTTTTTCTGAAGAGTATTAGAACCAATTTTATTTTGGTATACAAATAAGTAAGTTTAAAAAGCTAGAGTTGTACAGTTTCTTGAGTATTTTTCTATTAAAGGGTGTTAGGATTTTCTAATATATAAGTATAAATTAAATGGTAGCAAATGTGACAAAAGAATACTCAAAAATCATCAGTAACTTTGAACCACTTAAAATATGACTTTTTATACTTTAATTTAATGGCCTATATACGAAGGCGGTTTGATAAGTCAGTGACTATTTGAATTTCTCGGGCAGGAACTTTAAATGCATCTGTGCTGCTCTTAACTGCCATCTATTTTTAGACTATCGTTAAATTTTAAGCAAGCTGAGTCGTTTAGTTTATATTTGACAACCATTGAAAGCTGATAACCTCTTGTCTTAAAAAAAAAATGGAAAAAGTAAATTTCGTGCGCCGATTAAGCATTATTTTTTTGCGTAAAAAAACCATCACCAAAACCAAGAAAATACTATGATACACTGCACTATCGATTTCAATGCTTAAGAAATTGTTTACTGAGTTCCGATGTGGCCGTATCAGCACTAAGTGACGCCAAACGTTTAGGTCGCACAGAAGAGGTCGTTACCCCAGAAATCGTCGATAAAATCTTTTGAATGATATTGCATGACCGTGGAATGAATGTGCGTGAGATGGCTGAGGGTGTATACATCTTGGATATGAAAAAGCTATCCGCACGATGGGTGCCGCAATTGATCACATTCCACCATAAGCGCAACCATGTGATGACTTCGAAACCATGGCAAAAATTTATGAATTGTGCTACGAACTGCTACGCCATCCAGCATATTCTCCAGATTTAGCCCCATGCGATTATTTCCTATTTCCAAACTTGAAGAAATCGCTGGGTGTTAAGAAGTTCGGGTCAAATAAAGAGTTGTTCACAGAAAAAAAACCCCTTTTTTGAGAGTTTTGAGAAAGTCGTTTATTAGGAAGGAAAAAAAAATGGGAAAAATGCTGGATTAAGTGTATAGAGTTAAAAGCAGATTATGTTGAGAAATAAAATGCATTTTGGCCGAAAAAAAAGTTTATTCAAAAAGCCACTGATTTATCGAACCACCTTCGTAACTATTTAATAAAAAAAAATTTTAAGGTCAAAAGAAAAATGTTGGAATTTTGAAGAACATTTTATGGATAGCTTTTTATTTTTCTAAAGATTTTGAAACTTGGGTTTAAAGGATTTTTGTTGACGAATCAACTGTATTTAAATTACAATTTTTTCAAAGAAAAATGAACAAAAGCGGCAAACAATACAATTTTTAATAATTTGCCCACCACTATGCTGATACTATACTGATGTTCAATTAAAGCGATACGTTTAACAAACCGTTAATTTTCTTTCTAAACCCATATATATATATATTTGTTGTTTTTTTTTTGCTCAACATTTTCAGGTCCTGTTGATAAATATCGCGTTCGAAAAAAGTTTCCGTTGCCACCAACCATTTGGGATGGTGAGCAAAAAACACATTGCTTTAAGGAGCGAACGAGAAGTTTGCTGCGTGAGTGGTACCTTCAGGATCCGTATCCGAATCCAACAAAGAAACGAGAACTAGCGAAAGCCACCGGCCTCAATCCGACACAGGTGGGAAATTGGTTCAAAAATCGAAGGCAAAGAGATCGAGCAGCTGCCGCTAAAAATAGGTGAGTTTCAAAACCATTCCGCAGGATTAAGAACGAAATTTGCTATATTTAAAAAAAAAAACAGAAAAAGAGAGATAGAGCGTAAATTCCGCATGGAAAAGTGTAGCATTTCAGTGAAAACCACCACTTTAACAATTTGCACGTGCGCCGCACGATGAGAGATCGGTGAACGGTTGAGTGAACCAGTGTTGGGTAGTTCTGTTTGACAGCACACTTTGGCCAATCTTCAGGTTAGGCGACAAACTGTGCATGGTAAGTGGGAACCAGATACGACAAGAAAGTAGAAGAACATACATACATACATACATACGTTTGTTTGTCCAGACTGTTCGCTGTGAGCTGACGCACAGCAAAAGAGATTCACATTCAATGATACTCTTTGCGATATTCGATTGATCTCAGCCGAACGCAATGATGACCCCGCCGCACGCAGGCTTCTCAATTTCTCTTATTTGCGGTTAAGCGTTTTCCACATTCCCACATCAAATTGACCGCCTCAAAGTGCGGCACTTTGTTAAATATTTACTAGTGCAGCTGCATGTTGTGTTACAAAATAAAGCACAAAATTAAAAAAAATAGATAGAAAAAAATTGCAAAAATTAAAGACAAAGAATTATAAATATGAGAAGCAAAAATACTTAGTAAACCTGAATATAGTAAATTTTAAAGTTTCTATAATCAATATTACATCCTATTAAGCTATACATTCAAATTAGTTTCTCCCAATATATTTCAAGACAATTCATGAAATTTTTTTTGTAAGCGTATTAAATTGTGAGCCGACGTACAGCCGAAATTTCGCCCAGCAAAGCGACACCCTCAGCGACGTTCGCCCGGAAATTTCGATTACTAAAACATAATTACGGCTACAACGAAATCAGCTGATTATGCCAAGTTGTATGTCAGCTGATTGAGTGACCATATTGAGCAGATAAAATCTAGATAAAGTTAAATTTTTACAAGTAACAGAATTAATACTTTTTAACAAAAAACTGAACCATTTAACATATGGTCACAATAATTCACATTTTGCCGCTGCTGCCAGCGACGACAATAGAAATAAATCTATTGCCGTGAATAGACGTTGGACGAATTTCGTCGTGCGATTTGGTTGTGCGCATTCTCATATGCACCACCGCTATTTTTCACGACGAACATTCGCGACGAAAAGTTCGTCGTACGTCGGCATTGTGTGTTCAGCCATTAGGTAAACATTGCGTTCATAATTTGAAAACAATTTTGTTCAGTGCTTGCGTGGAGTAAATTATTATGATTCGCCGTTTTTACAAAAAGTCGTCAAACTACTTCTACATGTCGTTAGGAACTTTACTATCCACGAGTTTAATAACTATACATGTATAGGAGATTTCCGAGAAAAGTTACCAAATTTTTCGTTCTCTGCGCACAGCCACTGACGAAGTTATTGGCATTAAGTGAGCCCAAAAGAATAACTGAAACGATGGGAACAGTATTGCCGTTTTCCCTACATTCAAAGTTTTTCACTTCACTTTAATGGCGATCACTTCTGCACTTCCTCTGTAACCATATCACTTGGAATTTGAGGGACTAAAAATAAATCAATTTGCTCAAAAATCATGTTTGTATGATTTTAAAAATTAAAAAAAAAAATATACTGGCCAATTTTTAAAAAGCGTCTTTTTATAGGGCCTTAAGGATATTAATTTTTTCGTGAAGCATATAGTACGAGTAGAGCTGTAAAAGTAACGAAAAGTTTGGTGCCCGTATGTTTTCGTTACTAAAACACTCAGCACTCGTTACTTTCGTATCGTTACTCGTTACTTTTGATACAATCAAACACTGGTATGTTTCTCGAGCTGGAGAATCATCGATGTTTGCGTACATTTATGGCCTCAATTATTCGAAAGAATATTATCGTTTAACATCTTAATGAAAATATGAAAATGCAAAATGGTTAGTTATGAGAAATAATTCGTTTAAATGTTTTTATTTACATTTTTAATTCAGATGTTAACATGGTAGTGCGAACATGGTAGTGTTTTGAATTAATGTTTGATAAATATAAAAATTTATATTTAGTCGCAACGTATTTTTGTAACGATTCCAAAATTGCAACATTGCCTTGTGCGAGAAAGAAAGAACATAAACGTGTACATAAATCGGCAAAAGCGAATGCAAGTATACCGTTAACTCTCTAATGCTAATAAACGATTATTTCAATAACGACAATTTCTTCAATTGGATTACATGTAAAGACGAATTATGAAAATACACTCATAGCTAAAAAATTATTGCAATTTTTATTGTTTTTGAAATTTTCCTTCCGGTTTTAGGTTACGTTAGGTTAAAGTGCCTGCTAATAACACTGCTTTACAATAAAATACACAGTAGTTCAGAAATAGGAAAAAGTCAGTATGGACCTCCTGTGCGAATTAAAATATTTTTTTTTTTGAAAAGCCGATTTTTGAGATATCGGTAATTTAGTGTTTTTGCGGTCAGTGCGGCCAACGCGGCGTTATTTTGTGAAAATAGCTTTAAACGAAATGTATTCTGTAGAGATTGGACTGACGCTCAATGAGTTCATAGTCAGTATTATAATGAACAGTACAAACATATTATATAAAACTATTGAATTTTGGAACCCTGCCGGAATCCTGTCGGAAACTTCAAAAACAACAAAAAAATAAATATAAAGCTATTTTAAATCGTAATTATCTAACACTCGCATTTATTCATGAAATTTTACTTTAGCTCTCTTTGAAAGCGATTTTGAAATAAACTTTTCGAAATGATCTTTGTTTTGACGCTCATAAGTATATTGCAATATGTGATTTAACATTTTTAATCTCTTTAAAAGTATGTACATTTGTCCCCGATAAAACTTTTGCCATATTTGTTGCCATATTTTCTTCAATGAAATAATAAATAGTTGAGTTTGAAGTTTTAAATAGGTGGCAACACCCGTTGCAAATATTTTGAAAATGTTGAAAAGATATTAAAAAAAAATAATTTCATTTACATTTCATATGTTGAATAATTACATAAAAAATGCTATTGGAATTGTTATTTAAGTTTAAAAATTTATTGATTAAATATGCAATTTAATTTTTGTTATTTACAATTTAAAAAAAAAATTTTAATGTATGTATTACGGTACCAATTCCCCCCTTCTCCGCCGTGCCTTATAACCCTTTTAAGGTTTTCTTGTTTTCTGTTCTATTTTTTCGCAGATAGTTTTTTTATTTTATCAACATGAGCTTTAGTCCGATAGAATTCTTCATACAATTGTTTGATAAAAAAGTTGATCAAGAAACACAGAAAAAGGCGGTTAATATGTACAATAAAATTATTGGTTGGCGATAAATAAATAATGGTTTATAATCCCCTTTAATTCTAGAGTATTAAAATACCGTAAAAATACAGCAATAGTTATTTTTCTTTAATTTTAAGTTTGAAATTCAATCTGTCGCCAAATACTTGGCAATTGTGCATACGCAAATATTTACAGATTAAATTAGAAAAAAATGGCAACTCTTACACAATTCTGCATTTCGTGGGCAAGGCACCGAAGCATTTAAATATTTAAGTGCCACATACAAAAACTAGAAAAAGCAAAAAACTGCTGCTACCGCTTTTGTAATATTAAAATTTTTTCTATGCACTTCTTATGCATCTTTACGAATCATCGTTCATTTGGTTTTATTAATTTCTGCTTTTTCTATGCCGTTTTTTTGTTTGCTAGTTTACTCCTTTTAAGAAATGCTAACACGCCAATAACAATGTACTTAAACACTCCCCCTAAGTCTACGCTTCGCCAAACCGCACGAACCTTACTTGATCTTCAAGCTATTGCTTTGGAAATCAGAGAGTTTCACTTTAGAGTGGTAGTTGAAAAAAACAAAGATGTGTACCTTTACTAGGGTGGTTCGGTTCGGTTTTCGTAGGTACGGTCTTATTGAAATGTATTGAAAGCGAAACAAATTAACCAGTGGTGGAATCATAACTTTAATGCCACACTATCTTCCGAATTTCTTTATGTTCATACATACATACATACGTAGTACATATGTAAACAAACTGTTATATCCTAAGGGGTTAAATGCTTAACCCAAGATCAAAGTAACCCAGAGTAAATTATTAAATTTTTATAATCCGGAAAATGTTTTGCAATGTTGAAAATTTACTCTGAGCTACATCCATATGAAAGTCTATCGAGAATGATACCGCACTACATATCCAAGCCAATTCTGAATAGAAACTTTACGGGGAATTTTCCTCCCTTTTCCATCACACTAGTCGACAAATTTTGAGGTGATCGCGTAAACTAAGGAAAAAAGTGTTTTCCAAGCAATTTTTGTATCGTTGCTTAAAAAAATTGTACCCATATTCGTGTTTTTTTTTTATGAGTAGGATTTTTGAAAAAAGTTCATAATACGATAATTTTGCAAAATTACACATTTTAACTGATTAACTTTTTTTCAGTGTTCTTAAAAATCAAATTAAAAGAAAAATCATTTCAGTCAAATTTGAGTCGGAATCGGATAAAGCCGAATTAAAAAAGTTTGTAGGATGTTAGCAGTGAATAATGGAGAAAATGAATAAGATATAGATATTTTAGTAATAATTGTTGCTTTTCAGGAAGGTTTTTTAAAAAGGACTTTTTTTTTATGTCCCTCGAGCATTTCAGTAAATTTCTAACTATTTAACTTTTTTAAAGATTTTGCTTTTAGTATGCTTGAATATGCTTGTGTTAAAAAATATCGTACAGATAAAGCAAAATTGCTGTAACCAACAACAACACAGTATTGCTGTAAGTAGCAGTAAATTTTTGCTGCAAAACAACCCTGGAGTAAATTCAAATATCAAATTTACCTAAGCCAAAATTCAATTCTGTAAATGAAATTTGTCTATACCTTAATTTTTTGTTGTTGTGTAAAAGTCGTTTTGTTCCTAAACTATTAAGCGTTACCCAAACATGGCGATTTTTTATACAATTTGCGTTGATTGTATAAAAGTCGTAAAATGCGAGGATATGTTTTGTTTCATTTATTTATAAATGAGCTTCTTAACGTATTAAAATTCTTTAATATTGACCGAATTCAGTAAGCAGTCTCAGTATCTAATAGAGACAAAAGTCAGAATTTTAGACCAGTTGGCATTCATTAGTTTCAAAATAAAGCCTCTAGTGTCAAAAATGTGACCTGGTGATGAGCAGGTCATAAAAAATAAAAATAAAAACTAAAGAAAAAAAACGTGAAAGCGAAGAAAAGCAATAACCTCTAGATCATTTTGAAACATGAGATGAGACTGAGTTACCGAATTCGTAATGTAAACTGTCGTAAATTTAATTTCTGATATTTTCGAAACGAAAAGAATATTGCTCAGCTGCTTTTTTAGATATACAACAAGCATTCGATAAAGTTTGGCATTACGGCCTACTATATAAGTTGAAGAAAATCCTGCCTTCGTCGTTTTATCTAACTTTAATATTTAACAGAAAGATTATTTGATGTCAAGATAAACAACGAAACATGTGAAATAGAGTTCATGAATGGAGTTCCGCAGGGCAGGGTACTTGGTCCTATCCTTTATAACAGTTTTACATCTGACATACCTGAAGATGAAAATGTTTCGATTGCTACATACGAGTATGCTGATGATACGGCTTTACTGGCATCAAGTTAGTTCAAAAGTAATTGAATGAGATACAGAATGAGGCTAGATCGTTGGAAAATGAAAGTAAAAAGCAGCAAATCAGTACACGTTTTATTTACATTAACCCGCCGTCAATGAACATATTTTTTGTTACACCGTCAATGAACTGAGGAAAAATATAAGTATGTGTATATAAGGAAATAACTACAGTTACATACATTTTTGTAACATTTTTTATTATGTTATTAACATTTATGTTGAAAAAGAATTAAAAAGGGAAAATCAATTCATTTTAATTAAGAGAATTTTGGGACATATTGTCTACAAATAGCTAAACAATACGTATTTAAAAATGGCTCTGGTGTTTCACACCCATATTCATTGACGGCGGGTTAATTCGGAGAGATTGCCGCTACAAAGACAAAAATTGAAATTTTACAAAGGTATTAATCTAGAACTCTAAGAACAATAACTTCCTTACGGGATATTGACATGACAGGCGGGATTCGCGGCCACTTGATATTAACCTTCTCCGTAAGTTCAGATCTAAATCTGTGTTTGTAGAATGTTAGAGGTATGATTGCATTTGGGCAGAACTAACAATGGTTATTTCCGTCCCTACCTTTGCCAGCTCGTCAGCCATGCAGTTGCCAGGAATATCCCTATGCCCAGGGACCCATACAATACTCACGGATCAAGTTACTGCCAACCGGTTTAGAATCCTTCTGCGCTCAATGGCTACCTTGCTAGTTGTACCGTAAGAATTAAGAGATTTAATAGCAGTCTGACTTTCAGAGTATATAGTTGTGCCTCGTTCTAGAGGGGCGCAAGCGACCTCCATCATTGCATTTAGTTCTGACTGAAAAACACGACTACTCTTTCGTTTAGCTTGTACATATAAAAGTGTATAGCAGTCGATTATGGGTGTAGGTCCACGGTACCGTCCCATTCGTTCCTCGAAATAAAATCGTTTGCAAAACTTATTGTCAAAAACATAGTAAAGGAGAAGATGTATACTAATTTTATAAGATTATTCGACAGATTATTCCAGTCCCTTTGCGTGTCCGAATTTAAGATCGCTCCACCGCTGGATCGTATTCAGCCTGGCCGCACTACAGCTCAACAGAAATCTGCCATTGAGATCCACCGGTGGAAAATTTAGTGCTCAGTGTGCTCCCGTGACACGCGTTCAAGCAGCCCTCTAACTTGGCTCTGGAAGGAGTATAGCTCAGCGCCGTCCACCATACGGCTTCCCCGTAAAAGAGAATGGGTCTAAGTTGTGTACATCCAGTGTACAATGTGTGCCTTTACTTCCCGTTTCTTTCCTATGTCCGTCTTACAAGCATGAAGAGCAACGTATTAGAACTGAACTTTTTTTTTCAAAATCTTGAGATTTTGTTGACTAACCGGAGATTCGATCACAAAAGCTCTTTCTGGGAAATATCTGGCCAGCTTTTGCGAAAACCGGCTATCTTTTAACTTTTTCGAGTTTTTTTTTTGGAATATTGCTTAAAAGTTGTCTCAAATATATATTTCGATTAAACAATTTATATAATTTCCTTGTCATCAAAAAAATCCCGAAACTACATCTTGTTTTAGCACCACATTAGGAGACCCCCTTAAGGAACAATAATTTCAAGACAAACGATTTTCCTGTTCCGCTTTTATTTACTTTTCAATTCGTACATATGTATGTACATATGTAGATGTAATCAATTGTTAAGAAAACTTGGCTACTTCTATTTCAGGGTCGGTAGGGATTCGAAACATTTTCAAACATTTTATTGACAGTTGTGCTTGGATCCTTAGACTTTTATGATAATTTTCTAATGATGGGCACTAGATGAAATTTTAAGGTATTTTAAAACAAATTTCTGGCGCGTTTGCTTTTTTACAATTATTTCTACTCTCGGAAACATAACGATTTTCCTTTAATATTAAGTATTTACTAAATAAGTTCACAATGTAATTGCACACCCTAATGATATACATCTATATGTATGTATGTATGTGTGTTTGTTGTTAAATGCTGCACGTAAATACGTATATACATATCGATGTACCTACTTAGGTAAGTCCGTAATTCGCTTTCAACCGTGTGCATTTTTATTGTAATTGTTATTGTTGTCGTCGCAGTTTTTGTGGCTATTCCATGTTAAATTGTTATTGAATTTGTGGTCTTTGCTTTTTGTAAGTAGCACTTTTATACACATACACATACATATACATACATGCATTTGTATGTATGTATGTATGTATGTATGGTCGAGTAAGTACACATTTTGCATCTTCATGCAACAATAGCAACAAAAAGGCAACGAAACGCCTTACCATTTGGCCTTAATGTGGCCATTGGCCGGCTGGCGAAGGGCCTTAGACATCGGCTGCTAGCCTCATTTATGTGGAAGCATTTATGCACACACTCACACTAAAATATGTTCGTACTGTTTTTTTTTATATCATTTGCTTGCTCACTTACACAGTTTATACTTCTGCAACGTCATCACACTTAACTTGTTCACGTTTTGTTTGTACCTTCTCAAAGTATTCGCCTTCATAGCTCGTTCAACGGAACGGTGGAGGCGCCTTTCGGTGAGTGAAGTCCGTTCTTCCTTCTTCAACGCTTCCATGGAAGCGCAATGCTCTCATACTTGTCGCCCATCGAGCTGATTCAGAAAACTCGACTGCATTACCGTTGACCTCAAGAACTTTTTAAGACACATTTTGTTTTTTTTTTGCGAAATTTCTTGCCTGTCAGCAAATTGGATATTTAACCGACCCTTTTTTGAGGAGAGTAGTTTTCGTTCATGACTGTAAAATATAATATACATACATACATATGTACCTATTTACATATATACATATAAAGTTGTAGCTAGAGTTTCGATAAGTGGGCAGTATTTACCTGGAGCTTGCACCTGGTAAACGGTTTTAAAAAAAATTTGTTGAAAATTATCAATCAACTCGTCCCTTTGCAGTGCTTACCTTTTAAATGATGGGAAGCAACAGAGTTGACTGGGTTAACCTATAAATTATGCAAAGCCAATCCATAAATATTGTGGCGAACTTTCGCAGATCTTAGTTATCCAATATATATATCGAACTACGATCGAACCAACCTACAACACTGAGCAAACTTTGTCGCACGAAAGTTCGTCGTCTAAATTAAAACACTCTGCCGTAAATGAGCTTGCACTCCACGAAAGCGGCGGTGAAGTTTTTCTGACGAAATTCAGCGAGTATTGCATATGTGGAAAATATAATGAAATAAAAAAGGAATCATCACTGCGATTTTCTTTAAGTTTATGGTCCACAGAGTCATCACTCCGCCCGACGAAATTAGTTCTGCGTTTTGTTTAAACTTTACGGTTTCCTAGGTTAATAGTCTGCTGGCAATTCATTCATACGAGTACATGTGTATATTCGAAACGGGTTCGAATAAATGGTAACTAATCAAATAAGAGCCAAATTACAATTACTCTGTTTCATTTAAAATTTTACATCATTATTCGCAGGGCAAAGATCTTTTAAAGTCTGTTACATGAAGTATGTTCTATAATGTTCTTGATTCAATTCCAACCACTTTTAGTTTTGTTTATGGATTACAAAATCTGAGACTCTAAATTTCAAAACTATCGTTTTATAAGTATCGAGTAAAATCTATTGATATTAAATATAAAAAGTCTAAATCTATTGATATTAACGCAAAGCACTCATAATTATAATATCTATATATTATTATTATTATAACATAAATAAATATTATTTCTATATTTTTTCTGTAGTTAATCGATTTTACTTGTAGATCACTCCAGTTTCATCGTAGAGTAGCCAACTTTCGGTAGCTTATATCCAGTACTAAATGATTATTGTGTTAGGATATCCGTCATCTTCCGATTGTTAAAACAAATAATTATTCTTCTATACGAAATTTCGTCCCGGAACGGCCTAAGAAGCAGGGAAGTAAATGATAGGGTAGCAGCAATTAGGCGGCTGCATATCTATTGGGTACCAGGTAATAGGGGCTTAGCGGCAAACGAGGACTTGAACAAGAAAATGAAATGACGAGGAGACCAAAAGACAAGCAAATAGTAGGTGAAATGCTTTAACAACCTGCAAAATTGCAAGTCAAACGAACAATGAAATCTCCATCTGTTATCGGGGATTAACTTAATTTAAAATAATTTAAAATAGTTCTGAGCATCTATTTTTCTAACATAACTTAGGATGGGAACACAAGTTAAGTTTCTATTGCCAATTTTGTTTGCGTTCATTTAACAAATCGAACAATTTTGATAATAAACAAAGGATGTATTTTTGATAGAATATCACGTACAAATACAACAAGGAGTACTTTTTTTCGATCATCGCACATTCTGGCGAACAATGTTTTTTTTTTTAATTGTATGATCATCCTTTATATTTGGTTGAAATTTGTTGGGACGATTTGCTGTCACTCGATCTTTGATAGCGCGTTAATGTAAACTTTGTTTTAATTTAAGGAAAAGCAAAAACACGGATTTTGCTTTGTTTCTGGAATAATTAATTTTTCCTCTGTAGTTTTTGAAATCTGCCAGTTGTGTAAAGATAGTAGCACTCGTCAATAAAAGCTAGTGAATGTGGTTGTGCATCTTTCGACAGTTACTCACCAAAGTTTAAGCCATTTTGAACGCGCAGTTTTTAGTTGACAGTCCTTTGATTGCGTCCAAGTTTAGGTAAAGATTAATTACTGTAGATGAAACTTGGATACACCATTATAGGCCCGAAACAAAATTTTAGTCAAAACAGTTGACCGCAAAGGGGGAACCGGCTCCAAAAAAAAAAACTGTTATTTTGTAGAGAAAAACGCCGAGTTCTGGGAGAAGTAAGTAGAGTTACAAAGAAACTTAAAAAAAAATATATAAGAAAAAATTTCTTGTATCATTGTTAGGTCGAAAACTTTTCATAACTTTCATATTCTAAGGAAATATTAACTGCTGGTTTGGAGGAAATGTTTTTTTTTATACAAAAGTCTTACCCTTTACTCGGTTCTTGCTACAGCCTTGCATACATATTTCTGTAGATATTATACAGGGTGCTGCAGTTAAATCCGGACAAATTGCATTTTGTTTTAAAATATAATTTATTGACACAAAGTACAAATGTAAAAAAAAATGTTTTTAGGCAATATTTGTGTGACTTGTCTGGAGTATAATCACTCAATAAAACCACCGTTTGGTCTTAATTACCGCCTCCATTCTTGTCCTGAAGCGCCCGCACTCTCTCTGTAACACAGCGCTGTCTATATTGGCGAATGGTGCTTCGATAGTGGCGCGTAAAGACGCGACATTAGTGTGCCACGACTTGTTGGTAACTCGTTCAACAACGTTCCAAACATAGTTGTCGAGGGGGTTCAAATCCGAATATCTTTGGAGCAGAACATATCCGCATTGTCTGATAGCCAGTTTTGGTCTAAATGGCTTGTGTTCCCTCCACGCGGCCACAGTTACCATCCACGGTACCACAACACCCTTTAAAACGTTCAGATAAACTTCTTTTGTGGCAGTTTGACCTTTTTCAAAGAAATGTGGCGGCATTACGGCACTCTCACTGGACACAACACCTAGGACGTGAACACTAGCCGGAAATTTTGTTCGAGCAACAATTGGAACCTTCCTCGGACTTCTCATAAACAGCCGATCTCGGGTACCCGAAGGATCGAATGATCTCGATCGCCGAACGCCCAGCGCGAAGGCTTTCAATAATCGCGGCTCTTTGATTGTACTCTGCACTTGAACGTGTCATCCCGGCAATTTTAAGATTATGACTGTTTACTAGACGCCGCGACCTCTGACGTAACTACAACATGGCGGGAAATTCGAATTGAAATTTTTCCGGATTTACCTGCCGCACCCTGTATATTAATATATGATTAAGTATATATTCAACATCACACACTTTTTAGATAAATTACAAGTATAACATGCGTTTGATATCAGATCACAATTTCACATTTATAACTTTACTAGAACTTCATAAAATTTGTGTTTGTAAGTTATTTAAAGTTTTCCGCATTAAAGCAAAATATATTGCAAGTTCTTAGATTCACTTAATTGGTTTTGCGGACATTTTATTCACACAGAAGCTGTTGCCTATTAAAAAACTGAATTCCAATTATATATTATTTCAGAATTATCAACTTGTATTAATGTAACTATTTACTCCTTTTCTTTGTTTTGCGCTTAAATTAACTTGAATTTTCTCTCAAATTTGTCAAATTCATACTTTATTTTCCGTCCTGCTAAAATGCAACCTTTTTTAATGGAGTGTCAAAACTCCCTTGTCACTACTGCGCAAATCGTTCACAATTGAATGATGACGGAGGCCTATTGTTTGGGAGATGTTGTTTTATTATGAGAAGCTTTTGAATGACAAAAATATCCTCGGAGGTTTGACATTGCATTTTCAATAATTTAAGATTTTACATGCTACGGCCGAATTAGGAAACAGGGTACCTAGTGGCATTCCGATTTAAATATGCCACGCACCTCGCCATATCCAGCCACTGCCGACTAATTAACTGATTTCGTTTTTTATTTGGCTGTAACTGATTTTTCATTGAAAAATGCAGACGCCTTTGATTTTCCATATTGCTGCACAATTCTTCAAAATTTCATGGCACTATTTTGAGAAAAGTAAATAGAATTTATCGATTGCGCACCGGACGACATTCCAGTTATCTAAATATTATATACATACATACATACACATGTATATGCAAATGCCAAATATAAAATAAATAACAACACACATTCGAATTTAAATAACAGCTGTTGTTTGTTTAATGAATTGAAACAGCTTACACTTTTTATTCCCCTCGATTTAAAGGCTTTCCAAGATGCCACTTACAGCTTGCTTGTCCAAATACATACATACATACATAACAACAATGTAAAAGTGAAATTTATTTGGGTACAATTTAAAATGCTACTGCTTAGAAGAAATCCTTGATAATTGTCCAATCGAAAGTTATAAATTATGTAAATGGTAGCGGCACAAGCTGGTCCCTTTGAAATCTAATACTCGCAAGCTCAATCAGCAGTAGCAGTGTGAAATATTTCGCTGTAGTCAGTAAAATCGAGAAACCGACGCCCAAAAGCCGATCACTGTTGACATAAAGGATTTCCAATGCTATGTGTGTGTGTGCATTTGTGTGTCAACGCACGCACATAGTTGCCAGCAAATGAATTGGAAATTTGAATTTGAAATTGAATTGAAATAACGCCACGTGTTAATTGAATGTACCAAGCGTATATCCGCCCTCTCAAATCAAAATAACGGTTTAGCGGCGCGTATGCTCAATCAGACATTTGTATGTACATACTCGTATGTATATATGTATGTATGTATGTATGTATGTATGTAGATAAACCAAATATAGGTGTCTGACTGTAGTACAAATCCACCCCTCAGATATGTATGTGTGTGTGTGTGTGTATGTGTGTGTATGTGTCGCGCTAAATTATTTACATAGTTTGCGTTCATAATTGAGCTTAAACATTTTAAATATTTATGACATAAAAGAAATTGGATGGCAACAAATTGAATGTCATTTTTCGAAGGAAGTCAAATTTGCATCTACGTGCGATATACAAAAATACATATATGTACATATTAGTATGAAAGTATGTATGTTCCTATGTTTTTTTACATACATACATACATACATATGTACATTTACGAAACACCTATAGCCTTCCTCTTTCGCTCAATCAACGCCCTTTCGATTTCGCCTTTTCACGCTCTGAATGCTTGTACACATATTTACTAACTGATTTTTCAAAGATGGGCTACTTCCGCTTACAGCAGCAAGTACATTTTTCTATACGTATGTATCTTGTATGTATGTATGTACATATGTGTGTAATTCTTAGCCTCCGATACAGTAGTTGGTAAACATCATCGTACAAAATCATTGAGTATTGAGCCTTTTCGACAATACTCGCACTTATTGTCAGCTTTGATCGAGTGTTATTTCGTAGCTTCAAAGCTCGCAGTTATTTATTTACTTACCATGTTTTCTTCACAGTTCTTCGCTAGTAGTGCTAACGGAGCATCGATGGAGTTGATGTCAAGTGCTTTGTGACTGATGTTTATTCGCTTCGTGTTCTACAAGACGCACTTGGCACTCAGGCAGTGAAGGAAATTAATGAAATAGTGTTGAGGTTATGTAGACGTATATTTGTTTACACTCAGTTTGGCATAGGACGGCATGTCGTGAAAGAAAAAGTTTTCAAAGAAGTTTACTTGGTGTAGGCACCAATAATGAAAATTTAACAAATAAAAAAAGGCTGTCTTGGGCTAAGCCGAATGCTTGATACCTATCATGAATGGAAGAATTATATGCGAGTTGTATGTTATATTTCTCTGATCTTTATGATTTTCACTGCTAAAATAGTTCTAATAATAATTTATGCAAAATTTCAAGTTTTTAGCTGCTTAAATGGAGGAATTATGGAGCAAAATATACATACATTATAGTCGTCCGATCTGGTCGATTTGGACAAATAGTGAATACATTATAAAAAGACATCTGACTGCCGAGTTTCATCCAAAAAGCTCTTAAATTAACAGGGACTAGTTTGCGTCCAAACAGACGGACAGACAGACGGACAAGGCAAAACCGACTCAACTCATCAAGCCCATCATTTACATTTACATACTTTTTGATGGGGCTAACTCTTATCCATCTAATAATTGCAAACATCAGACCAAACTTAATATACCATTTCTACAAAAGGTATAAAAATGTCGACTTTGCACTCAGGGGGTCAATTCCTTGAATCCAGAGGCAGACTGTAACAAAGTCACACCCACCAAGCGAAAACGTAGAATACGTAGTATTACTACAAACTTAAATGCGACTTTAATTGCCTTCACAATTTTGGTCGAACTCCACATAGCGTGCAGATTCGCTTATATCTTTCGCTAACTGGCTTGATTTAAAATCACCAAATGCAATCAAGTCCTTTAACACTTGGACACTCCCATGCTGATGAGACCTTCCTCTACCTCGTCCTCTACCAATACCAGTAATAGTATGGCGGATATACCAAACTCGTGTCCATTCTAAGGTCTGGCGCATAGTAAATATCGATCGATGGTAGATTTTTCAGGTCTGAAAACACACTGATGAGGTTCAATCAGTTTATTCACTTGTTAGAACTTTGTCACGGTTCTTAAACGTTGTGTAAACCGTTGCACCTTGTTGAAAAATTAACGACCAGGCGGATCGGAATGTCGGACTTCCTAAGCCAAAATAAGAAATGTTCAAAGTAAATAACAACTCAGAAGCCAAAGTCTCAAAATAGTTGTGATTCAGGAGCGCAGCACTGATTGATTATTTGGAAAAAAAAAATAATGTGCTTAGGGGATATACAATAGGTAGAGCCAATCATATCCAACTTTCTGTACTGACTGCACACGGACAGGAATAGATGTAGAGCTTCGCGTTCAAGCTACCTCGCGACGAAATACCAGCGGATATTACTGGAAGGTGTACGGTAAGTGGTGGAAGGAGGTTTGGTCCAACACTTACTGGTTTGTGGGGATTAAGATTACGTTGTTTCTTATTCTTCTTTTATGGCACAACAACCGTTTGTCGGTTTGGACCGAAACCCAAAACCTTTGCCAGTTCTCTCTTTACTTCCGTAGGTTACGCCATGGCCAAGCCATCGCAGTCGCCATGGGCAGGATGAGGGATTTGTAGAGCGAGATTTTCTTTCGTCGAGAAAGAGCTATGCTTTTTAATTGCCTACCAAGCCCAAAGTAGCACCTGTAAGCTTAATTTCGGGGTTGACATTATTGGTGGTGTTAATGCTGGTTCCAAGGTATAAAAAATCCTAGACTACTTCAAAGTTATAACTTCCAACCTTGCTATCTCCTCGTAAAAAAACTAAATGTGCACGCTTTGCCGGCAGGTTATCAGTCGTTAGCGCTCACACTTACTTATTTACTTACACATGTTTTTACTTATTTTACAAATTACATTTTCATTACCAGTATATTATCTTGCAATGACAACACTCATCTATCTAATTTTTCTTATTATGACTGTGATTTTTTCATTTCATTCTTTTGATTGATCGCCCACATCTCCACCCACACACTGCCAACATCAGTGAATGAGAAAACTTCAAATTTGTTGTTGGTCGTTTTGTTGGATATTATTTATTATAAATTTCATTGCTTTGCATCGTCGTTCAGTGCCACTCGTCTTGAGTGCTGGCTATTATGGTATTATTGTTAGTGGTGTTGTATACACCATAATTTCATTTCAATCCACTTGATGAATATATGTAGATGTCTGGTTGTGAATTGCAATTCATTTGTCCAAACACGCACATTTATTACTACAATAAACATACTCGTACGCACATATGTAAGTACATATGTATTTACATTTACATATGTATACGTGTGTATGTACAAAAATAGTTGTGGAGTGCTGAAGCACTTACACCCACGACCACTTTCAAACACCCGGATGACGCTACATTCAGGTTGTCGTGGGGTCGGTTGGGCGTTCGATCGGTTGGCCACAAGCTCTAATAATATTCTATTTGTCTATATGTACACATGTACATATACATATGTACGAGTACATGTTATTTGGCGCGTGAGGGTTATTATATTTCAGGCAGTGCAATACATAGCCGTACATAGTATTTCCTACTTTATACTAAATACGTCTTATAGCATATGCACACCTACATGTGCACACTTATGTATGTACATATGTATATACAGTACATTTGCACAATCCTACCATTTTATTTTCATAATAATAATAATAATAATAATCCCAACGGTTTTTTTTCCCTCCATACCCGCCCGACCGACGCGAGGGGCGCATCCGTATGACGCACGGATATATAAAAAAAAAAATTTTTTTTTTTTTTCATATACATATGCTGCGCCGAGTCATGAAAGGCAGAAGTTTGTTAAGTGTCGAGATCTAAAACTGTTCAGCTACAGAACAAATGCTCATCAGCTGATCGAGTAGTAATATATAAGTATGTTTGTATCAATTATTGAGAGCATTGAGTATAGTTTTCTTTACGTAAAAAAGTGAGTCTGAAGTATCAAAAGAACCGGAATGAGTGTTAAAATCCTGGCACAAACTACGGAGTGGCTCATTTAACTCAAAATTACTTTTACATGGCTTCAGAAAAAGAGGCCGGAAATGTCTTGAAATTCGGGAGGGAACGTTTAGTTTTATTTCACCAAGAAGAGATGGGCTATAGATCAAGCCTGTCAGTAACTTCACTAAAAATACTACGCCTAGCATTTCTCTACGACTAGCAAGTGTAGGAAGATTAATGAGTTTTAAACGACTTATATATGGGGGCAGGTTGTACAACAGATCCATATTCCAGTATTGGCCTCACTAACGTTGTGAATAGAGCCTTCGTAATGTATGGGTCATTGAATTCTTTTGACCATCGTTTTACAAATGCAAAAACACCCTTGGCTTTGTTAACTGTAACATTAATGTGAAGATTAAAATTAAGTTTCGGATCCATTGTAATTCCAAGATCAACAAAGTTAAACACTTGTTCGAGGTTATGGTTACATATGTCATAAGAAGCCGGTTGAAGTGCCCTTCGAGAAAAGCACATTACCTTACATTTTTTAAGGTTTAGCGGCATGTTATTTACTTCACACCAGTTAGTCATGCTATTTAAATCCGCCTGTAGTAAGGACCTTTCCTATATTTCCTATTTATACTTTGTACACTTGAGTTTGAGATAAGACACGAAATAAAGTAATAATTCGATTCGTTTATCACGCTGTCGACATCGCAAGTTCAACTGTCGAGTGCTGGTATTGAATGAGATTGATTGTGTGAACATGTCAAGCCGGCAGTTTAAACTTGCAGTGAAAATTTGTGTGTTTCCACAGGATCTATTTAAAGGCATTTTATTATTAATAAATACCTATTACGGCTGTACAGTGTTGTGCATATCTAAAGCAACACCATTCAAAATGACACAATTTTAAATTAAAATTCAATCCATTCTCTAACATAAACCATAAAAATCTAAGTTTTACACCCCTATGCTGTAATCCGAATGTTCGTAGTTACGAATTCGTAGCTCCGTTCCGAAAGTTCGAAATTTGGTATGCTGAAATCCGATCGTAACTATCAACCGCGTCGCCAACCAAAATCAGGAATTTCGAAGTTCGTAATTAGGCATATTGGCAGAAATATACATGTACCGATATTATTGCAAGTTAAGAGTGAAGTTTAATATCGACATTGTAAGCCATTTGATAAGAAGTTTTTGGTTAATTAAAGGCAGAATTGCATAAATATGCATCGTATGTAAGTATGTACATTGTTAAGAGATGATCTAAATACAAATTTCTTAAATGATGAAGTGTGTGATATTGTCAATTTCATTGCTCTGATATATATTAATGTTTTATGGTTTAAAGGTTTGTGACAAGTTTTCGCATTCAAACAAAGGAGCCTTCATACAAGAAAAATACTGCGTTCGATTTGTTTGTGATCTTCGCAATTATATACATACATACATACGTATGTATGTGGATATGTGGTAATAAATCTAGTTTTTCTTGCATAGTTCATATTACATATGTACTTAAATACAAATGTACACATGTATATACATACATGCAGTCATGCATATTTTCTTATTTTTGGGTTTATACACGTTTAATTTTTCTAAAATTTATTTCGCTCCGACACCAGTGACTGTTCGTACAAAAATTACGCAATTGGGGTGTTGAACTTTGTAGAAAACTATGCAGTTTTATAGCCCATTAAATTTTAGTCTGACAATGTGAAAATTTTAATTGGCTAAGAGTTACCGTTGATTTATTAGAATTTGTTTCGTCAAGGGAGTTGTGTCTTCCATATAACGAAAAAGCAACATTTATTTTAATATGGAAGAAAATCGCTGAAGAAGAAGCTTACTGAGGACGAACGCTGGAATTATGCGAAACTTTGAGCTTACCTTAGTAAATATGATCAGGGCCGTGCGCATGGGAGAGAGGGGGTGCGGGCAAATAAACATATATGAAACGAAGTGAATTGTATTAATCAAATTTTATTCGTAAATGAAATTTGAATCCAGAATCAACCACTGCCTCCCCCCCTGGTCTGAGTCCTGTGCACGGCCCTGATGATGATAATGATAAAAATAGAGATAACTAGTATATTTCCAACAATAATCGGGTGTGCTTGAATCGATGACTTTTCGTTTTTCTTAGGAACAATTATAATCTTTCTTTTTAAATAAAAAAAAATATTATCAATTTATATCACGAAAATATCTTAGAAACTGACAATCCGAATTTGATAATTTTTTGCAAATGTACACATCAAGACCTTTTATTTGATATATATGGATGTATGTATATCATATCTGGAGCTATTGTAGTTTAGTCAAGCTAGGCGCCGCTTTTCAGAATGTATACGTATACAGTGTTGTTCATATATGCATGTGAATTTATTTATTTTAAAAATTTTCATTTAAAATTGAGTTCATGGCTGCTAATGATTCGCTAATATTAATATTAATGCTATTGTTAAAGTTAATGTATATTTTAATTTTAATGTTAATGCTTATGTTATTGTTACGTTAATATTAATGTTAGTGTTAATGTTAATGTTGATATTAATGTTCATGTTAGTGTTAATGTAACTGTTAATGTACATACATACATGTAAATGTTAACGATAGTGACTTTAGGTAAAGCAGCATAGGAATCAAACCCGCAGTTGAAGGCAGGTAAACATCAAAAAAGAAGCGAAAGCCATCGAAAAAATCTTTGGCGTTTGTAATTAAAGCATCACAGGGAAAAACTTACGCAGAGGTGCTGCGAGAGATCCGCAAAGAGGTTTACCCAGAAGAGAAAATACTGTCATACGCTCGGTGCGAAGAACACGCAAAGTCTTAACTAAAAATAGGAAAATAAAGATATTTTCGAATCCGACACCGCACAGAGGTAATGCGGAGCATCAGCAGGTCATGAGAAGACTGAGTGAAATATTTTGCTTCACCACAGTTGCCATTCAAATGATTAGGGAAGTGTTCAGTTCAATGCAGCGCGATCAGGACGTCTTTCGACCGATTTACATACAAACACCAGACTTGGTCTAGAAACCACTAGTTTGTTAGCATCTTTTCCGATCAAATGATTGAGCTAGTAACTAATTTTATTACAGAAAAGAGAAAGTAGTCATAAGATAATTGTCGCATGCAGATGATTGTTGATCAAACAAAGCAATCAATGCGCCCTGAGTTTTAAAAGTATTTCGATCGCTTCTTTTATTTTATGCTTTTGTGGGTGGCATTTCTTATTGTTTTCTGTTTTCCCTGATTTCTTCAATCTAAAATATGATAATTGTTTGATATCTTAAGTCGGTAGATTGTTGGACTTGCACAGAGCTTTGTCTGTAAAATTTATAAACATTTTGTCCACAAGACTCCTAACAACATTTTAAACAAAAAACCTTATTAAGTATGTACCTGCTTCGCTCTAACCTTAGCAATATTCTAGCTACACACATGAATATTTTCTCTCTTATGAGTTATCACTTGCACTGGCATAATTAAGTTAAACATTTCTTTTAACTATCTGCTTAAAACATACTTAAATTTAAAGTGGTTGTAATCAAAAGCGTAAAGCGATTCCCGGAGGCTAATACTCATATAATTATGACTGTGATCAGTTGAGTTTAAGCGACTGCTGCGTCAGCCGTTTAACGCCTTTCACACATCGTTAAGTCGGAACTTTTTAAAGGTGTAATAAAATAATAGCTACAGCTATGTAGACACTCAAATTCACACATGAGATCAGCTCCTTTCCTCCCTACTGGGAGCATAGCACAGCGCTTGATAATCAATACAAGCCGCCGCTGCAGACAACTCACTTACTCGTTCATCAGCTGACAGACAATCAGCGTTTAGAAAACAACACCAATCGTTCGGCTGCCCGCAGCGCATTGGCCAAAGATTACTCTATTAGCGAAGCTGCGACGTTGCTCAACACGAATCCAATCAGTCATCAAGCCGACACATCGACGCTCCCCAAGCGTTCCTTGCCTCGGCATTGTTCTTCTTCGATGGGAAGAAGACCATACGTTCATATGTACATATAAAGATTGTATACTTATACAAACACACTGTCTTACAAAAAATATAGAGGAATCTACATATACATATTCAAGGCATAAAGAGTATGAGCACTTGTAGCAGGTTTAGTTGGCCAGTCGGCAAGCGAGCAATTGTTAAACGTTGTAGCGCAGGGGAAGCAAATGGGTAATAATGTTGGAAATTCATCATCGAAATCATGCTGACTCCTGCTCTGTCATAATTATCGGTTGAGCTTCCTACACTGTCGACTATTATTTTTTTCGCATTCCATTGACCCAACACAACATTAATAATCAGTGCAGTCGCTCTGTTCGGTGCCGCTCCGAGTTTCACCTTCGCACCTCAACATCATTGAGTCATGGGCGGTGAGTTGTGAGTGGTGGTCAGTAATCAGTGACCAGTGAGTGAGTAGTGTTAGCGGCTGTGACTGCTCGTGTTGAGTGATTAATGACAATAACATAATTCACATTGTTGGCCGAAGCCTGCTGCGCCAGAAGGGTAAACTGAGATCCGCGCACATCCACACTCCACCGTCCACAATCACACGAATTGCAGTTCTGCACTTCAGCCTTCTCCCTTCCAATTCACCCGCTGACGTTTATTCAGTCACTTCGCTCACTAAAGCACTGAGCATCATTGGGTTTCATATCTACTTGCATAAGTATCAAAGAAACGCTCGATTGCCGTCGTTAAGATGCAGCTACTGCTATACTGACTGCCATAGTGAGCCTTTAACTCGCCGATATCTCATATGTCTGATTTACGTCGGACACAAATGAAGTTTTAAATTGTTTAATTTACAACGTGCCGCGAATGACTTCACCTTCGTCCTCATGTCCTCAAGTCGTTGCGTGGACGTCGCGGCGCTTCTGGCTAATTGTTGTGTTGTCAGTTGCAAGTGTGCATTTTTCATCACACCTCTGAAGAATAGATACCGTTGTGGGCAATGCCGCATTTAAATCTATAGCGGACGTAGTCAAATCATTTGTATAATTGAGTTAAAATGTCCAAGACTTGTTATTTCAAAGGTAATACTTAATTACTAAGAGAAAGGAAATAATTTGAAAGTTATGCTCAGTGGGACATTGAAAAACTATTTACTCAAAAATATAATGTGGCATTTGGTGAAAAATTATAGCGAAATCGATAACAAAAGCTAACAAAATGAATAAAAGGAATCTCAGCGGCAAGAAACGTAGAAAAATATTTTTAAAAACAATATTTAAAATAAAACCAGACGCCGAAGATACTCGTACAAGCGTAGATAATCAAATACAAAAAAAACTACACTACTGTGTAAGAGCGCTTTAGAAATACTTGGGAAAAGTTTCTATATTTACCTTATGCACAAGGAAGTCAGATGTTTGATCTACAGTAAGAATGGGCAAGACTTCGAGTGGTTCAATTTTAGAGCTACACTGCCTTGGCGATTATTAACGATCCGCACTATTGAATCGAGCATCTTGTATACTGAAAAGAATAGAACATCCTTAGTGTAACTGCTTGTTGTGTGTGTACAAACATGGCGGGACTAGTTCGAGATAATTTCATGACTAGTTCCTAATAATTTCGTTTCGTAATTCAGGACCGTTTCGGAAAACTAATGTTATTTTGTCAGCATCATTTCAGTTCTAATTCTAGACCATTTCGATAATATATCAGGTCCATTTCAGGACTAGTTTGGGACCATTGTAGCATATTTCAGGAAAATTTCTTGACCAGCTTGTGTTTTTATTGGAACTAGTACAGAAACATTCTGGGACCGTTTCAAGACTTATTCGAGATCATTTAAGGACAACTTCACGACCTTTTCAGTGATTCTGAAGACCATTTTTGGGACAAATGGGAACTAATTAGTTCTGAAGAATTCCCGAAGTAATTTTGCTTCCAACTGCGTCCAACTAAATGAATTTGAACTAATATTTAATTTCTTACATAACCTAAACCTTTACTGAACCTTACTTGGTTTTTTGCATATCGAATTTCGTCAGTACTTAGTATTCACGCCCTTTTTTCTACTTTATTTAGATTTGAGAAACCAACCGAGGTGATATAAATGGATTCTACTTAGAATGTCAAACAATACCATTATGAACGAAATGACTCTTGAAATTAGTTCTCAAAATATCACTGTAAATTGGTTAAAGGCACGATTGTTGATATTAAAAGTTATTAGGTCAAAGTTGCATTTTTAATGCTCGCTATTGTACCTACATACATATTAAATCGGAAATTTCATGCGCATATGCTTTAAATCTACACATCCAGATGCCGACAACTTCATTCTCCTTCAATACCACACTCATATGAAATTTTTCTTGCGTTTATTTCACATTTCGCAATGACTTCAATGCGCTCACTACTTTGGCTACCTGTCCTCTCTTATTATTTAACTTGCCTCACTTTGGGCACGAGATCGGCGTAATCTCTGTATTGTAAGTGACAAAATGAGTTGCTTTCAATGTTACTTGGCCGTAATTAATACTAACTTCTGATTAAAATTAAGACGTTGTGCCAGTTCAATTTCGAACTTTAGAGCGCAAAAAAAAAAAACACCAACGACAATATTTTCCACACAATTGACTAAACATACATATATCCGAGTAAGGATTTTGTGAAATGCGATACACTGGCACCTACATACCTTAGCCACACATCATTATTGGGATGTCATTGGTTGGCCAACTCGATTGGCACTCGGGCGGAAGTCGACCGATGGCTTGATTTTTTTTTCGTTTATTTTTTTGTTGTACACTAGCTAACTACTTATTTACCCGCCAGGGGCTGGTTGATAGACTTGCCGCTACGAGCCGAAATATTGAAATTCGAAACTTGGAAATTCTTAATCGGCTCATGTCAAACATTCTTATAATATTCAATGAAGTGAAGAGGTTGAAACGGTAATATGATCTGCCTAAAGAGTGTGTTCTGATTTAACTCTTCTACTCAACTTCTTGTATACACCACATCTCATGCTTCTTCGTATGTACTCGTACATATATATATATATATGGATATGTATTAAGAAGCAGTGTCGTATTGTTTGCCCTGTTACCCCTTTGCTTTCACCTTCATTCCGTTGACAACGAAATGGAATGATTTTAAAGCCGACCGACTGTTTAACTGACAGACTTGACTGTATGCATCACACGAGCATATTGAGTTGTTGAAACTTTGCAGCTTTACAAAGCATAGAATGTGTTAATCACTTAATAGCACAAAGTTTTTGTATCCTCAGCAACTGGCATATTGCTAAGTAGTAGCACAGACATACCCACGATTGCCGAAATCAACGTGTGAGATAAGGAATGCGGCAGTTAATATCCACACCTTGAGAGATCAGTTTTTATTTCCAATAGTAGCCGAAGTTGATGCCGAAACTGAATTGCCATTGTGAGCGTTGGTAATGTGAGAATAAAATTTTAAGAAAGCTTCTCGTAGTAATTACAAAGCTTAATGCGTGAAATCGTCCAAATTACTTTGGTTTTCTTCCCACCTTGTATTTGAACAAACGGGTAAACGGACAAATGAAGTTCACAAATAGTTACATGCATACATATGTACATACATATGTATGTATGTACGCATGTGTATTATCGTATTGTGCGCATTGCTGTTAACTATTATTGAGAAAGACTTTAATAATAATTTTCTATGGCCCCCATGGTGAGGGTCGGTTAGGTAAACTATGGGAGTCACTTAGGCGGAAGTACCTATGTATGTGAAATTTAAGTTAATCATTTAATTAATTGGAAAAAACTGAAAACAGCTGTTTGTTTGATGTTTTATGTTTGATCTCTTTAACGTAACGGAATTACTGAGGCCACACACGTAGTTATTGGCGTGTTCAAGCAGTGATACATTCATTTGACTAGGAACTAGGAGTTTATTATTATGAATTGTGTAATGAAAACAAAGTCATAACTATTAAAAGAAAAACATGAATGAACTTTTAATTATAATAGTAAAAAATACATTTTTTTTATTCAACGAAAACTATTATTTTGAGATGTACATTGTCATAATAATTATCACTAAGATATTTTTTTTAAAGACTTTAATTTGGGGATTCTCTTGGCAACAATGGTCAAGGACATAAATACTTTAAGTCTACAAAGGTTTTTATTTTGACATTCAAACTTCAATTAATCTCTTTCTATTATGATTATGAGATAGTAAATAATGTTGAAGTCTATATAAATGAAACTAACATACGAACATTTCGTGACTAGTGCAGGAGTTTTTGGGTACAATTTTAGAACTAGTTTGTTATATTTTCGGGTCTGGTTTCGGATTTTTTCATTACCATAACAAGATTTGTTCCTTATCTCGAACAGAGTTGTTTTGAGACCATTTCGGGAAAAGTTTAAGACGAGTTTGAGAATGTTTCGGGACTACTTTAGGGACAGTTCGACGCATTTCCGCAGAAGTATCAAAAATATACCATTAGTATACTGAAACTTTGTCCTAAAATTTACCGAAAAAGTTAAGCAAGTGCACTGAAAAAGTTCCTTAAATGTACGAATTAATCGAGATTGTACCGAAAGTGTACCTAAAATGTACCAAATATGTACCGTTTATGTAGCGAAAAATTATAATTCCGTCGGAAATGCAAAACTTTATGAGAAAGTACGGAATAAAGAAAGAACATGTGTATACCGGTATAATTTTGAAAGCATCTTAAGCAAGTTTCGCATAATACATAGGACAAGTACATTTTTTTAATCCCCAGATTTATTATGAAAATAAAATCTTTTGAAGACTGAATAAAATCTGAGTCTCAAAACAATAGTTTTCGGTAATTTAAACAATTTGTTCACTCATAACTATTATCGACGTCTTTTATAATTTTTTTCCGTCCGTCCATCCAACCGTCATTCGTTGCTAAAAATCGGCGAACTAAATGACGGCAGCGTCGTTCATCTGGCCACACTGTGCTCAACTTACGAACCATGCCTGTTTTTGTAATTGAAGTGTAAATTTTATATTCTCTACCAACATTAAAATGTATGGGTTTGATTTCCGAAAAACTATAAAAAAAACATCTCAAAAACTGTTACGCTTTTAACATAAAAATGTTATTTTCGCTCGTTTCAGAATGCAACATAATCAAAACAATTCTGGACTACTCTGCCGTAGTCGCAGACCGGAGGGAGCACCATCCCCAATAGCATCGGATACATCCGACTCGGACATTTCATTGGGCACCCACTCACCTGTTCCTAGTAGTATACAACTACAGCACAGTCCGGGCTCTACATCGAATGGCGCCAACGAACGCGAAGAGGGACTCAGCATTGACGATGACAAACCGCGCGATTTGGCCACCTCTCTAACGGTTAGTAATTTTGTGGCAGCGTCCACGTATGCCACGACAGCACCGCTATCCACCTGCTTGCCACCCTTTAAATTGGACACAGCCACCAGCCTCTTTAATGCCGGTTGTTACTTGCAAAGTTTTAGTAACCTTAAGGAAATGTCCCAACAATTCCCAATACAACCGATTGTCATCAGGCCACAGCCACAATTGCCGCCGCAGGCGCATAGTTTGAATGGCAGCCATTTGCATGCGGCCGTCAACTATGCGCCTCCCGCTTATACGGTGGATTGCACACCGCCAAAGATTCGCGTCAATTCTCCAGAAAAGCTCAACTCCACAGCCAACAGCATAGCGGCGACACTAAGCACGGTTGCGGCGTTGCAGGATACTTCTGCGTATCAGCATCATCATCATAGCGCACAGCTATTGCATCGGCCATTCTCGACGTCGCCGGAATTGCCAAAGCACAACCACCACAACGCTGCCCCACCGGAGATCACATGATACGCTAGCCGCAGACATCCATACAAGCACTAATACTCGACACCAGTAGCCCTTAGTTCGGAACCCCGCATGAAGCGTGTGTGCATTGTTAAAAAAAAAATGCGCTGCTTTCGGAAACCGTTTTCCAATTTTTATTTGTGTATCATCACCTTTGAGTTAGTTCTAGGCAAATAAATTTGCAAAAATTCCTTTAAAAAGTTCTAAAACACCACATTTCCATTTTAATGCGAAAAGAATGGCTCGCTTTCTTAAACGTCGGTTGTCTTGCAGCAGTAAAAATCAGAGTTATCGTAAATGTAAGAAATTCAGATCACTTTTACTGAAGACGCATTTATTCTTCCTTATTTAATGAAGCACAAAAAATAAAAAAAAAAATTTTTAAATTAATGTACAAAAAAAATAAAATTAATTTAATGAATAATATAATAATAAATATAGTATTAATAAAATAAATAAAACAAAAAAATTGTAATAAAATTTTTTATTATTTTACAGTATTTCATTTTTAAATGTTATTTGATTTCATTCATTCTTAATATATAAATAATTTGTTTAGAAATATCTACAAATTATCTGTTTTATTAAATAAAATAAAATGAAACACAATAAAAAATAAAAAAAATAAAGTATTTAAAAAAAATAAAGAATAAAATAAATAATAAATAAATTCAAGTAAAACAGATAAGAAAATCAACAATTTTTAATATGTTTCCTTATAGTTTCTCATATTTTCGCAACACAATTTTATTGCATTTTGGTTTTATTAATTTATTTTTTTTCGTTTCATATTTTTTAGCAACATGAATTTATTGCTCTTATTTAATTTAATTTAATTTTGGTTTGGCTTAAATTATTTTTTATTTAATGGTTTTTTATATTTTTTTTCCTTATATGCATTCTTAAAAATTCAAAAGTTTAGTATAAAAAAATAATGTGAAATAATAAGATACTAAAAAATAAAGTAAAAGAAATAGCTTGTAATAAAAACAACTTAGAAAATTAAATAAAACGCAATAATTTTTTTTTTTTTAATTTATTATACTTTGTTATTATCATATTTTTTTTTATTTTATTTTTTTGCTACATAACTTTTTTATTTATTTTTCTTCTTAAAAATATATATTTTATAATAAAATAATATTAAACCAAACTAAAAATAATTTAAATAATGTAAATATAAATATAAATACGCAGCATTAAATAAAATAAATAAAGAATAAATTAAATAAATAATAAAATTAAATGAAACGCCAAAATTTAAAAATACTTTTTATAAGTTAACTAAATTTAAAAACTTTTTATTGTAATTTTCTTTTTCAATTTCATATTAGGTTTTGCAACCATATAAATATTTATTACACGACTCAAAAATGAGGTTAGGAATAAAATTTGGAAACAAAAAAATTGTTAAAATAGAAAATGGTGAACTGATGCAAGACAAGCTAAGGGCAAAACATCGAGTAAGCATACTCTTTCTCTTCAGGAAAGTTGTAATAGAACATCTCTACTTGTTATAAGGACGTTTAGGCTGTTAGCCAGGCTTTTTGTTGATTTTTAATTAATCGCAAAAACGATATATCAACTGATTTGAACGAATGTGAGCTAGGAAAATGTTCAATCATAGCTTTGTATCTACATAGTAAGTATGTATGTACAGAAGAAAGTGATTAATCATAAAAAGCACGACATTAAGTTCGCAAATCTTTAAAATATGATTTTCACTGCTCAAGTCTTTTCCTGTTAATCGATAGCGTAAAACAAGTAAAAATGTTTATTTATATGTATGCATGTAAATATATGTATAATACATAATGCACGATTTGTGCTTAGTTGTATGTAAGTATGTACAAATATGCATTTTTTTAAATTAGTTTTACTTGTTTACAGGTAAATAAAGAGCAAAACATAAATAACGTGATCTTTTCATTCTAAAATATATTTTTCATTGTAACGAATTCATATCCCAAAAGCAAATTAATACATACATATGTACATATGTACATACATACATACTATTTAATTGAAGTTTGTGGTGATACGTCCTAAACGAATTGTTAACGCATTGTTAACGAATTAACATAACATTAACATCAAGCTGAACAGTAACAAAAATGTTGCTATTATTTAATCCACACATATTCACATCAAGTGGTATACACTTTTTGATTATTTGTACTCATAATCTTTATTTATGTATGTATTATTATTAGTTATTAAATGTATTTTATATTTTGCACAAATTCAACTGTTTTATAGCAAAAGCAAAAAACAAAGAATGTCTCACATTGAAAGAGAAAAATAATTAAATCCATATATAAATCGCATGTTAATTTTGAGTGAGTCAATGTAAATAGATTGTAAGCCCCAAAAATATATTATACGTATAGCTTATCATTAGAATGCAATAAATGAGTTAAGATAACATAAAACAAAAATAAATTGAAACACTTTTATTTCGAAACACACAATATAGAAGTCTTTCACGAAAACTCGTAGTTAATATTCGTTGGCTTCGCGACGTACTATAAATATAAGCATTTCTGAAAAGTAAATTTTTGGTACCCAGAAATAATATCTAAATTAGTTGTCCCAAATACATTGTCTATAATTATTTAATTCACTTTTTTTGTTGAAAGCACCTCCTCCCTATGACCGTTCCCAGCCGACGTTATCCATCGGGTGAAATTTTGAAGATACATTTATTCTCAGGTAGGTAATTATCACAAGATCAGAACGCAAGCAGATGTTTTCATCTATACACACCTTATAAAACTCGACTAATGGGACTCATTGTTTCCGTACCGCCAACTAGTGAGGCTGGTGTCATTTTACAAGGAGGTATTTATTTAACGGTGATATCAAATTCAGATAATGCGGCTAAATGAATAGTTCCTCCCTGTTATGTCGAAAACGGATTTAAAATCGACATCGGATTTTTTCCAAGATATGGCGTTTGATAGAACCTTGTACGCAAAATTAAGTATTAACTAACGTTGAACTAAGAGACAAACTAGCAGCAATACGTTCTAAAACTGAGCTTGTGTAGTACCATTGTAAACGGGCGTTGGTTAGTGTGTTATACATCAAGTGGCCCGTTTGGATCTCCTGTGAAGCAACCAACCCGGAATTACTCACGCATTTCATCAGGGAAGGCAAATGACATGAAAGAATGCCTGTCTTCCATATCGGCATTTCCATAATCCCCCATCCACGTAAAATACATATATGATTAGGGGATCAGGGGCGTTCTACTACGAATGCGCCAACTTTTCCTATGAAAAGTACAAGCATAACAAAAGATTAAACATATTCAAGACTAACTTAAGCGTGTTGCTAAACGACGGCGTTGTTCGCGTATTCTTAGGTCCGTGCCCACTTAGCACCTTGCGGTCTAGTCGGAAAAGTCCAGCACGCATTTGAAGTCGTGGCCAAGTGTTATTTCATTTTCATTTGTTATTGGAAAACATTAGTACACTAAGATAATAAGATCTTTTATAGTACAACAAGATAAAATAACCTGTACATTTTTAGAACTTAGTATTATAGAATTTTTACTTAAAGATTAACATTAAGTGAACTTAACAAATTAAACTAGTAACTACAGAAATAATCAAAAAATAATTACATAGGGATTTGAAACAAAAAAATAATAAAGATAGATAGATAGTCAGACTGTCCTATTGTAGGTCACTAAAATAATTAAAGATGGATTTCTTAAAGTTGCTGACAAAAAAACAGTCTCGCCGATGCTAAAGTGCTAAAGTAAGGGACTATAAGATCTGTTACTCGAACTAACTTAGTAAATAATAGGTTTTCGTACAGGTAGTTAGGAGATTTTTGGGTGATAATCCTATATAAAAATATGCAGTTACGGGCTTTTAGATATGCCGATATTTCGCATCCCAGGAGACTTCTGATAGCCCGTAGACGTAGCGAGTTACATTATTAAATAATACCTCAACTTTACGCATCGAGTCACCATCAAGCCTACTATAAATTACCTCAGCGTATGTAATTTGAGGCATAATGACTTGTAAAGCTAGCCGACGTCTAGTTCTTAGTGGAGTATAATACCCAGACATCTTTAAATTTCGCAGAGTGGAATACACTTTTCCTACCAATGCATTGACATGATCTTTGCATGTTAAGTTAGAGTTTATAACAAATCCAAGATTTGTTAATTTATTAACAATCTTCAGTGGACTGTTGTCAATGTGAATCGGAGGTAGGAAATTTGTATTTTTGAATTTTTTGTTTATAATAGGCAAGATCAATGGTTTACTAAATATTAGATGTAAACCATTGGCATTCGCCCAAAAAGAGATATTATATAGCTCTGTGTTAACATCAGAACACAAACGATCCACTTGCGAAAGAAGTGCGGGCAAGTAAAGCTGAATGTCATCAGCATATGCATGAAGATTTGCAGACTGGCAAACAAGAAACACGTCATTAAGAAATAAGCTGAATAAAAGCGGACCAAGTATAGACCCCTGCGGAACCCCAGCGGGTACTAACTTTAATTGCGAAAGCTCAGACCCAATTCGTACCCGTTGAAGTCGACCTGATAGGTAACTAGTCATTAATTGCAGAGCACTTTTGCTGAAACCGAAGTAATGTTTTAGTTTTATAATAATAGTACATGATTAACAGAATCAAAAGCTTTTGAGAAGTCTAGTAGACAGAGCAAAGTCAAATGGTTTCTATCAAAAGTTTATCGAATATCGTCCAGTAGTTTTAATACAGCAGTATTGCAACTATGGTGTTTTCGAAAACCGATTTGGAAAACTGAGAGAAGATTATAAGTCTGTATATGTATTGTAATCTGCTCAGCCATAATTTTCTCAAAGACTTTGGAAAGGGCAGACAAGATATTAATTGGACGGAAATCATTCAGACAACACGCCGAATTCTTTTTTGCGACAGGCAAGACACCAGCAATTTTCCATTGATGAGGAAAACAAGAAGTTGCAATACAATGGTTTTTGCTGTAGGTAAGTGTTCCTAAGATAAGGGGCAGCACAACCTTTATGAATTTAATAAGAAGTCCATCTTCACCCACAGCATTTGAACTTAAGTATATCGAGAACACAGCTCCCTACATCAAATTTATTAACAGCAGAAAACTCAAACAGTGCACTATCAACACACAAATTATAATATGGAACAAGTGGGAGAACGACTGCACTTGAACGACAAGTACCAAGGAAGGCATCGTTAATGGTGTCGTACATCTTACATCTTGTTTACTTCGTACTTTTAAACCTTTGACGTTCTTCCACAAAACATCCGGTGGCAGATTAGGATCAAGTTTAGTTTCAAAATATGCCCGCTTTGTATGCCTTGTAACTTTAGTAGCTTTATTTCTGGCACTTTTAAATGCCTCCCTGTTTGATTAGGTCCGATTTTTCTTCCATCTACTATGCAATTTATTCCTCAGCTTAATAGCGAACTGGACTTTTTTCTTATACCACGGACAGGTCGAACATTTCACAGTCTCTATACAGTCTCATTTCGGAAGTCTCTATACGAGAAAGTCCGAACATCACAATTACGCTCGATATTAAATAATATCCAAACAGCAGAAAATTAAATCATGGTCAGATAAAAATGTTAATTGGTCAGGCCTTATTTAGCGTTCGGCCGCTGTTTCGTATATCCAGAGGGCTCTGCCTTTGTCTCAGGCCGTTTGATAGATATGCTGGATTTTGTTAGTCAGCAGATCGGAGGGCCGCCTCATATAAAACTATGCGGAAAGCACGACGTACGCGTAGGGCACTAAACCGAAATATCGAGTTCAAGTTATTTCCATATGATATATGTAGTATGCTGAAGCGCTTGGTCCCATGTAGTGGATATACATACACACATATGTAAAGATACGTAATCGTACCTATGTACCTGCATATCAATCGAAGGAAATACTTTTATACAAACAAATGTATGTACATTTGTATTTACTTACATATGAAAATATGAAAGTTTCAGATGGCATTTGGATGTAAAAGGAAACCATTAATATGTGCAGACAATCATTTATTGCTGCTTATATACATAAACATATGTATGTATATGTGTGTACATATATGTAAGTATATTATGTAGATGTGTATGAGCGAGCATGTGAGTATGCATATCATGTATTTAAGTAAGTAATTTGCCATTTCTTATTATTTTGTTTTGAAATAAAATATCAATTTCTGAGTAAACAATAACAGCAGAAAACGCTCTACCCCGCACTCGAACAAATACAGAAAAATATATGAAAGTAGAATACATATTAATACATACACACACACACACACACAAATGTACACTTGCGTGGGTTACAAACACATGTATCCCTTCCCAAAATTACGCACTTAAAAAGCCAAACAGTTGAATTGACGGTACAAGTTTCCCAGATGCGGCTCCCGGTACAAATGGTTGCTATTGTCGTTGGTCGACTGGTAATTGTGGCGCTGGCAACGTGTAGGTGCCCTCAGCTTGTTGGCTGATTGGTGACTGGCGCCAACGATGACACGTCCGGCGCACAACAAAAAATATTAAAAAAAAAAAAAAAAAAAACTCAAAGAAACTTAAATATCGTGAATTGACTGCATTCGGGCAGCCATCATCAGTGGCGATGATGACGCTGATGTCCTACTTGAGTGGTTTACTTAGCTGTCTTATGAAAATAGAGCCGTACGACCGATCCGATACCGAAGAGCTGCAGATGCATTCTAAGTAAATAAATGCAATGCAGATATATGTACATTCAAACATACATATATACTATGTATTGTATATGTATGTATATGTACATATGTACTCCTATTCACATGAACATATGCCGCATGTAAAATGTATGGTTATGATCGGTTCGCTTCCAATCGCATCGTTGGACTGATGCCTTTCAGTGGTCGCTGTTGCATGCCCCAAAATGCACCAAAAGTGACACGTCACTGTCAATAATATCTACGTCGTGTTCATACATACACACATACATACATACATATTTACATATGAAGTGATGTGAACTACATATATAGATGGAGGGATGGGAAGGTTGTGTGCCAGTTGGCATATTTTTCTTGCTGTTCTGTGAGTTCTTGTTCTCGAAGACGACTGCTTGTGGTTGGAAATTACAAATTCATTCAGCCATACGATATCTGACTGGCGCGATCTGTGACGATTAGAAGTTGCCAAGATGCTGTGAGTGTACATATGTATGTATACTAGACTGGGTCGAGTAAGTTCTTTAAAGTCCACGCCTGTAATTAAAGCGGGATTCGATACTTCTCAGACGCCTTCTTTCCACTTAGCCTCTTAGAAAACAAATACAACGCTGGTCGCAAGTCATCTAAGGAAAGCGCAGCTCAACTTGCATAAATCGTTCTAGGCGAACTCGTTTTTTGTTTTTGAATGCAACAAAATGGTTTAAAAGTTGGCTTATTTCAATTCAATAATATTTCGGTTTTCTGAAAAAGGCTGGGGGAACAGTGACTAACTGACTCAATTATTAGAACGGTTTTGAATCTACAGAGGATATTAGAAGAAGTTATATATATGTACATAGATTTTCACAATAAATTTTTTTCTTATTCTTTTGTTGAGCCGAGACCAAAAAAATTCGCCAATTCTCTCTCTCTTCCGTACTTGGCTCCTAAGATATATGGCAGAAGCGCTGGGATACTTTCTGATTTCCAACATTGAGAAGTGGTCAACCGGAAGTACGGTGAAGTTTACTTTCATCAAACCGAGTTTCTCAAATGCCCGCGTCTTCCTTTCTTGTCAACGTATTTTGGCAGTTACGAATAACAAAAGTACTCAATCTGCCAATCCGCTTAGCCCGGATAATATAATCAACGTAATGCATATGTAGCTCTAACCGACCATGGAAAGCAATCAGTGGCGCAATTACAGTATTAGACCAAAAGCTAAGGTATGCGGAATGGGGTAGGAAAAACCGCGGAGAATTTTACCACCTACACAACTTATACTTAGCTCCACTTTGCTCGGAAACACGTCCGTTCCGACAGACAGGACCGATAGTGAGTTTTATGAAACTGTCCAATATCCCAGTGTTGAGATTACGCTGGTTGAAACCGAACGCAATCCTTCAGCGAACTCGGAGCTGATCTGGATCTCGTTCGTCGGACCATCCACTCAAACTATAGCTACGATAGATGTAGCTCGGAACCTTGTCCATTCCGACAACTACGATTGGAGGCATGCTTTACGAATGAGTAGCAAATCTACAGCGCCAAAGTTACAAGATAATGCGGGCTGGAATCAAATGCACTTCGCAGATGCAGCGCGGCTCGGCTTGGTACTCATTTGCCGGATAATCCGGGTCACTCTATCCGCTGAGCCATTGCAGCAGTAGAACATGCCCACCAGCCGCTTGGAACCAAGTCTGTTCCGACGGTTTCGGCAAACCAGAATATAAAGCACTGAATTTATAGTCAGTCAGGTAAAGGGAAAACAATACGCGGATTGTAACCGAACGCACTCTTCCCGCAAACTCAGTGCGTATGTGGATCTCGTCGCCTGACCATGGCACAACGCAAAGCACACGTAGCACCTCGGTCAATCTATTCGCTGAGCCAGCGCAGCAATGGGAACTTGTCCAACAGGTTTTTTTGCTACACGTTACATAGTCGAACGAGAAGCCGCTCGGAACCAAGTCCGTTTCGACGACTTCGACATACTACTGCACTAAATATAGAGTCAGCAAGGCTAAGTAGGCGAAAATCATGCTCTATGGTATCCTTTATACTGCCTGATTAATCAAAATTACCTGAAAGCTTGGCTGCTCGGATTCTCGTCCATTTCGACTGCCTCGATCTAGTTAAATTACAAAGATGGATAATAATATTAACAAAGAACTCATAAATAGTGTCAGATCGTTGCAAACTAGATCTTTAAGTAAGCATGTCAAAAGCAATTACGCGGAAATCACGTAAGTGGGTGGGAACGACGGACCAGACACAGATGGGCTAGTTAGACCAGAAGAGGTTATGCCGATTAGATGCAACTGCCACGGACTGCATTAGGAGAGTAACGGACTTAAAGCTTAGCGCTCAAACTGCCACCCGACGAAATACTTGACGGTAGTAACGGGAAGGGAACGAAACATGATGTTTGGAGGTTTGACGGGGTACAGGCTTACGATGGTTCCTCAACAAAAAAAAAATATATGTACATATATTTTTTAAACAACCTATAATGGAACTGAAATAAATATTTTAAACGCTCTACAAGTTTTTATAAAATTTTAAATTTATTAAAACTTTTAAAAAATTTTACAATACAGTTTCATAGCCAGATTTCTTTTTACATAATAAAGGGAAAATATAAAATTGCTTAAAGCTCATTTGGGAAATATAAAGCTGATCCGTTTAATTTCTTTAAAAACTCAAAACTTTCTTATTTATTCTCGATTTTAACGAATTTATTTAATACCTTTTTTATATTTTTCCTGGACTGTATTTTTTCCTGTTTTTTGTTTAATCACTAAACGTTATGGAGAGTTTTCGTCTAGCTCGGGGCGATCACCCTAGTACAAATACACAATAAACGATACATACACAAATTTCAAAGTGTTTATGTGTATGTTTATGCCCGTAAGAGCACTCTCTTATAAGTGCTTCCTTCTCCATAATTTTGTAAAACTTATTCGAATCAAATTACAAGGTGAGTCGCACTTTTGAGTGCTGTGCGCGGTGATGAGCAAACCACTTCAGAGGACAAGCAATTATCTGTCTAAATCCATAACTAACAGCTACATAGTACATACAACAAAAAGCGAAGATGAAACCGGGTCAAATAAGAAGCTGGTGCATTCAAAAAATGATGAGTTGACATATTGGTGCCGATGATGTAGACGCGGAAGCGAGTGCTACTGTCTCAACGAGTATTGTGTGAAAGTACTACATTATGCATTCTTTATGTAAGTAAGTACAGTAATAACTCGATTCTTGCAAAATAGACACATTTTCCATTACGTACTCAGTACATGCGACATCCAAAAGTTTTGAAATCGATACTAGCAACATTTTGGCCTTGCTGCTTTCGTTAATTTTTTCTTATACTCAACAAAGTTCGGGAAAGTCGTTCGTGTTTTTTAAAAGTTGGTGCACTTGCGCTGGGCCCAGGCGCGGATATTGAGGGAGTGGGAGGGGTCGGTTTGTGGTTTGGGACGCCCGGACGCTCCGAATATTAGAACCTTACACGCACCATAATTTTTAAGAATTTAAAAAAATTTTTTTACATAAAAGTTCATCAATCATGATTTGTCTACAAAAATATTTTGTTTGGATCAGGCCCTCAAAAAAAAAAAGGTTTTTGGGGTTTGGAATGCCCGGACCCTCCGAAATATCAGACCTTACACGCAGAAAAATTTTTAAGAATTTAAAAAATTTTTTTTTAACATAAAAGTTCATCAATCATGATTTGTCTACGAAAATATTTTTTGGATCAGGCCCTCAAAAACAAAAAAGGTTAAAAGTTAAGAGTTTCCAAAAATGGAAAGAATATTGATCAAATGGTTTGAAAATCAAAGAGCCGTGAATTTACCAAACTCATCTGATATGCTCAAGGAAAATGGAAAGTTCTTCCATGCCAAAATCCAAGAAAACCCGGGTGACTTCCACGCTAGCAATGGTTTGGTTGCCAATAAAAAAAAAAGTAAGAAAAGCGAAATTCGGACGAAACATAGTTTTATATACCCTCGCGAATTATTTTTTATGGGCGGTGCTACGTCCATTTTTCAATATTTCATAAAAACCCTGTCTCTTTGTTTCAAATCGCTAGTGGTGGATTGATCAATCTTGACCATTTTCAATACCAACCTACCCTGGGCAAAGACCAATCTATGTACCAATTTTCATTAAGAAATCTCAATTTTTACTCAAGTTATCGTGACAACGGACAGACGGACGGACACACAGTCAGGGCTAAACCAGTTCCTCTTATCATTCTGATCATTAAGGTATGTACATATATATGTCTAAGTTAATATACCATAACTTGTTTGTAACAGCCAAATATAATCGAAATAGATATAGACATATATACCTAAATGATCAGAATGATAAGAGGAACTGGTTTTGCCCTGACTGTACTAGTATGCTCGGGTATAAAAATTGCCGATTTAGGTTTGAGAAAGGACCAGCTTGGAAGCTTTTGTCTGATAGAACTCTTGTCTCCTGCATGACATAAAATCAGTAGGGAAGGAATAACTTTTCTTGCTTGTACGAATGCGTGTGGAAATCTAGAAGTAAAATTACTGGTTATTGGAAAGCCTTTAAATCTACGTTCACTCAAAAATTTTATAGATATGGCTGTTGCCATGTTTGAAGTATGCAAGTAAGTGCCTTTTATTTTATATGGAAAATAAAAACTCTGTGCTTGCGACAACCCCGAAACTTGCATCGAGCCAGATTTCATTAGGTGCAATAATCGAGTTACTACTGTATATATTTCCATATGTATTTATGTATTCGATATATGTACATATGTACATATATATAAAGGCATACATACATACATACATGACGATAGGTGCAGAGGATATATAGTCGAAAGTGCATTTGTAATGGGATTGAAGTTACCTTCCGAAATTACTATTTGCGATAATGAGGCGATATGGCAGGCGCTTACTCTGATAACCCTCCACTAAGCCCACGATGCCAATATCCTTAATGTTACGCAGAGGTGGCGCCACTAGTGTCATTGCTTATTTCTACGCCGCCATTTAGTGCTCATTTTCAAAAATATCCAGCTGCATTCGAAAAATTATATGAGCGAGAGAACCATTGTTAAGAGACATTAGTTGCTGTCACCTCTCTACATTTTTTGCATTCAACATGTTGCAAATGGTGATTGGTGTCAGTCGGATTGTTTTTGTATGGCTTTTAGTTAGACGCTGACATCACATTTTGCTATTTTTAAAATATTCTTGAAGTCTGTTAACGATTTCACAGCCTCACTAATTAAAGAAAACCTTAGATTAATGTTAACTAGTAAGTGGGTTGTAAATACGAGTATGTACATTCTTTAAATAAGAATGAAATAAATACAAATGCAAATACGAAAAACATAAGAACATTTTAAAATTTAATACGAATCTCTTTGAAATTTACTCCTTTGCACTTGCACTAATTGGGCTCTACAAAACTAAAAGGAGGGATGTCTCCGAGACATTTGCACGCCATATTGCGAGTGTTGACCGGCAGTAGAAAAACAACTACTGAGCGCTTATCGACAGCTTTTTAGTCGTTGAAAGGGAATGCAGATGAATAATGAAAAATATTATTATGCGTGTTTTATTTGAACATCACAAGCTAATAGTTTTTGCTAGCTCCAATCGTCTAGCAGCTTCTTTCCCATCCTCATCTCACTTATTCACAGTTCAGCACTATGAATGTATTTCTATTAGTTTTTTGCTTAAAGTAGTTATTTTATAATTAATCCACTCAAACAAATACGCAAACAGTTGCCAATTCAGTAAACCATTTACAACCGGGCAATTTTTTGTCGATCAAGTTACGCAATAGGAAAATAAAATAGAATCTACTCAATCGACTGAGGTCTATTAGCAATAGTCGTGTTGATAGCAAACGAGGTTTCAGAGTGCGTCAAGAAGTGGTATATCCTGTCGTCAAGTATACACAGTCAGGTCTAGCCACCCACATGAGTAATAATGTTGGCCTGAAAATCAAACGGCGAACTGAGAGAGAGCCCTTGCAGTGTTTGAAAGAACGATTTTTACGTCTTTTGCAACAGCGAACAGTTCTAGCGAAAGAACGCAGACCTCTTTTAGCAGTACCTGCTGGTGGTGGCAAAGGAAAGCCTTATCTTCCTTGGAACGCTCAACTGTAAAGCATTCTTGAATATTTGTTTTTTCCAATCGGAAATTGGCAAAATCGGCGGCAATAGTCCCGATTAGGTTAGTATCTAATAACAATAGTTCATTGTCTGCATCAAATTACTCAAAGTTCAGTACGGCTTCTCCCAAAATTTACGGTGTATGTATGTTAGGGGGACCTTATCTGCCTAATCCGCCCAGAAATAATAACAGAATATATATCCTAACATAGTTAGATACAGAATGTGTTTAAAAGTTTCTGACTTACTCACATTTGATTTGTCACAAGACACTCGGACTAGTGAATTTTTACCTATGGACATACGAGTATACACATATAAGGCCGCTGTAGTCGAGCGTGTTCCTGGTGCCTGCTCTAACTCCTAATTCAACTGAGGGTCCATGCTGAAAGTGCAGCGAGTCCTCAAAATACGGGCTGTATATTTTTTGTGCTTGCTAAATTCAAAATTGAGGTCACATTTTCCCATCAAGTCATTACTTTTCATATATTCAAAAGTTAAGTCCAACGTCCAGTAGCTTGGATAATCAATAATTCCCGAACATAGAATTCTTAAAAGACTCACAACTTCTTAACCTCGTAACCCAACTCGCGAACTTAAAGATCCTTAGTTTCATGACCCTATAACCTCAAAACCCGACAAGCAACATAGATACGAAGCTTTGTTGTCGGAAAATCGTAGTAAATTGACTATATACTACTCGAAAACTTGGAAGTGATGAAGAAAATCTGAACTCGGACTAAGATTTCTTAAGCGACCCCAAAAACCTAGTACTATTTTTAATTTCCATGTTTTATGGAGCTACGAAATGTTTCGATAATTTCTAAAACAACGCTTTTTATTCTGGCTATGTTCGCTTAGCTTTGTCGAAGTATTTGAAATATGCAGCTTCATCTGTAATTATCGAGTCACCTGAAATTACGCCCCCTGGCACCCAAACCAAATATCCTACTATTTTGGTATGTGTGCGTACATGTATGTACACATAATTATGTAATTGTGTAAGTGTGCACTGGTTGGTAATTGTAAGAGCGACTAACTCAACGTTCCCGGCTGTTGTCCGTCGGTTTGTCAGCACATCCGGCATTCGCGTTTGCCTTCTGACACCAAAAATGGCTAACTGTCGGTGACAAAACAAACGAGGCAACGATGACTAAATGCCAAAGCGATAAATGCGCGCTAGCAATTGTCGAAATACATATGTACACACTTACTTATATACATACATACATACATACATACATACACATGTATCTGGTAATGTAATGCTAAATAATTGATTTTACACTCAAGCATTTAATGTGTCATTCAGATGACAGTTTGGGGAGTTCTATGATAATGCGTACACCAAAGGAAACCGCACACTCAAACAGACGAGACTCTCTGTATGTACGAGTATGTACGCTTAAACGCACGGCAGTTCAGCCCATCAGCGCCCACGAACAATAGGCAAATCAGCTTGTTGCAGGACGGACAGTTAAATAGATGGCTGAAAAAATTACTGCTGTTGTTTCATCAAATTATTTCACATTGTACATACAACTAAAGTATGGCCAAATGTGCATATGTTTGTTAAAACAACTATGTATGTGTGTATGCTGGTTAACATGGACGTACTACACTTGCTCAAACAATTTTTCAGGGATGACGAGTCGTATGCAAACAAATAGACAGCAGCTCGCTACCACTCTTACTCGCCAGCACCCGCGCAACTCCTTAGCAAATGCAAATGTTGGGCTGCAAACAGTTCTTGGCGTTGGTGGCACTCGGTGTGAGAGATGACTCAATTAGTTTAACCACAAAATAAGAGCGTAAAAAGGTTTATTTAAAATTAAATTTATGCACCCTTCGGCTATAACGGAACCTTTCATTGTTTGTTGACTTATTCTGGCATATTTTAACCGCACAGTGGCACAAAGCGACAAATTCGGAAAAATGACTTGGGGCGTCCTGCGATAAGAATAGCAATGTTTTACCCTTGAATTAAAAAAAAAAATAGGACGATATGGAATTCCATACATGCCGCCATACCTAAGCTAACCTTGAGTTAAGATTTTTAACTCTTGCAGACTTTTATTTTTGAGCCTTATACTATGAAAATATAATAATTATGAGTGAGAAAGAAATATATGTATAAGTCTTAACATGCGAGATTTGTGGCAGTACATTTCGGGACTAGTTTCCGGATTATATTGGGTTCAGTTTGGGCGATCTCGGTGTTAGTATAGAACTTTATTGTGACCTTTTCGGGACTAGAGTTAGTGGCTGATCTCGAAGAAATTGGTATAATCCCGAACTTAAACAGTATAACTCCCGAAAACCCCTTAATTTGTGCCGATTTGTGTCCTTTCTTAAAAATCTCGACTATTTAGAGTAACAGTTTTTTTTGCCAAAAATATTTTTTTGCAAAAGTCTCTTGTAATAAATCTAACTCGGAAGTTTGCCATTGTCTATCGAGGGCCGCCCGCTTTAAAAAAAAATGTTCATTCATTTAAATTTTTCTTTCCCTGTCTGAGATTCGATTCCTTAAAATAGCGTCTGCTGATAGCTGATCTTATATATATAATTTTTTGGGCGCTTACACTATATAGCTCAGTGTTTGGCCGAGCTTCTCCTACCATTTGTAGTGTGCGTCTTTATATTATACCACAAATGGAGGGACCTACAGTTTTGTGCCGACTCCGAACGGCAGATGTATTTAATGAGAAGCTTTTTCATGGCAGAAATACCCTCGGAGGTTTGCCATTGCCTGCCGAGGGGTGACCGCTATTAGATACAACTTTTTCTATTATTAAGATTTTGCTTGCCCTGACTGAGATTCGAACCTCGAACTCAACGGCATCTCAAGTTATAGCACGCACCGCTACCAACTCGACCACAGCGGCCACTGATAGCTGATCTTGCTGTTAGTTATTATGGATAAAATTTTATAACCCACATATGTATGTATGTAAGTCTTTTACAAGTGTTCGAAATTTTTAATTTGACAATGACATGTTTCATATTAATAATAAAGCTTAGAAAAAACCTTTTTATTTTTGATACTCGTACATAAAACTTAGAAATTTTTATCGATATGTCCAACTTTTAAATCAAATATTTAAGAAAAATATTAGATATACAATTTTGAATCCCATCCAATTTAATTGATTTTATCTGAAAGTTTCAGGTGGATAAAGAATTTGGTTGCTTTTTAAGAATTTTTGTAAGCCTTTTTTCCATTAAACTTCGGAACGAAATGCGATGACATACATATTTTATATATGTTTCCATGTAATACCCATCGTCATTGTTTGAAAGGTATGCTGAATTTTTACTTGCATTTAGGGCCGGTATTACAATGCATTTTTAAGTCGAACTTAAGTCTAGTTTAAGATTTTTCGTTTCACCAATCAAATCTTAAGCTCGACTTAAGTTGAACTTAAATCGCCGAATTTCTCGTCTTAAACTGATCTTATCTTTGCGAACAGCTGATCATTGCTTGTCAAATAAAATTATAAAGACTTAAATACAAATATTTGAAAAAATCTAAAGAATTTTCGAAATATGGAATTTGATTGGGGTAGTGATGAAGACATTAACTTAGATTACGAGGAAGTTATAAATATGATTGCATTAAGGAGAACTTAAGTAATTTCAATTGTCGATGAGAAAGATTTTCGCCACCGATTTTATTTCAATAATGCTTGAAATGTCCTTAAATTGATAATATCGAATTAAAGCATAAGACTATCAGGTATGTGTATCCTTTATTATTTCCAAAGAAACATAAACTACTTTAATTTGTCTCAGGAACCATGCTTTATGTCTGGAAAGTATATAAGCTACTGTCTCACGAGCCATAACATACGAGTTCACGTCACATCCTATAGCATTGTTGAGAGAAAATTTATAAAACTTCGACAAAGAGAAAAAAGGACAGCGTCAAAATTTAGTTTGCCCCGAGATTACCCACCAAGTCAATCTAATTTGGATCGAAATTGCTTCTTCTCTTTGTATTTTAAATTTTGTTTAAATTAAATAAATCTATTTCTGTAGTATTTAAACTTGAAAATACTTTTTTAACTAACCGCATACAAATCTATTTATATAAGTTATTTTCTATTTGAACAAATTTCAAAACATGGAAAAACAAAGCAAATGCTTGTGGTGCTACCATATTTCTGAATTAAATATTTTCCATACTTAAGTCTCCATTGTAAAACGCAAATGTGTGCAAAATCTTAAACTGGTCTTAGCTAAGATTTGTCTTAACTAGAACTTAAGTTCAACTTAAGATTGGATTGTAAAACCGGCCCTTACTCTCTTAAAGAAAGGATCGAATAATGATTGTCCAACATAGTATGTATGCAACTTCCAATTTGCATGAAACAATTTAAAAATATAATAAATTTACAGTATCACTATAAAGCTCTCGTACGTACTTACGTATGTACATAGTATTTTTATGTTTCAGCAAATTCACACACGCCCACTGTCTTATCACCAATCGCTCAACATAAACGACAACAAAAGTTTCGTAAATACTGTAAACCTGGATTTAAATGCAGAATGTGACATTTATAACACCCTCAAATGCGAAGAGCATCTCTTCCACTACCATTTTTTTTTTGTACAAACCCTGACATGGTCGTCATTAAATGAGCAAATGTAGTGTAAATAGACAAAAGCGATTTGAATAAAATATTCAGCAGTAAATACATATATTTACACATGTATTTATTGAAGAAGATTCGACTAAATATAAACTCCTTCGACATATACATACATAGTACATACATGCATATGTATGTTTCCTGGTTGCATGATAAAATACTCAGCTTTACTTGTTCTATAATTCTAAACATAAAGTGTTGACACGAGTAAGTTGACAGTCTCCACATTCTAAGTAATAAAGAAAATTCGGAAGGATGGTTCAACTTCTTAGCGTCGCTTTAAATTGAAAGCCACAATTATGATTAATGAAATATGAATATATTATTTTCAGACGTGACTGTTTATTTGATGGCCTCGCTTTCGTTTACCTTCAGATCCTTCGTTTCTTTATCGACTTTGGAAAAGGCAGAAATAAAAGCGCAAACGCTTGCAGTAGCAAACTCTTGTAAGAGATGAAGCCAGAGCGATTTAATTCTGTAGCTCGGATTACCGTCCCAAACATTAGATTCAAGAAGTCGCACGATAGAGAATCATTCTGTCTGAAACCTCGTTAGATAACTCAGATAAGACCTCCCAATTCTAACGGAACCGTTACTGTTGCTAAACGTTGTTTTATGCACTACTTAATATGCAATTCTAATTGAGCTTCCACTTTTCCTATAAAGCAATAATTATTGAAATCTTTTTACGGCGCCTAAAGTTGCGAGAAAACATATGTATGTACTAGGCATGTCAATCCCGGGATCCCGAAATCCCTTTTCCTACTCCCGAATATCCCGGGATCAGTCCATTTATATCCCGGAATTTCAGAGAACAGTGAATTTAATAGTCTTTTTTTTACATTTTTAATTTACATTTTTTCAAACAAAAATAAACCTCAAATCATTTAAAACAAAAAGAGCCGATCGAATAAAACAAATAACACACTAAACATACCTTACAGATTTGTATTGAAATAAGAAAATTTAACATGAGAAACAAAAACAACTAGTTTACTACTTTTGTATTACGATAACAAAATACGACAAATAACACGGCTTGTTAGCTTGAGCTGGAGAATATCCTCCTCGAGTAGAAAATGTTATTTACTATGAAAGCGATGTTAATAGAACTAAGCACCCCGTCGCTTGAAGTGGATAAGGCAAAATGTCTCAAAGATAAATTGCATCAAGTTTTAACGAGCAGCTCGCAATGTCCAAATATAAGGCATACAATTTATCAGAAGGTTTGGTAAAAGAAATTTTTTTGTATTACATTTTTACTTGATGCATTTATTTTTCTACTGAATGGTAATACATTAATATTTAATATTTGTCTCAAACAGTAAATAAAAATAATTTTACTTTATGTACATAGATATAATTGCTTATGTACCAAATATTTATATTTCTACTTGAAGTGTAAATTATTTTGTGTGTGTCAAATTTTACGTTTATTTCTTTTTTATTCTTGAAAAGACCAATAAATACATATACGAATTACAGCTACTCGTTATTTGTTCTAGTAATGTTATGTTGCATAACTCTACAACAGTTGCAGGATTGTCCCGGGATTTTTTTTCCAGATCTTGAAAATCGCGGGATCAATAAAATGCCCCAAACTGACATCCCTAATATGTAGATACATAAAAAAGATAATTTGGTTTTAATTCCGACGAATTGATAACCATCTCTTTTTTCGAAGTCGGTTGAAAATAGTTTTTTCATGCCTTGGCGGGGGAAAATGTTTAACACCCTCAGCGAAATATATTCTCAAAAATTCAATCAAATTTTTAGCGACTACAAATTTACTTAGTAAGACTAGAAATAGACGCTGCATAATCCTGTATGAATTTTAAAATTTTGATTTTGTGTTGTCCGTTAATATTTTGTATCAACTAATTTTGATGCTAAGTGAGACGAGCAAGTAAGACAACTGTCGAGTTATTAAACCTTTAATGACTGAAACACGATAAATATGCGTGATTCATTTATGTACATATATAAGGATATATCTTGCTGTAATCAGCCAACGGGAGCTGTTTTAGGGAAAAAAAGTCTGTCTCTTTGAAAAACTACATTTTCATTAACAACAAAAAGTACTACAAATCATACATATACAGGCGAAAAAGCAGAGGAAGTAGGGAAACAACGACTCTCTTGCTGTGAAATCTCTACTTTAAATGGCTTATACTATGTCTGAACAATTTTTGGAAACTTTTGAATATAAAAGTCGTAGATTCACATACATTGGTAAGCAACTTTTCTCGCAGTTTAGTTCCCATATCCGAATCTAAATTTAAAAAAGCCCACAAAAACTGCAGAATAATGCGTTAAAAATAGATATGCATATTTAATATATTTTTAATATTTCAGCATATTCAGTGGTTGAATTTCGATTCCTGAAGTCTACCAGTGCCATATATTGAATGCATTTTTAGCAAGCATTCGAGGGAGGTTTAATAAGTCAGTGAGTTTTTGAATAATATACATTTTTTTCGAAAAAAAACGTTCTATTTCTCAACATAATCTCCTTTTAACTTTATACTCTCGAAATAGGCGCTTGTTTCTCTGGTGACTTCTTCATTTTACCCAAACATCTTACCACCCAGCCATTTCTTCCGGTTTAGAAATATAAATATGTAGGTGCATGGGACTAAATCTGGAGAATATCAGTGATGGTGAGCAGTTCGTTATCCAATTTATGGATTTTTGGCATGGTGACAAACGCGTGTGCACTCGCGCTTATTGCTTTTCATATCCAAATATTCGTGTAAAATGTGATGTACCCACTCAGTTGAGATGCCTACAGCCTCAGCCACCTCACGCACTTTCTTTCTCCAGACATCCAATATAATTCCAGGGATTTTATAGACGACCGAAATGTTCGGCGTCACTTGAGCTGATCCAACCACAGAACGCAATAAACCTTTTCTAAAATATTGTTTAATAGATGTCAGTTAAAGGCTGCAGTGGTGCATTTAAAGTTACTGCGCGGGAAATTCAAAAAGTCACTGATTGATCGTCCTCGTACAATTCCTATATTCCACTTACTTTAATATTAAAGGCCTCTTACACGGTATGTATTTTACACATGTAAACCTACGTCTGAATAAAATGATTGAAAAACTTTTCAATGTAATCAAAACAATAGGATTTTTGATGCACTTCGACATTTTTTAAGGTAGATATGTATGTAGATGTAAGCAAAATTTAAACAACTCCGTCAAATAATAAAAAAAAACTATAATAATAATAATTTGGCGCTTACACGATATAGCTCAGTATATGGCCGAACTTCTCCTACCATTTGTAGTGTGTGTCTTTATATTCTAACACAAATGAAGGGATCTAAAATTTTGTACCGACCATGAACGGCAGATGTATTTTATGAGAAGCTTTTTCATCCAATATTGGAGTATGGTTCTATAGTATGGAATCCTCGTTATCAGGTCCACTCAGACCAGACTCTAGCAATACAAAAACAATTCTTACTTTTTGCTTTGAGAAATCTTCGATGGGATTCGCCATAAAATCTGCCCTCTTACACTAGTCGTTTGAAACTTATTAATCTTCCTACTCTTTTGAGTCGCAGAGAAATGATAGGTATAATATTTCTGGTAAAATTAGTCAATGGATGGATCTCAAATCCATTTCTTCTAGAGCAAATTAATTTTAATGTACCCTCCCGTGCAACGAGAAACTTTAAACCACTTTTCTTGAAACTATGCTATACACTAACTTTGAGTTGAATGAACCGTTTCGGGGTTTATGCCGAGACTTTAACAATCATTCCAGCACCTTTGATGTATCGAACTCACTTTTTATAATTAAAAGAACTGTTCTATCCTCTCTTAATAACAGCTAACGATCCAATTTTCTTACTTTGCATTTCTCTAACTTTGTATTCGGCTGATGAATTCTTATTCTGTAGCTGAGCAGCTTGGGATCTCGACGCTTAACAAAATTTTTTTCTGTCACGACTCGGCACCAAAGATTTGTATATATAAAAAACAACCCTCGTGTCGGTTGGGCGGGAAAGTGGGTTTCCGTTGGGTTATAATAATAATATAATAATGGCAGAAATACCCTTGGAGGTTTCCCATTTCCTACCGAGGGGTGACCGCTATTAAAAAAAAAACTTTTCTATGATTAAGATTTTACCTGCCCTGGCTGAGATTCGAACCCAGATCTTTGCGGCATATCGAGTAATAGCACGCACCGCTACCCACTTATTAATTTTTTTTTATTTTGGCACAAGTTTCAAAATATAAAATTTTTTTTATTTGTATGAGGACTGATGTGGTCTAATGTATGTGTTAATACTTTTGTTCGTATATATACATATGTATGTACATATATTGTACAGTAATTGCATACTAGTAGTAGTGTAGAGTATGTATGCATGTGTGTCCTAACTTATTTGCCACCTTTCGCTAAATACATATTTGCTTAATAAGGAACCAACAACAAACAAACAAAATAAGATACTTGCTGACAAAACCCTTTCACACTTGACACATTATTTAATGACTACTCCCAACATGACCCAGCATCAGTTTGTCTGGGGTTTTATATGCTCTTTATGTACCTAATGCATATGTCAGCCTTTTGCCAGCATCCACTCTATGCAAATACGCAGTCAAATATTGACAAATGTCCTTGTACGCTTTTATATTTACCACTGCAGCGCCTCTTCAACCCTTAAAAGTGCAAAATGCTCCAAGAACAAATCCAGAAGAAAGTACCTGTGTTTTTACTCTTTAACAATAATTTTTATTGCCGCTATTGTTGTTGTTGTTGTTGTTCTTGTTTTTGTTGTTGCAACTTCTGACATTATTTAAAGTCGGATGTGCGCAAAGCCAAACAATACTTTGAAGTGGCTCAAGATCCAATTGTCGAATTGAAGAAATTCAAACAAAGTAAAATGTGAGCATGCAAATGCCTCAAGCTGTCACAACAACTTCAGCCTCGACTTTCGCCTCCTCTTCGGTGGCGGTAGCATTTTTTTGGGCAAGAGTGTAAGTACAAGTAAATTGGTGTGCTTTTCCTGTCTTTTGCGACTCAAGCAAACACCGACAAATAAATATACATACATATGTACATACATATATACGAGTATGAATGTATTTGTGCACTTGTAAGTACAATTGTATGTTAAAAGACACTTGTAAGCTTAGGCACGTGAGCATTTTTAAATATTGTTAAATGTCAGATGTTACGAAAACAATTGATTTACGTGTAAGTCGAGTGGTCGATAAATGAATGAATTTTATTTAAGCATCCATTCATTCAAAAATATAGGAAAATTGGCGTGAATGTATAAAAGCTTTAAAAACATAAATGAGAAGTCCCATAAAAAGTATAAAATACTGCAATGTTGGTATCCAAACAAGACTACAACATTGGCAGGGTTAATAATTAATAACACAAGTCGGCAAAAAAAAACTTGTTTGTTAAAATTTTTATTTATTATTGTTGTTATTGTCACAAAACGGTTCTACATTGAACAAACTAATAAAATCGTTTTGCTGGTTCAGTGATCCTCTTTAATTTCAATCTGATTATTAAGTGCTTTTTATGTTCGGACTACGCCAGGTCAGAGCAGAAAAATAATCACCCTTATCGTGAGCTTCTTTTTCGCCCGAAATAATAGTTCACATTTCACTGTTCGCTTATTATAAATTTCTGAAAGAATCTGACTAATAGACGATTGCGCCAGCCTACACCTTTATAGTATCCACCTTCAGCGAAAAATCGAATGCGCGCGCCAACCTTTCTAACTGTCAGAATATCAAATTGTAGTCTACCACCAGAAGAGGTTAGCAAATCTAATAAAAACTTGAATAATTCTTTATTGACTGTAATATTTTAAAGATCTGGGAAATTGATCAATTTTGTCAAATTACTATTGAATTTGAAATATTTGATAATTTTACACATCAAGTATACATATTTCAGAGTTGTAATTTTCATGTTCGAATTTTCAAAGTGAAATGTATTCCGGGCGAAACTCGCTTTAGGCGTATTCAATCCGGGCGAAAGAAAAAATTGCGGGTACATTTTTTTTTTTCAGGCGAAACTCACAATAAGGGTGAATATTCGGCCTTCATCTCTGACAGCACCTGATTGACTTCGCCGGGAACCAAAATATTAGTACGTTTATACGGGAGCATAATACGGTTTCATTGAATACACATCACTTCGAAGTGCATGTACATATAAACTGATTTTAAATACGCCTTGAAATGCTTCAGTGAATTCACTCACACTTACTTTCAAATTGGTACTTTATTTGTCACTTCGGTTAGAAGGAGCATATAAACGACTACATTTATCGATGTGAAATTCAAATCAGCTGTTAAGCTTACAATGATCCAATTTGATCATGTTGAGATAGACTCGAGATACGTTTCGTATATGCTTGATTAATATTATATTCGATGAGCAAGTGTAGACTTTGATACTTACCTTGTTGCAGCCAAGATTCGTATGCGTCTGTAATATAAAAAAAAGCCTCGATCGACAGTCAAGAATTTTTTTAAATGGACTTCCATCTGGTAACTGACATTCAGTGATTTCTTGAGGTATGGAGGGAACTCCGATGAGGTGTTTGAAGCAGAGGAGCCTAGTCCCATCGTAAGGGATAATCGGAAAATCCATACACTCCACCGTCGCGAGGTGAGACCAGCTATAAGGCGGTTTAACAAAACCAAAGAGCCTGGAGCAGCCGGTATTACGTAATTACAAATTTCTTTTAGGGAGCCACTCTGGATCCATCATAAATACAATGGTACGTTTTTTTCGAAATCTTGATTTTCCGAATATCGAATAAATCGGGTTTTTTAATCTCCAAAACCGGTTTTTTACCTAGTTGTAAATTTAAAGAAATACGGCAGCACATCGACTAATTTTACATCTATTGAATTACCATTATATATATTCGAAAACAAAATAATTTGCAGAAAAAAAAGGAATATTTTCTATGTTTCGAAAAATGTCATAAGTGGACAGCAAAACCTTGGAAAATTGTATAACGCCTTTCTGACGGTAAGTCTTTCTAGCTCGCTCAGTAATTTGGTATAATCTCAAGAAGATGATTGCTTTTCCTCGGTTTTTCGTTTTTCGTTTTTATTTTTTGTGTTTGTCTTACTTTTTGTGAGGACTTGAGACCAATTAATGCAAACTCGTCTAAAATTGTGACTCTTGACTATTCGAAACTGATACTGTTCACTGAATTCGGACATTAAACTACATTTTATTTTCAAAAGATTTTTTTCATAGAAATAATTGCATTTATGTACATAGATGTACAATGATGAAGTTTTTTCTTACTTAGAACAAGAACCGGTTTACCCGGTTTTTTCTTGACTTACAAATTAGAAACTGGTTTTTCAAAATGCCATTTTTCGAATAGTTCGAAAACTGGTTTTACAAAAACGTCGAAGCGAGGTTATACTCTTGTCAAGAGATGCTACTTAGAGCTAGGTAAGCATTTCAAAAGCAGACTCCTTTCTCGACGAACAAATTCTTTCGAAATAACTGCTTTAATAGTGGGTACCGACAGAGTGGAATGATAATCTATATGAGCACAAGATACCTCCTGGATGATGATGATTAGGTCGGAAGATCTTTCGACTCGATACCCCAGGGTGGGGAACAAGGGAGTGGCACTCAAGAACACAATGGAAAGCCGAAGTGCAGAAGAAGCTATTTTCATTTGGTATGAGCAATTGGCGTTACCTAGCAAAGAAGGGAGTTAGTTCGTATTTTAACCTAGTTTTCGAAAGAGCTTTAATTCATTTGCGCTTATATATTTGAATACACGCATGTACCTACATACATACTTCTGAATGTACATACATAAGTATGCACTAAGTATATTGAAATATGTAGGCACTTCATTTGTCTGCTTAATTAAAGTGTGGCCGGAATTGTCGTGTCTCTTTGTCGACGCAACATCGAGAGCGCTTGAAATTGAATCTCAGCGTGGGCGTTTCTTCGGTTACAAATAATTTGACACTTATGTTTGCTTATTGTCTCATTAGCGTGAAGTCGAAGTGCCATAAGGCAAGAAACTCTAATTACTGCAATGGAATTTTAAGATTTTCTTTTGACCTAATGCGATTTCCCAATTTGTAAGAATATCTAAGATTCTTAAGAATAAAATTGTATTTAATAAAAGACAAATAAATCCAAAAAGGTAAGGTAAGGTAAGGTAATAAGTAATTTGAATTGTGAAAATTGATACCAAAGCATAGTGCTCCTAATGACTACAAAGTGACTGCTCGATGGACGGATGAAGATGATGGCGAAAGAGGACACGCCTCTACCGGTGCGGTGCATACATTGTTCAATGGAGGCGTTAAAGCGTCAGAAAACCATTTTAAAAGGCATTCATAAAGCGTATGTACACGCAAACCAACACACTACGAATTAATTCAATAGGTTGGTATGCGATTGAATGCAGTCTGTACTCGTCCCAACGGCTGTCAGGCGATGCGAGACGAGGCGACAAGGGCAAGGATCAAGATTGCCAACTCGATTGTGTTGTCACGGATATGCGGATTGGAGTACATTGTACCTATGCATCTATGGATGTATGTATGTGTAGCGTGACACCGTTGGTGACGATGGTGACGATGGTGACGATGGTGCCACTGATAAGCGCCGAAAACGACAAATGACAAAACTGCTTGCCAAACAATGAATATTAAATAGAAATGCAGCAGCCAAAAGCGTTTGTGGTATCGCAAACAATTAGAGAAATACAGATTAAACGAATGCGGAATACCACATACTCGTACATACAAGTAAATACGATACATACATACATACATACATATTTATATATTCCCTTCATTTGCCTGCCTTCAGCCAAGTTGTGCCTCTGTGGTTTCCTCTGTGGTTATGGTGGCGATACATTTTTAGAGATTGTAAAGCGGATTAGGACTACATTAAATAAAAAGGTTTTCAGTTTAAACAACAACAACACACATCAACGCATCATCAAAATTCATGAGCAACCATATTGTGTGTTCATTTACCCACAGATTCACACACATACACATACATATGTACATACATACGAGTACATTCGCACGTTTTTCCTTTTTTGTGGCTTTTGGGTTTAGCTGCAGATTTTCTGATTAAAAACTGCTCAATGGCGCGAATGAATACACCAAAGGCAACTGGGATTTGAAAGACATTCGTATCCGCAAATTATAACATGTTTAAGCGAACGCATGTAAGTATGTATGCTATATACAGTTTCAGCATGTTTTATAGGAAACAGGAAGTATTGCATCTTAGGTTTGGCTAGGTAAATTCAGCAAGACCTAAAAAGTAAGTTTGGATAACAAAAACGACGTGTTTGCATTTGAAACCATTGCCATAATTTAGCAAACTCAGTCCTCCGTTCCAAAGGGACAGTGCCTAATAGTCCAGCAGTCACTTTGTCGAGTTTCAACATACAACCCAAGAGAAAGCGATACTGGCACAATGAACCCCATACCAAATTAAAACAAACAAAAATTTTAAATTGAACAAGGGTCGAGACAGAACTGATTAAAGGGCGTCAAAACTTTCGAACTACCTTTGGAGGACTGCGTGAGGCCGTACAAAATCCTCTTTCTGAGGATAACTTCAGAAATTAACTAACTACTTCAAGAGCCATCTAATACGAGACGTATATGCTTCCGGCAGATCTGCGCTGGCTTGTAATGTCTCATAAAAAGTGTAGCAATCGAGAAGGTAGCGAAGGTGAAAATTTACTAGAGAACCTTGAATATCCTTGGATCGAAGTACGGGAATCGCCTGAGTCTCCCTTAAGTTGATTCTAAACAAGCGACAAAGGCCGTCCAGTGACGTTTACTCAGATAACTTAGCAGCACTCTAAAGCTGCTAATTCTCTAATAAGTAGAAGATGGACCATGCCCCACATAACTTCCTTTTCTAGAGTCCTGGGTGTGCAAACCAAAAATCTAATGGGAATATTTGCTCATCTTTTACACAAATAAGAGTTAAGAGGTTTATATAGACTTACTTTGTATAAAATATTTTGATTTATGATCCTACGTCTAAAGTGAGAGAGTTTTGTTTGTTTCTTTAGTTCCGGCTTTGAACTCTGGAAACCCAAATGAGTGTGGTTCTAAGATACTTGAAATACGCAATTCCACCAGCCTCAACAATTTCAGCGCCATTTCAAATAGGGTTTGAAACGCGCTTTTTTAAATTATATTCTCCGACAGCCAGGCGGCTATAAAAGCCCTATCCAATAGGGTTATCAATTCCAGGCTCGTCAAAGAGGGCTATGACACTTCAGCGGGATTGAAGGCAACGAGGCCGCTGATGAACTGGCCAGAATAGGGTCTTCGTCTGTCTTTATGGGACCGGAACCGTTTTGCGGACTTAGTTGGTCCTCTACAAAATCTTTAATGGGTGGACTCTGAACGCATTAGGTACTGGGCAGAGGCAGGAGGCCTCAGACAGGCCAAATTATTTGGGCATCCTTTTTCCAGAAATGACATAATTCATCTAAATACGAGCAATATAAGGTTGCTTACCGGTTATCTGACTGGTCACAACAATCTACGCCACATGCACCGGATTGGACTCGCCACCGAAACGGACTGCCGTCTTTGTCTTGAGGAGGAGGAGACCTCGGAACACATTTTGTGCGACTGTCCGGCTTTGGCCAGACTGAGAGTTAGATATGCCCCTCAATAGTCGAGTCTGTCAACATTAGGAACTCGTGTACCAAGTTATTATTTGCATTTATTAGAGAAGCCGATAGTATCTTGGGCTGTCAGGGCTTGGAACTAATTGCAGGGATACAAAAGATCTTTTAGGTCGCGGTGTTCCTTGATCCTACTTTACCCTATAACTTAACTAACTAACTAACTAACAAATAGGTTTCTGTCAACAGTTACAAAAAAGGGAATAAATATTAAAAAACATTTTCTTAAATTCATTTAAAAATATTTATGTATGTATGTATGTATATACATAGATACAATTTGAATTTTTCAAAGTTTGTAATTTACATTGTTCACAGAAAATTTGATAAATGAACTACTATGTTGTTTATAAGAAAGCAGCAAGCTTTGGTTGGATTTTTGTAGGCAGCTTTAATTTTAACGGCTACACATCATATTTGTAATTAATTAAATTTCCTACAGGGCAGATATGAATGATCACATGAACAGTGACTTGTAAACGTGCGCAATTGTATTTGTTATTTTTGGCTTTGTTAAGCTAAAGCACTTTTTCATTTCTAATCTGGGTATTGGCCTTGTTTATCCAGCTGTATTCACTTAATGCCCTTAAAAGTATGTAAAAAATTTTAAGCAGATAGAGTCGTAAGTTTATGTATAGGTAAGTGTGTATGTATGTATGCATGTTTGTGAGCTTGTATGCATAAGTCAAGGCAGAGATGCAAATGACAATGACAATGACAATTACTATAGCAATGAGCACTCACAGTAAGGATAATGACATCAAACTAATTCTGCACATCATCGATCTTCTCCGTAAAATCGTAGATTGCTGATTTCTCAAAAATGTATATGCAAATATGAGTATATATGTATGTACATAGAGACTGTAAGATCGCTAGTACGAAAAAATATAGTAAGTAGAAAAAGGATGTATATTTAACAAAAATAAAGCTCATGAACTTTTTTGCGGGAAATGTTAAACAAAATAAGTTTATAACACTTCTTTTCGTTTACATTGAAATTGAAATTGTCTACAGTTACTTCATGGAAGTGATCAGAAAAATTGCAACGACTTTCAAAATGGTTTAATTTGTCCCTTATTTTCACTTATTTATTTTCGAAAATTTTCAATTAAAAAACTGTTTATTATCTTACAAAAATCATAATAAATGGAGGTCAACAAATTGGTATTCAAATTTTATCTCAGAATTGATGGAATTTTTCATGCAAACTAATTTTTTCCGAAAACTTAACAGATTTGTTTAAAGTATCGGAAATGATTACCGCATTCTGTATAGATTTCTTTACTAATTTTCAAAGAAATTCGTATGAAGGATTTGTCATGAGCTCGTAAAAAATATTTTTATTCACAAATATTTCGTGCATCTAAAGATTACTTCAACAATATTATTTTATTTGTGTTCTGAAAGAAAAATTTTAAAGATTTCTTTAGAGATATTTATCCACTTTCTGAAAGAAAAACTTTTAAAAATTCTTTTTGAACAAGCTTTCAAAATTAAAAAAAAATAACCTTAAAAAATTCTCAAAAAAATTTTTTTTAATTTCCTATGAAAAATTGCAGAGCTCAAAAAAGATCATATGTAGAAGGTCTATGGAACAGAAGGTACCGCCACGACACAATCATTTTTATATGGAATTTCACTCTCTCATACATACATATATACATATGTAGATATACATATCGTCGTTCGGATAAATAAATGTCATACATATATGAAAATTTACCCAAATTTTGTTAATAATACAGTTATACTAAACTAATTAAGATATTTTAAATGGCGTTATCCGTTTTCTGACTTCTAATTTAGTTTCCGAGATATTGAGTTAAATTTTGTCGTATGTGCAAAGTCGAAGCGATTTGGTTAATTTTTTTTTTTATATAAATTCCGTGCTTTGAACACTCGGAGACATATTATCAAATGTTCAAATTACCTTGGACAAAATTTTAAAATCGGTAATATTTTGTCATAAAATCTGTAAAAATTGTTTCATATTGTCGCAAGTACCTACATATAATTTATTGTTGTATGTGAAAATATTGCAAATAAAGTTATAATGCAGTTATTCTCCACCTATCAAGCCATTTTAAATAGGGTTCTTCGTTTTTTTCATTTCTTATTTATTTTTCGATATACAAGCTATATAAGTATATAAAAGAGGAGCCTAAAATGTGTGTTCGTTGGTAAGGGGTGTTTGAAGAGATGTGCCGACCGATCTTTTTAAAATTTCTACATGAGATGCCCTTACCTATTGTGGGTGTCGTAACGAAGGTTTGGTGAAAATCGACGCAAAAATGCATGTGGTGTGCGTTTTGCAATGAAGAGGTCTTTCATTATTTTTCCCAAGATGGCGGCGCATCTCTTTAAACGTTTCTGGAGCGTTTTTATCCATGCTTATTCTTCAACTTGAGAGGAATTTGAGAAGCAGGGAATTATACATGTCTCAACTTGCTAACTATGAAAAACATCATAAAAAAAGTGCCTTTTAATAATGTCGATAGGTGGCGCTGGAGTCGAGATATTGCTAAAATCCGTATTTACAGACCAATTTGATTGAAATTCAAAACATTTATTAGGCTGCTAAACATAACTACTTTGTGTGAAAATAGACTCGATAGGTGGCGCTGGAGCCGAGAGTTTTTCTAAAATCCGTATTTACAGCCGGACTCTTTTTCTAAGATGTTCCCCGTAGAACAGCTTACTACTTGCTTATTATATGCTCTTACTGTAAAAATTTTATTAAAATCGGTTAAGTACTTTTGACGCCTATAAAGGACATACATAAACATTTTTTCTATTTTATATACATATAAATGAATTGCCACATGTATGTATGTTACCGCATCACTTGAGAACGGCTGAACCGATTTGGTTGATTTCTTTTTGTTGTGCTCACAGATGCCAAGACTTATCTACCATGTAAATTTTTTACGAATTGTCAATACAACGACTGACTAAAATATGTTTTAGACGGGTTGTCACCTACTTGAAAATTTAAGCTTAAATAAGTTGATAAGATAAACTAAATATTACAATATGGGTGTAAAATGGAAGGTATTTGAGAAATCTTTGACTAAGAAATCTTTTTAAATAGGGCATTTTTCCAGACAAAAATCCTTTAAAGGCGCAGCTAAGCACGCCGGGTATTTGCTAGTTAAGTATAATTTGTATCACATTTTGTCGTATGTCATAAACATTCCTGTTGTCAAATGTAATATACGACAAAATTTTACTAAAAAAAATCCTTCATAAATTCAAAGTTTTTCTGAATAAAATCTTTCATAAATTCAAAAGTAATTAAGAATAAACTATAAAAATAAATTGCAATTGCAATTTTCCAAAAGGCAATTACCGCCTGTCAAAAAATTTCCTGATTTAAATGTAACTTTAAGGCTTAAAAAATCTTATAATGCCACTATACGGTTTTTTTTCCATTCTATTAGAACTTAACTCTGACTACCTATCGTTAGCTAGGTTTAAAGAATAAGCTACAAATTGTACATTTACATTCAACAATAAAATTCCACAGCATTGGTGAAAAAATATACAAACAAATATAAAATTTACATGATTTGTGTTTGAAATACAATAAAATTAAAATTATAATTCCCAATGTCTGTTTCAAAGTAGTGGCAATATAGGGCGTCTGCCGTCGAAAACTGTTTCAGGCAAAAAATTAAAAGTAAAACTACCTCTAAAAATATTTGTATCTTGGGTACCGCCACCTAGCCGTCAAAAGTTGTTAAAGTTTATGTAGAACTTTTGTCAGCGATTTTTGCAGCAAGTTTCTTCATTTAAGAGCACCTGAATAGATGCAATGCGATCAGCAGACGATGGTTTCAAGAATTTTAAAGATTGATCAAGATCTAGAAATAGTATATTGAATTTGCTTGAAGATTAATTATCAAAAACACTCCTTCCACCCCTCGTGGGACCGCCACTGCATAGCACATGTGATTGTCTCGTCGAGCTCATATGTGAATTGCTCACCTTGCGGGAAAAGTAATCGAGGCTCCCATGATTTGGCCAACTCAGCCCAACTGTGCCCAGCTCGTTCCGCGACTGTGACCATAAAGTGTAACGAATAAATTGAATATCTCTATTAAGTGTTTCAAATGCGTGGAAGATTTGGTTGTATGGTTTGAAGTACGAGTATGTATTGATGTTTCGGTGGGAAATTAGAGCGGTAGAATTACCTTTTTTTTTTCAAACATAAGATGAGGGCATATTTATTTACGACTTGTGTGTTCGCTAATCAGCGAAACTACTTATGTCTGAATATTTTATTACTTGTAAATTTGTATGTACACATTTACATTCGACTTTTATACAACCTAGTTATCCGACTTTATGCTTACATGCTATTATGAACGCTTGTAAAATACGAAAATTGAAAAATAGTATTAAATTACCGGAAAGGCGAACGCTGAAGTCAAATCAAAATCATCGCTCTACCGCTGCCAGTAAAGCACGACGAAAAAAAAAATGTATACGTATGTATTTGGCTGTGTGTGTGTGTTAAATGTATGTACGTTTGTACCTAGAAAGTGAATTGAGATTAGTGAGCGAAGGCATGCAGTTAGTGTGGTTCAAAGTTTTATGAAAAAACTTTTGCCAAACTTCACGGAATGAAAGTTCATTAAATAAATAAACTTGTATACGCTCGCCTGAACGCTTTATAAATTGCGGTGCGTCATTCAGACTGCGTTTACACACAGCAACTTTGTTTAATTGAAATTTCTTTTGTGGTTCAATATTTTAATTATGGAAGTACTAAATTTGCTCGAATTTTGGATATGTTGCCGGGAAGGTACTAAAATGTCTTTAAATGCCAAAACAGAATTTTGCGGCGTGTGCTATTGTTTATCACATCATAGCTCGATAAATTTAGGTTATACCAAAAAGAAGTAAGAAAGGCTAAATTCGGTCGAAACCGAATTTTTTACACCCTTGCGATATATTTTATAGTAGGTACTTCCTTTAAATTTTTATTTATTTTAAAAAATTACCGATATAAAACACAAATTCCGTTGTATGGGAGGTGGGCGTGGTTTTGATCCGATTTTAAAAATATTCAAAGATTAGTGATGTCAAGGACAACATGTGTACCAAATTTAGTGACGATACCTCGCACTGTAATTGAGATACAGACATTTTATAATAAGAAGGCGTGGCAAAGTTCCTTTTTTTAAATTTTACAAAAGTCCAGTTTCTTTGTTTAAATATATCAAATTTCACCTATTTTGATCCAATAGATAGTGAACGAAGTTTGAGCATTTTTCAAAAAAACCGTTATATGGGAGATAGGCGTGGTTATCGTTCGATTTCACCCATTTTAAATAGCACAGATGGCCAAAGAGCACTCTACATACCAACTTTCATTAACAAATCTCAATTTTTACTCAAGCTATCGTGTATACGGACGGACAGACGGACGGACGGACATACAGTCAAGGGCGAAATCGATTCCTCTTTTCATTCTGATCGTTTTGAAATGAATAATTGGTTTTCTTTTTATTGCCAAAGAGGGAGATAATTATAAAAAATTAAATTTTGCAAACGTTTGTAAAAAACTAATATCAAAATTAATTAAGTAACGTCCTTAAAAACCTGCAAAAGAGTGTATGTACATTAAAGAATTAATAGAGACATTTTGAAAGAAATTAATTTTTTTTAAATTAATTTAAAGGAAATAATATCTTTCTTTCTTAAATATATCACAATGCATTTTGATTTCTACTACTTCTACTACAAGGGCATCCTGACTATGTACGTGGACGGTTGCGCTTATATTCGAGTGTGAGCAAACGCAGCACCCATCGCCCGGATAACTTTTCATATCCAAACATTCGTGTAAATGTGATTTGCTCGCTCAGTTGTTATGCCTACAGCCTCAGCCACCTCACGCACTTTAATTCAGCGGTGATCCAATGTCATTTCACTGATTTATCGACGATTTCTGGTGTAACGACCTCTTTTGGGCGGCCTGAACGTTCGGCGTCACTTGTGCTGTACACTAGCTTGTACAACGGAACTCAATCAACCACTTCTTAACCATTGAAATAGTATTAATCAAGCCTTTCCTTGGTTTCGGTAATGGTTTTTTTTACACAACAAATATTGCTTAATCAGCACACAAAATTAACTTTTATCTAAACTGAAGAGTATTGGAAAAGTGGGCGTCACACCTTTCATACACATTGAATTTTTGACACTCATAGTATCTATAAAAGAATATGTGACGGGGTACTGAAATTTGATTCGGATGTATAAAAACCAAACCCATGCTTATAGAGAAATCTGGAAATTACTGGAAATGTGGGCGTGGTAACTCGCATACACAATGAGTTTCTGGTACCATATTTCTCTGCAACTATGTGTATTGATTGTGGAGGTTATACCACGCAGGTATAAGTTAGTTATACACCATTTGAGACGTTGCTGCAGCCCTTGGAGATAAATATGTATGTACATAAGCACTTATACGAGTACATATAATGTCAGAATATTTGTGTGATAAGCCGCAGAGATTGCCAATAACTGAGCCGATTCTCGTCGTTTCACACAAATTTATTCGCCCATTTTTGGAAACAAGAACTTCCCTGTCGAAATCTTCAGGAAGCATTTTGGACACACAATGGACTGTAGCTCCTTCAAGCAATGTCTCTTTTTGCAGCTTCTATGGCCAATAGTCGATCGATCTGCCATAACCTGAAGAGGATGAAGTATCGCCGCCATAACGACATATTTCCGTATGCTTCCCTGATGGTGCCATTAAGGAGGCAGTAATAGAAATGCCTTACTTTAAAAATTTTTATAAAGCACACTTTTGGTTCGAGCTTTTACGTTTTTATGTTGTGCCACAAAAGGGGGGGCCTACAATGGTAAGTCGACTCCGAACGACAACTGTATTTTATGTGAACCTTTTTCAAGGCAGAAATACGCTCGGCGGTTTGCAATTGCCTACCGCTATTAGAAAAAAAGGTTTAAACAATTTTAGATTTTCTTCTATATCTGAGAATACACCTATTTTAATCGAAAAATAATTAGAGAATGTTCAAAACGATAAACTTTCGAAACAATAAGCAAGCAAATGAGTTTGATCTTATTTAAAAAGTTGTTAATTACACAGTTGAGCATTATTCTTTGAAGTCTTCTGAAGAAAAGCATCTTTTGCTGATTGAAAAAAAAATTGAATTTCAAGTATTCTATACTACTTCTAAGAGAAAAAAGATTTTATATTAAATTGCATTGGAAACTGCGGGCGCCCTCGTAATATTTTTTGTATTAAAAAATAAATAAAAATAATAAATTGATTATCTTTTTCTATATAAACCGCTCTATGGCATTAAAATTCCGTCTTTATATTTTCTTTGTACCACACTAATGTGCTCACATACATATGTATGTATGTATGTATATATGTAGATATGCACACAAGTACGTGCAAAGTTACTGTCTGGATTTGATTATGAATTAATAAAATTGTTTGCCCGCAGGCGAGATTTGTTTTTCAGTTCCAACTTGCCACATTTATATATGTACATATATACACACATACATACATACATACAAAGAGATAAATGAGTGCGCAACCATGAATTCTGCACGCAAAATCAGTTTAGGCCAACAACGCCGAGTTACGGATTTGCGTGTAGCTAATGTTGATCATCAACCCCCTTTCACGCTTTCATCGCGCATCGCCTGGTCCTCACCGCCGCAATGCTGCACCCCCTTTACAGCGTTTGCCCACAACAATGCAGAAAGCATTTTCACACTGCAGTGTTGAATGAATTTGATGATGTTGATGTTACATTGGCTTTTTGGATTTAGTAAATACAAATCCGCTACATAGAAAACAAAAAGAAAAAAAAAACGAAAATAAAAGAACAGCAACAATAGAGACAGTAAAAGCAAGAAAACAATTTGTGTAACTTGAGGATAGACGCTTTGTACTCTCTTTATTGAAAGATAATTGGGTTCGTTTTGCCAGGAGGTTGATGAACAAGACAAGCGGAAACGTTGTTTTTTTTCGATTTGTTACTCGCTCGTTTCGCTCTGGTTTCGCAAACTTACCAAATTTCAATTGAATTGAAATTCAAATTCACTTAGATAATGTACTTGAACCAATCATCAGATGGGCATGGATGGACGGACGGACCCCTTAGCTTGATGGATTTAGGAAAGTAGAAATCCATATATGTGCGCAAACATACATGCATACATACAAACATATGTACATACATAGGATGGGTCTGTTTACCGAAAAAAGGCCATCTGGGAATAATCGCAAAGTTTACAAACTGACTACATTTGTTTCGGCTGCAATTGCATGTTAATTTGTGGAAATTACTTATGAAATTACATAGCTAAATACGTATACTTCAGTACACACATACGTACATACTATACGTGTGTGTAGTTGCACGTTCCAATTCTTACGGCCAGTTTTTTAGTGAAAGTTGAACTCTGTTTGTCGTTTAAACTAAGCTTAAACTCAGTATGCAGTTTTTCAGTCAACTTTAAACATGGTTTAAACTAAGTTTAAACGGCCGAAATTGCAAGGATAAACTTGTATTTCTTTCTTTTGTTGGAATCAGACACGAAACAACGCGTGCAGAAAACAGCACTCAGACTACATGCCGTCCATTGTACTGTTTTTATGTTCCTTTTAATCTGTTTTAAATCTGCAGCATTTACAAATAAATATTAGCAGATTTAGGGGTGTCAAAGAGCTCAGGTGTTCGTCTCTCAACACGCCGCGACCAAAGGCCTCATACCTAGTTCCTGCAAAGGCGGGGCAGAAGCACAGAAAGTTTTTCGCCGTCTCTTCGTCTTCAGAACAGGATGGGCATATGGAGTTGTCATGTACGCCTATTATTGTCAGGTGTCTATGCCACGTGAAGTGACCGGTCAGCAGTCCAACCAGTTGCCTGCAGTCTCGCCTGTTAAGCGAGAGCAAGTGTTTTGATAGTCCTTCTGAGATTGAAGGTAACATGAGCCTTGCCTATCTGCAACCTCTCGACGCCTCCCGGTCATCGCTGAGCGAAGTATTCACCCAGTTTCTGATGGTGGCATCGATGGCCGAAGGTGGGAGTGCTATAGTTGGTTGCGGGCCGTGGAACACCTGATCCGAGCCAATTTTGGCCAAATCGTCAGATGTCTCATTACCACGTTCTCCCGAGTGACCAGGCAGCCAGAGTAAAGCAAGTTCATTATGTTTACCAACATAGTTCAGTCGGGACTTGCATTGCCGAACTAGTTTGGAAGTAGTTAGAGGGCTGACCAATGCCTTGAGTGCAGCTTGGCTGTCACTGCAGACACATATACTCCTCCCCCTTCACCTATTTTCCACCACGTAGTCCATGGCCTTGATAATTGCAAATACAGCTTGGCTGTCCCTGCATCCACGTATTCTCCGCCCCCTCCACCAATTTTCCACCACGTAGTCCATGGCCTTGAGAATTGTCTTGCAGACCGAGGCATATTCCCCAAGAGAAATGTGAAGCTTATCCTCATTATCTTCTATAAAAACTCCAGATCCTGACAAAGTCAGTTTTGGAGCCATCAGGAAAGATTCGAGAACGAGTAAAACCGGGCTGAGTGTTGGCATTGAACTAGCACTCAGCCTCAGCGAACTCAACGTTATAGAGTCCCGTCATAGCCGCTACTTACAAGCTAACAGTATTATTTATAACAGTATTATGCTTATTCTACGTTTATTCTGATTATTATGTATTTCTTACTTATTCTGCTTCTTATGTATTCTACTTATTATTGCTTATCCATTGATTTCGCAACTCGATAATTGCGAAATCATTGGTTCGGTCACCTCTTGCAATTTCATATGTTAAATTCGGAAAAGTGCAAGGTAAGCAATATTATACTGTTGCCCAGCAGAGTCGATAATGCGCATCCTCAGAGACACTATACAGTGCGCACCGAAGGCGATATTGCTACTGTGGAGCAGAGTATCGAAGAATACCCGAATGGGTCCATCCGCCATCACGCGCAACAATTGTAGCTGTGCCCACCCACTTTATGGAATATTTTGCTGAAGGATCTTAGATTACGGGCTTACAAAATCCAACTCGCTCAAGAATTGAAGTCGAACGACCATTTAGCGCGTCGCACGTTCGGTGAATGGGCCCAAAACGAGATGGCCACCGATCCAGATTTCCACAAGAAAATTTTATTCAGCAATGAAGCTCACTTTTAGTTGAATGGGTACGTTTATAAACAAAATTGTCGCATTTGGAGTGATCTTAATTCACAAGCCGTTGTTGAGACGAGACGCCCTTACATCCTCTTTATGCAGAGGGAATCATTGGTCCATATTTCTTCAAAAATGAAGCCGGCCATAATGTTACAGTCAATGGGGAACGCTATAAAGCCATGATTAATGACTTTCTCGTGCCTGAATTGGATAATTTTGATGTGGACGATCTTTGGTTCCAACGAGACGGCGCTACATACCATACAGCCAACGAAACAATCGATTTATTGAAGGAAACTTTTGCTGGCATACGGCCTCAATTGCTGCAAAAAGTGGTCGAAAATTGGGCCTCTCGGCTGGAATTTATTCGAACCAGCCGCGGCGGTCACTTGCTCGAAACAATTTTTAAAACATAATAACAAACCCTTATCTTTATAATAAAGCTAAATTCTTGGCCATAGCAGTTAAATATATGCCTTTTAATTCTTCTTAAAAACAACATGTCTGAAAAAACAGCCTTATAATGTAAGACTACCCTCCAGGAATTGAAACAAATGTTATAGTAACTTTATATTACATTCAAAAACACTAGTTACCACTACAAAACCGGAGCCATACCAGTAAACAGAACTCGAATTTGTTAAGTACCTTTTTTTATTAAATATAGGAGAATTAGAGCAGTAGAAAAAGAGAATAAGCTGACTACGTCCATTGTTACCCTTTTTATCCATTTTTACTTACTCTTATTAAGATGTATCCGCTAAATCCAGAAACTTCGCGTTCATTTTTATAACCGAGCGTACTTGTACCCAAGGGTATTATAACTTTGTTCGCATAACGGTTGTTTGTAACAGCAAAAAATAATCAAGATAGATATAGACATATATGTATATACTAAAATGATCAGTATGATCAGCCTGAGTGTCTGTCCGTCCGTCCGTCATCTGTCCGTGGTTACAATAACTTGAGTAAAAATTGCGATATCGCAATGAAACTTGGTACATAGATTGCTCTTAGGACAGGGTAGGTTGGTATTGAAAATGGCCAAGATCGGTCAATAACCACGCCAAACTTCCATATAACGGAAGTTTTTGAAAAATGCAAAAACCCCGTTTTTTCGGTATCCAATAAAGCAAATTGAGAGAAATTTGGTTTTTGGAGCGATTTTGAACTAAGAAATTAGGTATTTATGAACTTTTGAAAAATGGGCGTTGCCCCGACCTCTTAGAAAAAAATTGGTGTATCTCAATAACGGTGTAAGGTATTGTCACAAAATTTGGTGAACAAATTTTCCTTTATATTTTTCCTTAAAAATTTTTGAAATCGGACCATAACCTCACCCACCTCCCATATAACGGAAATTTGGAAAATGCAGAAAACTTCGTTTTTCAGAGGAATTTAGCTTTTCTTACTTGTTTCCTTTTAATTTGATGTTTGCTGATTTATGTCATTGCCAACTATGTTGCCACATCTTTGTTTTATGAAGTAAGGATAGTGCACAGTTTTTGGATTGTTATGTATGATGTTTCAGCTTACTAGTAATTAGTTTTTATGCATTTGATAAAAAAGGGGTATTTTTTCGCAATTATCGCAAAGTAGTTATTTAAAACGTAGCTAGTTTTAGCAATTGATATTTTTTATTTCTGCTGGGTAACTTTACGTTTATGAGCATATAATTTTTTACTGGCAAATTCGGTACTGAGAATTCTCAAACAAAAACCATATAAACCCATGTTTGAAACTTTTTTACAACATTTATAACTATTAAACAAATAATTTTTTTTTAATAATTAAACAAAATTTTAAAGATACAATTTTGTATGTAATTTAATTAAATTAAATAGACTGCAAGTTTCAAGTCGCTAAAAACTATCGCGGATTTTTGATAACCTCTTTTTGAGCGTGATTCGAACGTTATATGAAATTAAATGCGACCTACAAAATCTCAAAAATTAGCACTTTATTTACTAAATTTAAGTGGGCTACAAAACTGCATACACAAATATATATTTTATTTCAATAAGAATTTTCACTAAGGTTTTGTTTAATTATATTATTCTTGTATAATGTTTAAATTTATACAAATATACCATGAACCGTGAATTTGTAATTGGTTTTGAGAAAAAAGCGAGTGACGTAGCGCTTTTGACGTTTTTCGTATTGTTTACACTTTATTCTTTGTTTACATAAATATTCGTGGTAATTTGTTTGCAATTGGACTGTTTGCTAACTTCCAATAAATTTTTCTTAAAAAATCTAGTAATAATGACAATTATTCATTTCACTCAATCACAGCACTTTTTCAGTGTTCTTGATTTGTTCTCCTCTATTGCAATTTCGCTTCATTTGACAGCAAACAAATATGGTGTCTTCAATCGCTACGTCACTGCCTGAAAATTACTTTTTTTCTCGCTGCCTATAGCCAGATCTGGTGTAGTTGGTTCTTATATATGAGTATATACATAAATATATTCCGAATTTGTCAATATCAGGATGTGCTATGTGTATGTTAGGGTGCTACGTTTTTGTCTTTTTTATTCTACAAAAATTGCATTTTAGTTCTGGCACACGTCATACATTTATTCTGATCTAAAATTTACATTAAAATGTTAAACTTTTATCTAATTTTTAAAGTACTTTATGTATATTTAAAGGTCGCTACGAGAAAATTTATATATTTAAAAGGATATTATTTTAAGCAATTTTATTAATTTAAAATTAATTTAAATTTTTTTGAAAATGCAATTTCATATTCCATGAAAATTAAAAATCATTGGGGTGCAATGGTGCTTCTGGGTATGCGGTTAAGGGTCCGCTAAAGTTCGCAGCGTCTGTTCACCAGGAGGTGCGGCTGCAAGCGGGCGTCTGTCTTCGAGCAAGTGGCTCGCTATATAAACGAACTCAAAATTTTCACCCCCAGCAATGGGAAGAAAGACAAAGCCTCGGATGAGATCCCCCTTTTTTTAATGACGACCACAGCAAATGTTTAAAAGACAATGATTTGAGGGCATGCACCTGGAATGTCCGGACCCTTAATTGGGAAGGTGCCTCTGCCCGGCTGGTTGATGTCCTCAGCAGAGCAAAGGCTGACATCACCGCCTTCCAAGAGATGCGATGTGCGGGGCAAGGAAAAAAAAAGCGATAGTCCCTCGTTACATCTACTACAGCCAGGTAAAGGACCGCAATTTCGGTGTGGGATTTGTGGAGGGGGAGAGACTGCGCCGCAATGTCTGAATTTGGTATCCCCGCAAAACTTATACGGCTATGTATGTTAAATGACGTTGAGCAACACCACCAGCTCCGTCAGAATTAGGAAGGACCTCTCCGAGCCGTTTGATACCAAACGAGGATTTAGACAGGGTGACTCTTTGTCGTGCGATTTATTTAACCTTAAGCTGGAGAAGATAATTCGAGCCGCAGAACTAAATCGGTCAGGCACCATCTTTTATAAGAGTGTACAATTGCTGGCGTACGCCGATGACATTGACATCATCGGTCTTAACAACCGCGCAGTTAGTTCTGCCTTCTCCGAACTGGATAGAGAAGCGAAGCGAATGAGTCTGGAGATGAACGAGGGCAAGACGAAGTATCTCCTGTCATCAAAAAAACAGTCGGCACATTCACGACTGGGATCAAACATCATTGTTGACAGTTATAACTTTGAAAAAGTAGAGAACTTCGTTTACTTAGGAACCAGCATTAACACCAATAACTGCGGTAGCCTTGAAATCCAACGCAGAATCTCTCCTGCCAACAAGCGCTACTTCGGACTGAGTAGGCAACTGCACAGTAAAGTCCTCTCTCGACGGACAAAAACCACACTCTATAAGTCTCTCATCATGCCCGTCCTATTGTATGGCGCAGAAGCATGGACGATGACAACATCAGATGAGAGGGCTCTTGGAGTGTTCGAGAGAAAGATTCTTCGAAAGATTTATGGATCTTTGCGTCGGCGAATACCGCGTACGATGGAACGATGAGCTGTACAAGGACGTAGACATAGTGCAGCGGATTAAGAACCAGCGGGTGGTAGCAGAGGAAAAGCAAGACCTCATCTGCGTTGGAAGGACCAAGTGGAAAAAGACTTGGCTATACTTGTAACAAGTAAGGAAAGCTAAATTCGGGCGAAACGGAATTTTATATACCCTCGCGATGTATTTTTGTACGGGCGGTATCCATAATTTTATAAAAACCCCGTTTCTTTGTTTCAAATCGCAGCTAGTATTAAACTTTACTCAATTTCTTTCAATAAATACTGAAAAACGAAGTTTTTTGCATTTATCAAAATTCCCGTTATATGGAAGTTGGGTGTGGTTATGGTCTGATTTCAAAAACTATTGACGTGATGCTAGTGATATCAAGGGAAAAATTTATACCAAATTTTGTGACGATACCTAACACAGTTATTGAGATATGTAAACTTTTTCATAAGTGGGCGTGGCAACGTGGGAGGTGAGCGTGGTTATTGACCGATCTTGACCATTTTCATTAATACCAACCTACCCTGTCCAAAGAGCAATTTATGTCTCAGATAGATATCTCAATTTTTACTCAAGTTATTGTAACCACGGACAGACGGACGGACAGACAGTCAGGGCTAAAGCGATTCCTCTTTTTATTTTGATCATTTTAGTATATATAGTCTATATCTATCTCGATTATTTTTTGCTGTTAAAAACAACCGTTATGCGAACAAGTGCGCTTATACGGGTACTGGTATCAAAATTGGCAAAATCAATGGTAATTTGTAGCTACTTCAAACTTGCACTTTGAAATTGAACGGGTTAAAAAACTGGGTACTCAGAATTATAAAACATTATTTTTTAAAATCGTTAATTTGTAATAAGCATACTTTTTTAAAATGATTTAAAAAAATAATTTACGTTCGTTATGAGGCTATTTTTCGAAAATTTATAAATAAGTAGCACACTAATGTTCATATGTACATACGAGTGGTTACGAGATCTCGCAGGGCTTAGCTAAACATTAAACATTCACTTTCATACATAAAAAGGTACGGTTTTAATCTCTTTTTTCAAATCTACTATATTTTTAACTATACTTCGAAAAGTTGGAAAATTGTGACAGTGGTATTCATTCCAAAGTCAGGAAGAAAATGTCACAATTCTGCGGAAGATATTAGACCATAAATCTTATCTGATTTTTACTGAAAACAGTTTAAAGGTGACTAGATACGAATATGTAAGATCGATATTGGAAGAAGCGAAACTCTCAAAACTACATCTTGCATTGCTTTAGTATACAAGCAAGGGTTGATATCAATGCTTAAGAGAGTTAATATAAACAAATGATAAATGTCAATAATATTCAAGTATAAAAGCTTTAAATATCGCCTTTATGTAATACTGATATTTGCATTTCTTGTTGAGCTTTCAATTGTTATGATTTTTTGAAATATCTCTGCTCGTTGAAAATTTGAATTAAAAAAGCAAATTTATAAAAGTTCAAATCATGCTGCACACGAAATTTGCTCAATTTTGTTTTGGTTTGTCGCACGGTATGATATAAAAAATAATTTACTGTACTTAAATACTGAATTACATAAAGGTTTTACTTTAAAATTATTTTTTGTAGGTATTTTTCCATCAATCGCCGAATTTATAGAATTTATTTAAAGATAATTTTACATTGATTTATATAACAATAAATTAAGAGAATAAAATGAACTTGTGCATTTGAAAAAGATTAAAAAAATTCAGTAACAAATTATGATATTTTCAATTTTCAAACACTTTAGGATTCGCTAGGTACGAAAAAATTTAGCATTGTATATACTTCAAACCTCTTGTTAATAGACACCAAAATGTATGGACTTAAAAAAGAAATTTGCGGCTATTCTTATGTAAGTAGATCCCTTTAAAATTTTCTGCATACACGGAGTTTGTTAATTTTGTATCTGCTTTTTTGATGATTTTTAATATAAATCTTTTTTAAAAATTGTATATGCGGCATAATGAAAACTTGTAGATAACTTTGTTTATGATGTTTGAATACAAATATTCAGGCCTGGCTGGCCTGACCTTTTTTTCGCCAAATATATGTATTTGAAGCACGTTGGAATTTTAAATATTTTGAGACATTTCGTTGACGAATTCTACCTGCAAGGTTTGTGCGAAATCCAATCAAATCAGCTCAAAACACAGGAGTAAGCTTACATTAATTCACATAGAGTTGAAAAATGGTAAGAATGTGAGTAACGCTATTATAAATGAAACAGAATAAGGGTTCTATATCCATCTCACATGTGCAAGAAATTTAATTTAAGTTCACAGGTCACATGCATACACATGTACATATATATGTAAATATTTATGCATGCATAGGGCGTTTTTTAGTTTTTTTGCCAAACGGTACTAAAAAGATTAAATTCTTTAAGTACTATTTGTAACGTAAAAGGCATAACTAGATAATAACTAAATCGGAATATATGTACATACATATTTTTAATAAATTTATTAAATGGTTTGGTTTTATTTTATATTATAAGTTTTATAATAATAACAAGAGCGACTCTCTCTCTTTTGAAAGTCTTTCCCATTAACATACTTATAAGTACTATGTTCACTCTGTGGCATAAACTCGAGTTAAAGGTTTCGTGTTTAGAAACAACTGTTCGGCGTTCACGTAATGTTTGTCCCACAAATGTAGAGTTTAGTTTGACATTTGTTTATTAACTTTCTCTTTTGTGAACTGTGCCATAACAGTCAACAATGCGGCCAGGTTCACTATATTAAATGTGCATGCTAAGCATTAAGTAAATCGTAGAAATTTGTAGACGAAACAACTCAATCTGTTATCAGTCAACTTCTATTAAATTCGTTCTCTGTTTATAAATAATCGGAAAAGGTAAGCTCAAAAAAACTCACCAAAATTTTAGTGATGATAGCGCAGCTCTGTGTTGGCAAAATTTAAAAGGCGCGCGATGATAGGCCAACCCGGAACAAAAGGGGTTGGTGGATGAAAAAAAAAAACAAATATCTATTTTTCATAAATATGTTCGTGTGTGTATTCATGCAGATGCAATTAAAAATGAGCCTCTGCTCTGAAAAACTAAGGTGCGTGTATGTACATACATATGTACATACATACATATGTGAATATGTTATGAACGTACGATGACACTGATTGTAAAAGGTGTTAATGGCTTCATCGGAAAATGAATAATTCCCTTCAGACAAAGTTGGTGAGACTCATTTTTATTGTTGTTTCCATGCATTAGTAAAATTTTGTAAATATTTGGAAGAAAATAATACTTTAAAGCGTGCTAAGCCGACTGACGGCTGTAGTTATTGTAGAATTCAAACATAATCCGCTCTCATCCCAACGGCATGTACCCACATACATATGTATATGTATATATGTATATGTATATACATATGTACCTATGTACGAGTATGTACGTATGCTTTTCATACGAATATGTATGAATATATTGTCAAACCGATATGTGTATTATTGGTGCCTATTATTTGACTAAACGCAACTTTGTTCAGTCAGACGTGTTGGTTTTATGGCACATTATCCCTTAAATCGAAATCATACCACAAACAAATAAATCGGTGAGCGCAACAATGAAATGGACCCCTCACCAAAGCACCAAAAAAAAAAAAAACACAAATTCACAACCTCATTCAAATACATACATTTGCCCATATTTAGCTAGCTAGCGAGGATCAACACTACGCACTCACACATTTAACTGCCCACAGGTAAGGCCACTGCACACATACAAACATAGCCAGTGAATTCCGTTCGATACTTACCAAATCCTGTACGCTTAAAAGAAGCTGCAAAGCAATCAATGCTAAGTGTATTTGTATCTTATAACAGGACTCTTTGTGACACAAAGCAATTACCCGGCAATAGCGAATTGGACTTTTGTTGAAATGTCATTAAATACACACGCACCGATTACGCTGGCAGAGCATGAAACTGGCAGAAATGTTTATTGTAAATTGGCCGACATACTTACATATCTACTTTCACACATGTTTGTTTAATTTAATAGCAGCGGTTAGATTCGATAAGTTTTAAAAATTGATTTTCCTTTTATGTGCTGTTCATCAAAATTTCAAAATATTTTTGCAAACTCTTTGGTCAATTTACGAGTATGCAATTTTATAGCCCGTTTACTTTTAATAAAATATGTAATGCGCCAATTTAAAGGGATACGCCTTATGATGGCGTCTAATTTCATTTCAAAAATCCGTGGTATTTCGGAGCCACTAGAAACTTGCACTAAAATTAAATGAGCTATCTATCTGCATACCCCAAAAAATTCTAAAAAAATATTTTTTAAAAATTCGAAATTTTGATGAAATTTTTATAAATGTTTTCCACATTTTTTATTACATTTAAAACATTGTTTTCAATGGGTGAAAGTGGTAAGCACGTCTAATAAATACTTAAAATCTTCCGTATTAACCCCGTAATATTTCCAAAACCTGTAAAATTGATAGATTTTGTCAAATTACTATATAATTTGGAAAATATTTCATTATTTTACATTACAAGTATACAAATTTCAGCATTGTAATTTACATGTTTGAAATTTGCCAGTTGTTCCGAAGCGAAATTTTTTTAGGTGAAACTCGCAAAATGGTTATTTTTTTTTTAGCAAAACTCACTGATGTTTTGCTAGAGATCTAACTTTAAAAATAACTCCATTTTACCGAGGAAATTATCCAATTTCCATGGTTTAAACTAGAAAGCTTGGTAGGTGGCCCTGGAGTCAAATTATTGAGCACAGTCGTATTTATAAACCGATTGTGTTCAAAATCAAAATTCTTATTTTGTTTCATACATACAATGAATTTATAATTACTTTAAACTCAGATGAAGCTCAAGCCTTACAAATTGAGACTATAAGGGCCAGTTTTTCAGTGCAAGTTGAACTCTGTATCTCGTTTAAACTAAGTTTAAACTCAGTATGCAGTTTTTCAGTCAACTTTAAACGGAGTTACAACAAATTTAATTGAGAGCAAGGAAACAAAGTTTAAATTTACACTGACTTTAAATGAACTTAGTTTAAACTGAGTTTAAACCAGCACTGAAAAACTGGCCCTAAGTTAAACAAATTTTACATTTCTTCCTTTTTTGATTTTTCCATTTTTACCAACAGATCTGATGGAAAATCAATGCGCTGCAAATGCAGTTCTAAGACTGCAGTAAAAAAATTCTGAAAAATTCAAAGAAGCACATTAAAGCCCACTTTCAACAATAGCTATCATAGAGAGATCATGATCAAAAGAAGTCCCCCACCACAAAATCATCAGATTCAATTCGGTTCGATTCAAGATCGATTAAAGGGCTGTTGGAGGTGTACACCCTGAGCAGCTAGGATTTGCATCGTTTTATCGAATCCCATTCTATTGATATGTCTTTCAAATCGAACTGGCGGCTGTACAAGAAGATTTAAACAGCCAACGCTTGTTGGCTATCCGGCAGTAAGCCGAGCTGAGTAATTTAGTTTATGCTTGACAGCCATTGAAAGCAGATGACGTCTTGACTTTTAACAAAGATGAAAAAAAGAAAATTTCGTGTGCTGACTAAGCAATATTTTTTTGCGTAAAAATATCATCACCTAATACAAGGAAAAGCTTGATAAATACTATGGGACACTGCACCATCAATTTTAGCACGAATGACGCCAAACGTTCAAGTCGCCTAAAAGTGGTGGTTACACCAGAAATTTAATATGAAAAACCTATTCGCGCAATGGGTGCCGCGATTGCTCACACTCGACCATAAGCGCAACCTTGGGAGCAATTCAAAACCGTGGCATAAATCCATGAATATGCTACCTCATCCAGCATATTCTTCAGATTTAGCCCCATACAACTATATCTCATTTCCAAACTTGAAGAAATGGCTGCGTGGTAAGAGGTTTGGGTCAAATGAAGAGGTCATCACATGAACAAACGCCTATTTTGGGAGTTTTGAGAAAAGTTATTATTTGAAAGTATTAAAAAAAATTTAAAACGCTGGACAAAGAGTATAAAGAGAGTTAAAATGAGTTTGATTATGTTGACAAAAAAGAACTCTTTTTTTTCCGAAAAAATATATTTTATTCAAAAAGTCACAGCCCTCGTACCACGAAACAAAAAAGCAGACAAGCTCGCAAGAAATGGTACTTCCGCAGTAATTAAAAATGGCAATGCAAGCTGCTCGCTTGCTACAAGCTCGGGATTTGGGATTTTTTTCTAAGATAAATCACGGAAAAAATGTGATAACTCCGAGAACTTGTGTCTTTTAAGGGGGATTTATATCTTGTGAGATCTAAAAAATCGCTTTTTTATTTTTTTGCATATTCAGACAGATACATGTTTCAAGAATACGCTCTCAATATTTTAAATCTTTTAAATTACGAAAGTTATCGGCCGTTTGGTGGAGCGGTGTCAAGCGCGCTGGTCCGCCGCGGCCTGAAAAGGATGAAAGCGGCTTGTACGCACCGGGCATAGCAGACTAGCCGTAAGTGTCGAGATTTTATGAATTACCATTCATTTTGCAAATTTGATGACAGATTCGTAATCAGCGACCCCAGAAAGATGAAATAAGATGAATACATTAATTGAGATCCCTGGAATTCTACATAAAGTTTTGCATTTCACGTTTTTCGTGTTGGTGGAAGTCTTAGAAGGCGCAAAAATTGAGCAATCGCCATGGAATTTTGTACACATGATCAGGAGTTTATGCATCCGTGGTACTAGAATAGAAAATAATTAGTAAAAAAAAGGGGCCAAAAATCGACGTTCTCTTCCAAAAGATCATCAGATAAACTTTTTCCGACAACTGTGCGAAAATATCATCCGTTTACATATTATACTTTCAGAGGAAAAAATTCCCGAAAAAGCAGCAGGTTTTCGGGCCAACAAGGTAGAAAACCCTCTTAATAGGTCGGAATGCTGAAAGGTTGTTTCAGACTGCATACATACATACATACATACATTGGTAGATAGTATGTGCTCTCAAATGCATTTTTTTTTTTGCTTAACCCTCTAATGCCTTATTTTTTGATTGGCCTCAAAAAAATATTTTAGGCTAATTTTGGGGTGCAAAAAACGAATCTGAAGTCCGTTTGTGAATATGAGCAAGAGTTCCTGATACAGGTAAAAACGTGTAGACCGCCTTGAGGCGGACCTGGGCATTTGCACGTCAAATGAAACAATATATACGAATGTTATTATGCGTGTAATTTATTGAAAGAATTCGTGCCTGTATACAATAAAAAATGAATTAAGGGTTGTGAAAATTAAAAAAACATTTGTTTGTTGCTGTGTTGCATTTCTCGCAAAAACACTGAGTTTCGGATTTGCAACCAGCCATTTTGCACATTTTTTACCTGTTCTCTCCAAAACAGTACACCAGTGGCCCATTTGGTCGTACCGAATATTATCGGTTGGGAGATACGCTCTTTTTGGCTTTGGAGGAGGAGTAGCAGATTTAGGTCGTCCACGTTTCCCTGGTGCTGGTTTGCTCAGTAAGCACAGTGTTTCTGCTACTTCTGTTCTAAAATCTGGTAGTGGACATTTGATTTGATTATGAGGCAGACGATGATATAGAATATCGGCATTGACCATAGCGACATCCAACAGGTGAAAAAACTCGATTTGTCCATTTTCTTGTTTTTATTGGAATTTTGTACCTTCCAATCAAACCATCAAGCAAGTCAACACCCCCCATATGTTTATTGTATTCTCGTATAATAGTAGGACAACTAATTTCAACATTTTGTTTCTTCTTCTTGTCCCAACGTGATACAGTCGATACTGAATTTTCAATATTGTTTGATAAAAAGTAGCCAATGCCAACGTAGGAAGAAACAAGACGTACAGTCTTTGTATCCCGCCACAAGACATTTACAAGGTCGACACCAAAGGCTGTTCCAACATACTCCTCTGAATACCCTCTCTCAACTTTTTTTGCATCAAGGACCGCATCAACCGACAATTTTATATTAGGGACTCTGTTTGGTCTAACAGTTCCCAAGCTATGTATACCGCGACTTTTCAAATAAACCACTAGGCCAAGAGATGTGTAAAAGTTATCAAAATAAACAATGTGATTTAGGTCATCTGAAATGCGTTTTGCTAGTTGGACTACAACATTCGAAGCTGCTCCGAGATCTGGACAATTATCAAAAATAACATTATCTCCTGCTCCAGAATAAATTTCGAATGAGTAGCAAAATCCCGACCAATCACACAAAGCAAACAGTTTTGTTCCCCATTTATGAGGCTTTGCTGGCATATATTGCCGCGTTGACATGAAAAATAAAATACCAATGAATGTGCACAATTCCATTTCATCGGTTGTAAACGTGCTAGAAATATCCAGCTGCCGTGCGTACAAATTCATCTGAGTAGCCAAATTCTATAAAATAGAAGAAACAAAACAACGAGGATAATGAACAATGAAGATGAGAATAAGTTACCTTCAAGAAATTATCAGTAATAAAATAGGTTAGACAATCATACGGAGTTTTCAATGAATGAAACTGTACTGCTAAACACTTCTCACCGCGAAAAACTATTTCATTTACATGAAGTTGGAAAGGTTTCTGTCTCCATATAATGCTTTTTAATTCTTTTGAATCATTTCTTATTTCACTGGAAATCCCAGTAAAAGTGCAAGATGTTGAACGAGTTTTTGATTTATGACGTCTTATTGGTGGCAACACAGGTTCAGCAGACGTAGAAGGAAGACTTGGTTCAAATTCCGAAACGTTAGATAAATTAATTGACAAATTGATAGCATTTGTCAGCACTTCCGTCGAATCGAGCAAACGATCAATTTCTCTTTCATCTGCCGGGGCAAACAAAATCTGGATCATCAAACTCATCGCCGTCAAAATCCCCTTCACTTTCATCGGCACTGTTTTCATCATCCTCAACAATGTTCTCCAAAAAGCCAGCAATATCCTCATCTGTCATATTAGAGAGCTTCTTAGGGTTTCTCTTCTCCATTTTCACTTGTTTTTTGTAAACACTGTAATATAACTAGCTTGCAAATATATTTTACTCCGTAAATGCCCAAGTCCGCCTGTAGGCGGGCTTAGCAAAAAGCTCATTACAATCATACACAAGAATATTTCTTAGGTATTTTAACGCACACTTCTAAAACATATAATCCATTACTTACCAATATTTTTTCAACTTGATAGAAGCCTTCAAAACACCTTTTTTATGAAAACAAAAATCACACAACTTGCAAAAACATTAATTTTCGCGAAATGCACTCAATTTCAACTTTGATCAACTTTATCTGTCAAACCAATGAGAGTGTTGCCATCTGACTTGTACTAAGTTTTTAGGCAATGACCTAATTTATGCTTTAAATGAAAGATCATGTAAATATTACAGGAATTATATATTTAAAAGCAGTTTTCGTGAAGCCCGTCTTGAGGCAGGCATGGGCATTAGAGGGTTAAACTGTGTGTATGTTTGTTCATAAATGTATTTATATGTTTGTACGTACATATGTATGTGAGAAAAGTAATCAACCCATAGGTGACCTTCTCTGCAAGTGACATAATACGCAGCTGGCCCACACAATAATGTGTATATTCTAGTCGCAAGTATGTATGTACATACATATGTATGTGTTGTTGTTGTTGTTGTCGTCGACCACTACCGAAATTGATATATTTGCCTGCAAAATCTCTAAATCCGCATTAAGGAAGCATTTAGTCTTTTGCACAAGCAAAGTGATAATCGCAAAGTAGGTAATGATGATGTTGTGATGCCATGACTTGCGGGGGGATAATGCATTGAACTGCAATCGGTTTTGGTATGTTCATATGTATGTATGTATTCTTATATTATGTATGTATGAGTGTGATGTTTACGGAAGTACTCGTTAATCTGTTCTTAAAAACTATTTGCGGTTTCAGTCAAATCATTATTGCTTTTCATTCTGCCCAAACGTCTTTTGTCTAGATGTGTAAACATACGCACACATACAAACACATGCATTAACGTCCCAGTATACACATTCATAACGTCCCAGTCGGAATGTATCGGATTAACATAGGTATTGCACATACCAGTACGTAACTTTTTTCACGGTGATGCCCTAGGACAATCCCGGGATCCCGAATTTCAGGAAGTTTTGATTCATAATTTTTAATTTGTCAAAAAAAATTGTACACTTCTGTAATCGTCCTATTATAGTAGAATTCAAAATAACATTATAACAAAGAAAAACACTTTCTTGTAGTTCATGTACCTATGTTTATATTTATTGGTCTTTTCAATTCCAAAAAAAAAATTACGTAAAATTTGTCCAACATACAAATTAATTTATTCTTCAAGTAAAGCAGCAAATTCATGTAACGTAAAAATATTTTTAATCACTGTTTGATATCAACATTAACAGCCCGATTGTGCTTCTAGATAAATCATCGTTGATTTGCACATATTCAAAATTTAAAATTTACCAAGTTTTATGGACTTATCTTATATTAATTCCCGAATTCTGTAACTAAGTCTCAGCTCAAGTCTCAGAGATTATTGCTTTTTCTCGCTTCCACGTTTATTTCTCTTGTTTTTATTATAATTTTTTGTGACCTGCACATCACTAGGTAACTATCTAGAGACTTTATTTTGAGACAAGAGGCTTTATTTTGAAACCAGAGAATTTTAGACCAGAATTGTGACTTTTGTCTATATTAGAGACTGACTCTGCTTACTGAATACGGAGGCAAATATATACATATAACTAGTCGCCAAGAAAAAATAAATAAAAATTAGTTAAAAAAGAGGAACATGAAAGTGAATTAAGACAAAAAAAAAGTTATAAACTCAAATACTTGCACCTACATCCGGCATAAATATTTACAAAAATGTGCGTATTTTCTTACCATCAAAGTCAACGAGAGTATTAGCGGTATTCACAAACTTACGAAGGTAGCTTGGCATGCATGAAAAAGGGCAGAAAAGCTCAAACAAATAACTTCAGCTTAAGCTTAGGGTCTTGAAAAAAAGGCTGGGCTTATTACCTTCTGGAAGTGCTTATCGATTTACCAAAATGCCAATTTGCATAAACTTAATATGCACTCTGAAGATTTTTGAGATTTTTCAAGCGATTTTATGTATAAAAAATGTATGAGTGTTATAATAATTTTACAGAGTTTCTTCAAAAGGCTCTCGGAATGACGTCATACAAAAGCCCATCTGGCAGCCCTTCTATAATAATAATAATAATTTCGCGCTTACACTATATAGCTTAGTGTTTGACCGAGCTTCTCCTACCATTTGTAGTGTGCGTCTTTATATTCTAACACAAATGGAGGGACCTACAGATTTGTGTCGACTCCGAACGGCAGATGTACTATTTAATGAGAAGCTTTTTCATGGCAGAAATACCCTCGGAGGTTTGCCATTGCCTGCCGAGGGGTGACCGCTATTAAAAAAAAACTTTTTCTATGATTAAGATTGTGCTTGCTCTGACTGAGATTCGAACCTCGAACTCAGCGGCATATCGAGTTATAGCACGCACTGCTACCAACTCGACCATAGCGACCACCAGCGGGTAGAGAAAAATGATGGCCTCTCGTCCCTGAGGAAGACTCTTGGAATCGCTTTTAGCTCCTGAAATTATCTTCTCGGATATATGTACATACATATGTATGTATGTACTTACATAAATACACATACAAACATACATGTATGCATACATACATATACCATTTTCGAGACGAGTAAAATTTACAACAGCAGTGTGTTTGACTGGCGCAGTGAGAGTGATTGTAATATGCACTGCTACTTGTTTTTGTTGGCGACACTGCCACAAAAGCCGAGCAAATCAACGACGATAAAAAAAACTGCGCCATCAAATGGATCCTCTCCTTCCTCAAAAAGGGGAAAAAACAAAACTTTATAGGAAGGGCGTGTCGAATTGTATAAAAGCTTGAAATGGTGGCACATTACTGCCAATGGCGCTGCTGCTGCTATCCGTTATTAACGGCCGGTATATAAATATTTATTTATATACTTACTTTTACATATATGTATCTACATATATCTACTCACATATTTACATAAGCATAAATATACCTTTGAGTGTCTGTAAGTAAATATGATTGTGAAAGAGTGTTTCATCCATTCCATATGTTGCCGTTTACCAGTTGCCAGTGGAACAACAAAAGCCATTGAAACTCAACTTCCTAATGCGAACCGCAAGTGGCCGCAGGCAAGCCTTCAACTTTTATGTATAGGTACTTACGAGTATGTGCAGATGTACATAAGTATTTTCTGTTATTTAAAGAACCCTTACATCCATAACCCTTTCGGCAATTTGACGAGTGCTCTGAAATAAACCCTTTCGATTATTTCTTTCGCTTCAAGACCAACTAAAGTCCCAAAACCGTAACCCAACATACCTGAAATCCTCACAACTGAACCCAGCTTACCTTAGCTCACAATGCCTAAAGTAATGTTACATTATGGTGTGTTACGTTATGTTAGGTTTTTAATGTTATGCTATGTTATGATTCACTTGAGGTTTAACTGAGCAGGACGAATGAGAGGTAGTAAGTGGTGTCAACGCAATTGATTTGGGTCGATAACAACTGCTTCTTTTTCTCACCATAAGTATCTAAATTCGCAAGACCTAAACTCGCCACCCAAACTTACGCTAACTTAACTCGCCGCGGCTAAACCTTCCACCTCCTGAACACATAACACCTGATAAATATACCTCACCTAAACACACCACATATAAACGCACCTCACCTAAACCCACCGCACCCTAAACCCGCCATACTTAGACTCAACACGTCTAATATATACATAATTATTATTTTCTAATTTTTAATAAAAAATAAAAAAATTTATTTTTATTTTTGAGCTATAAAATAACGCTCAAGAAAAGGTTTTGATTTTTGATCAAAAATAAATAATCAAAAAAGTATAGTTATTTCCGATAAAAAAATTACAACTCATAAAATAAAGATTATTTCTACTCAATAAACAGCAACTCACAAAATAGGCATTATTTCAAAGCAAAAAATTAACACACGGAAAATGAGTTTTACTTTTTATTAAACAAATTTTGATCAATACGAGTATGTAATACTATATACTATATTTACTATATTTATTTCTGAAAAAAAAAATTTAACTCAAAAAATTATTATCATTTTTGATCGAAATTAAAAAAAAAACTCATAATCGTTACGGTCCCTGATTTCGATACCAAGCCCTACTACCTATTTGTTATATTATTTTATATTATGTCAAGTCCAGCAGATCGTAATCATAAATTATGTATCAGAATAATGAAACGATTATGGAACAAATCAAAAGAAGTTGCACTTCCATAGGCATGCTATAATCCAAAAGTAAATATCAGTTTGGAGTAATTTTCGAAAAGTAACTGAAAAATAAATTTGGTCGACTACGCGTTTTTTTTTTGTGTACTATATAAAAAATTTGATTTCTTTCAGAGCTCCGGATTCGTAGTAGATACGTACTTAGATTCGAATTTCAGCAAAAGGTTGCACAATTGCGGCCGCCGATACCAAGTGTGTATACATACATAGGTGCATTCCCTGAATGCCACTTAGTATCTCAACCGGTACTTGTGAAATTTAAAATCACCTCTTAGATTATGGAAATCCTCCGAGCTTATATCTGCATTTAAAGATCCAAAATAATCCGCCCTTCGTAGTCGATGGTAGGCGTAACATGAAAAGTCTTGATTTGAGACGCACACGACTAATGGTAAGTGAAGCTCGGCTAAACATCGAGCTACCTAAATACATACATACATATGTACATGTATTATCATTAAATCTGAAACATACATATGTATTTATGTAGAAATGTATGTACCTTGTAGTCAAATGTAATAGTTACACACTTCAATTTTAGTTACATAAATATGTAAATATGTTTTTATTTGAAATCTATCTGAAAGTTAGCAAAGAATTTGAATAAAAATACATACAATACATGCATACATACATACATACATATTTTTGTACATATCTTGTATTTAAGTAGATATGTACTAACTTGTGTAAATCGTATTCATCGCTTAATACAAACATATACCTACACGTATATTTATAATGTATGTATATCTTTACTTGTACTCGTATGTGCCGATACTGGTACATAAATATGTATACATATAAATATATGCATTCAGCAACAAAGCATAAAGTGAGTGAAGGAGACAACTCTATTGTTTGGATGATGTACATGCATACATATGTATATACATACATACATATCTATAAAATAGACACTGTTTTTGTACCTTTGCCCATTGATTTGCCTGAAACGATGTGTAAGTGGGTGGATGAATAACTAACTAGTAAATGGTTGTGTCCGAAACGATGGTTCATTGTGGGTTGGTTCGTGGATTATCGGGTGAAAAGAGTTTTATTACGTTAAGATGAGCGTTTACTGTTTTACTTAACACTTTTCACTTGAAGACGTTAATAGTATTTAGAATTGGGTTATATTTTATAAGTGAAACCGAATGGCCAAAATCTTTGGAAAATAATTGCACTCACCAGCAAAATATGCATAGCAAACTCATGTTGAGCGTCCTGAAATTGGACTCAGAATAACAGAATTAAAAACAAATTCCATATTTTTTTATAGAGAATATCTATGGCAGCGATTTATATACACACATACAATGTTGGAAAAATTAATAGGAACATTCCCTTATAACTCTTTACTATTCTATAATTTTGTATATTTTTGTGTTATTTTTTTTGGAAACAACTGTAAAGTTAACGTTACTTTATTCAATAAGAATTTGAAGCATAGTAGGCGACACAGTTTTGATAAATTGTGTTTTAAACCTTATGGACATGTTCTTGAATGGAAAAAATAATAGGGACAGGATCAGTTTTATCGTTCGCGTAAAACATTGGCGAAATTTCCGAGACAGTTTTTTATTAACTCATAATGATTTGCTGTGATATCTATAAAAATTCGAAGTATCATAGAATAATAAACTGTAATGGGTCCCGCCAAACATTGCACGGAAGTCGAAAGAAAATCCATACAAAAACTAAAAAAAAGAAAAATCCATAGAGGTAATAAGGGCCCGTTTCTGTCCTTCAATGATATCAAAGAACGATTAAATGCTCCAGTTACTAGCCGGACTATTCGCAACAGACTACGAGAAGCATGATGCAATGGCAGTGGTGCCAAAAAAAAATGAATCGTGTTTGAGCAAAAAGGACGTAAATCAACGTTTGGAGTACCCGCAGAGGCAATCGTTTCGTGAAAACTGCAAAAACGTTCTTTAATCTGATGAGACCAATGTACATTTATTCGGTTCCGATGGTAGAATGTTCGTTCGATGTCCACAGAACGCTGAATTGAACCCCGCAGGTCACAGGACTTCAACCCAGTACAACTCCTATGGGGGGAGTTAAAAAAGTCGATAGGTGGACAAATAAGGAAGAATAAGCAGGAGCTGTGGGGAAAAATGCAGGGAGCTTGGTACTCAGCACCAGTCAAAATTCGTGCTGATTTGGTCAATTGCATGCCGCGAAGATGTCAGGAAGTCATTAAAAACAAAGGAGCTTCAACTAAATATTAAATGAGACCGACAAAAAAAATTATTTAATAGATAAATTTGTTATTATTGCAAATACATCTGGGTGTAAATGCAATGATAATATTCAGCCTTAATAGTTCATTATGTATGTATGTAATTCGATTTTTTTTGCAGTTTGAACAACCATTTCTTGCATCTCATTCGCTTTTCACACGTAATGTACTGTTATTTCGTTTATGTATCGTATGTGTAATTAAAATAAATATGACTTTTCGATTAGGTGGCAATTCTTATGAAAAAATTTCAATATAAAAAACTTTCCTCTTCAAGATATTATAAAATTAATATTTGTTGAAAACTTTTCTTTCGACACACACACGTTTTAAATAAATTGAATTTAAATTTCTTATTGCAGGAACGTTTTGCCCTTTTTTGTGCAAACCCTTCCCTATTTGTACAAAAAGTTAATTTACATACATACATACATATGTATCTTGTTTGCGCAAACTTTGCTAAGTACTAATAAAACAGTATTCTTTTTTTTTATTACAGACACGCGAGACTGACAAAACAATCATAGGGAAATATTCATGTTTCGCACCTTTCTGCGCTGGGGGCCATCTGTCTGTTAATAGCTTAGCTAAATAGTTATAAGCAAAGAACGTAAATATAAGCAAAGAACGTAAAAATGAATTCATATTTACTGCTTACTTTACATTTGGGTAAAAATTTTAATTTGAGGGTTACAATATGTATGCATAAATATCACATATGGAATAATATGTACATATGTAAATAATGTTAGTAAATGCAAAATACATATACATATGTATGTACATATGTATACACGTCGACGCCAAAAACTCTAAAATACTACAACCATTCATAAATGCGGTTGTCTTTTCATTCATAAATGCAAACCCAACTCCTCTCCCTTCGCAAACAATCGCCATCCACATGCTAATTTCAGACTTTCGCCGAAGAACGTAAATCTATAAGAAGCGACAACACGCTGAAATGAAAAATTTCAGAGATTTCTTAGACCGTATGGTGCCGTCCATCTCCAGGAGTTCACCACATGCTTTGACACGCTGTCCGCACGAAAGAAGCAGAAGAAAATATTTTCGCCGGGTAGTATGCGATCAAAACGGCAGTGTCTTTTCGCACTTGGCCAGTGTCGCCAGGTTCGGGTATCTTCGGCTTTCCAGTGTCACAGGGCTGTCAGAGTTAACAGCTCGCCAGTGTCAAGGTTAACAGACTGCCCGTGTAGAATATAAATAAAAGAAAATTTGCCATGGAATGCAAATAAGAGTTTCTATATTTCAATAACTTATGTATGTATTTGACAGCATAAACACTTAAAAACTAATTTGCCAGTGTCTTGTGTTTAGCCAGTCCTTGGGGTTTAGCCAGTGTCGCTGTACTTATTCCAATATAGTTAAATAATACAATAAAATGTAAATAAAGGCATGCATTTATAAATAATTTCTTACGTGTTTTTATGTATATGTATATTTAAGGGATCCGGTGATTCCGGAGGTTTGAAAATTACCCCAGTTCCGGAAAGCCAGAAGTTTCGCCAGTGTCAGCAGTTTCGCCAGTGTTAAAAGTTTCGCCAGTGTCAACAGTTTCAGAAGCTTCGATAGTGTCAGCCAGTGTCAGATGTTTCGCCAGTGCCAACAGTTTCAGAAGTTTGGCCAGTGTCAGAAGTTTCGCCAGTGTCTCAGATTCACCAGTGCCGCTGCACTTGCTACCAGTGTAGTTCTAATAAATGTTATTACTTATTATTGCTAAATAAATGTAATTTATTATATAATTTATATATTTAAGGAAGCAGGGATTCGGCGGTTTAAAAATTAAACCAGTACCGGAAAGTCTGCCAGTGTCAGGAGTTTTGCCAGTGTCAGAAACTTCACCAGAGTCAGCAGTTTCGCCAGTGTATATTAAATGTTAATAAAGAAATTAATTTACTTATTATTGCAAAATAAATGCGTTTATATATTTATGTATATATATTATATTATAAGAACTAAGGATACGGCGGTTTAAACATTCAGACAGTCTGCCAGTGTCCGAAGTTTCGCCAGTGCCGCTGCACTTTCCTACCAGTGTATTTAAATTAAATATAAAAATTTCAATAAAGAAATTATTTTACTAAAAGTTGCTAAATAAATAAGTATATATGTATGTATGTAAGCATACATAAGAATACATATGTATATGTATGTATATATTTAAGGAATCACTAATTCGGCTGTTTGGAAACTTTACCAATTGTCACTGTTTTAACTTCATATTCAAATGAAACTTACTTTTTTGAAAGAAATTTTTACAACGTTGCTGAAAAATCAGAATTATACGAGTATATCTTACCAAAACGTTCCTTCTATAATTTTCTGCGCTTTAAATGATTTTAATTTTTTTTCTTTTTTAATTTAATACTTGTATTATTTTCCTTTGTATATTTCATTAAATACTAATAAAATTTATTAATATTAAGTTTATGTTTGTTTGAAAAAATATACATGATGCGTTCTTTGTATATTTAAGTTTTTCTATTTAAGGGTTTCTATTAATTACAATTTAATTCTAAGTTGATATTATTCTAGACATTTTAAGATTCGTATCAGACTATTAAGATTTTTGAGTTACATGTGTATTTGAATTGTACTTTGGAAGTATATTTTTTTATTCCATTACACTGTGTAACACTGAAAATGAACTTTGAAAGAGACCTAGACTAGGCGTTAGGCCTTATAAAACTAAGAAAAACTGTATACTTGAAATTTGCGAAACACCCCCAAAATCTCATTTTAGGGCCAAAAAACTGTTTTTGAGGTCATTCGCTAGTCAATCATCAATATCTTTGCGAATTTTCATCCGATTCAAAAGTTGTTTATATATTTTGAAAGGTGACAAATCACTATTTTAATGGCGTATAACTCATCAAAATCAAACGAGAACTGACGAAGCTACAGAGAAAAAAAATCGTAACTTAATAAAAAAAAATTTATTTTGAAACTTTGACTACGATTTTACGATAGTCTCGTTCAGAAAGGTACCTATCAAAGACAATATTATTAAAGTGAATTTAGTACTGCGTCGATTAAGCTATTTCAATCGAAAATCGGTTGGAAATTGACAGAGTTATTACTATTTAAATTATTTTAGATGATGACCATATTTAAAAATTCATACATTTTGATTATCTTTCAACTTCAAATTTTTATTGTGACTGAAAATAAAAAAAAATTAATCATTAAAATGCTAAATAACTTTATAGCTAAAAATGTTTGCTTGATCTTCTGCGTTTATAAGACGAGTCATCTGTTTCACGTTTGAGTGACCAGCAGTAATTAGCTATCATCCTAACTTGGTTCTTTCCTGTAAACCGTTTTTCAATGTTGGAGATTTCACCTTGTTCGTCGCTGTATTGACCAAGATTATCCGGGAAAAATTCCCAATGAGAATGCAAAAAGTGAATTTTTATAGACATGTTGCATCCCATTTCTCCATAAGCTTCCAAAAATTCATGGACCACCTCAACGTAATTTGAACTTCTCGTGTTTCCAAGAAAGTTTCGGCACAAAGAAATGAAACTCAGCCATGCTCTTTTCTCTACTGGGTTCAATTTTTTTATGAAGTCGTCATCAGTCATAATCTTACGAATCTGCAGTCCAACGAAAACGCCTGTAATTCATGATCAAAATGTAAAAATAAATTAGGATGAATTCTTTTTGAAGAATTCTTGTTGGGAAATTTTTATAAGTACCTTCTTTAATCTTGGCGTCACTCAACTTGGGGAATACAAGTTTCAGGTGTAGAAAAGCCTCGCTGTTTTTTTCGAGTCGTTTAAAAAACTGTTTCATGTACCCCAATTTTAAATGCAATGGCGGCAAAATTATATCATCAGGCTTAGCTAATGCAATATTGAGAACATTGTTTTTGCCAATTTGAAACTTTCTCGGTGGCCATATGTTACACTTGTAATGATTTTTGGCACGACTGTCCCATTCACAAAAGTAACAAGGATATTTAGTGTAGCCACCTTGCATTCCAAGTAGAATTGTCAGGACTTTAAGGTCCGAGACAATCTGCCAGCGAAATTTATTGTATTTAAGCAATCGTAGAATTTTTTCCATCGTTTGATAAGTCTCTTTCATATCAGTAGCGTATGCCACTGGAACTGATGGCAATTCATTCCTGTTGTGCAGCAATACTGCTTTCAGACCTACGATGTTAGTCAATTGAAAATGAATTGATAAATTGTATTCAAATTTAGTTCTCTCACACTCATAACACATTAAATCCAACCTCGGCCATCCTCATGGAGGTATTTATGCAAGAACTGGAGGGACAGTATATGAAAGAACTGAAAGCCGAGTTAGGCGTAGTATTCTATGCAAGGTACGTGGATGACATTATTTGCGTGATCACCAAGGACAATGAAGAGCAGATACTGGATTACCTGAACAAACAACATGGATGTATTATGTTTACGATGGAAATGGAAAAGAAGGGAACAATAAATTACCTGGATCTGACGATTAACATAGACAAAATTGCCAAAAAACTTGTCTACGAAATTTACAGAAAACCGACAGCTACAGACACCATAATACATAACACATCAAATCATCCTCAAGAACACAAATACGCCGCTATAAGACAACTAATAAACAGACTTGAACGAATACCTCTATCGTCAGAGGCATACGGAAAGGAACTAAACACAATATACAACATAGCAACAAACAACGGATACAAAAAGGAGCTCGTGGATAAATTCAGAAAAATATATGCAGTTCAAAAAACAAGCGACAGAGAGCTAGACGGAAAAACTTGGACAGTAATGACTTATACAGGAAAAATTACATACAAACTTGCAAATTTTTTCAGAAAGTATAATATTCACACGGCGTTCAAAACTGGAAACAACTTGGGAAGGATACTTAAAAGCAGCACGAATGAAGAAGACCCATTGAACAAACAAGGCGTGTATAAACTGACCTGTGAGTGTCAATATAGCTATATAGGACAAACAGGACGCAAAGTAAGAACAAGATTCCGTGAACACATAAGGGACTACAACAAAAGGATACAAAAACCCACGGCAATACCTGAATCTAATTTTGCAAACCATTTGGTAAACGCAAAATGTTCACCCGCAAACATAAAGAAAACCGTGAAGGTACTGCACGTACAACAAAAAGGACGGCGCCTAAATGCTCTTGAAAACATGGAAATATATAAACAAAAAACATTTGATGGGAGGATAATAAACGAACAAATAAACAGCAACTCTGATGCGATATTTGCACCATTAAGGCTTGTTTACAAAAAACAAAACAAAGACGTAGGTAAAATGACAGATACCAACATACAAAACAAACCTGCAATACCTAAACGGACTAAAATTACTGACTATATACCTGTTCTTACCGCAAAGACAGATTCGTGATAAAATATACATTTTTGGACTCTAACCGCGCGAGACTTTAGGTACCTATATTCAGGACACTTAACATTTGCTAACATTTACGATTATGCACCAATACCTGATTGACCAAATAAATGAAATAAATACGGAACAACAGACATAAACTGTACAGAACGAAATTTGACACTGAAGATGGCACAACGCCGAAACCGGTTTGTCTCCAAACCAAACTTGACAAGGGATGACGGAAAATCGTTCCAACAAATATCACACATTAAATACTTACTTTTGCAAGAACCGTCTAGAAATAATCGCCAATCTTGTGGACAGTGCACGTGATCGAGTGCAGCAAACAATTCATCCACATCAACGCAATAAACTAGTTTGTTATTGGTGTCATCAGCTTTGAAAATGTGTTCGAACGAAGATAGGTCTCTGTCTCGTGCAGACGTTACTTTAAAGTTACTGTCTACTATATTCCACTGCTTTAATCTGGAGGCCAGAATCTCTGTCTGTCTTATAGACAGATCCATATCCCGCACAAGATCACAATAATCGTGATTTGACACGAAATGACGTTCCGTTTCTATTGCTTTGGTTGGAAGGTACGGTTCGTCATTTACCTCATTAGAAGATTTGTGGCTTGAATCAGGAAATGTAGCTGGATTTTTGTCTTTAGTTCGCTGATCTTGTTTTCCTCTTGGAATCGGTTTCGATACAGTCAACACATTGGCATATTCTATGAGGTGGCGACTTTTATAGTGGTGACCAGTGATTTTTGTTTGGCAAAAGTAGCAATCCTCCGGCTTGTGATATATTTGATAATGCCAAGCCATAGGAGTCACAAACGGCAGACGCTGGTCATCGCATTTACCGGTTTTCCATTGTTTTAATGTTGTACAGCACATCGAACAAATATATTCGGGTTCATACCAAGCACTTTCCACGTATGAGCAACTGAAAAAGAGGTTAACGCTTCAACCACAGCTTTATTTGTTCTTAAATCGAACCGATATTTCTTATCAACAAATAGACCGCAGGCGTAACAAAATTTGTTGCGCCTATCACACATTTTACCACACTTATTACACAATATAATTGCGAAGCGGTCGCAAGGTTGAATTGACGGCGTAAATTTATTAGATGACCACTCAAAATTTTTGGAAATGAATGTGTTTAAAATAATTCCTCATACTTGCTATGTTTCTAGTAAAATAACGCAATGAAATGCGGTCAAAGTAGAAAAATTAAAAAAAAAAAAAACTTTTCGCAAGGTAAATTTATTTAATAGCAGAAAAAATTTAATAGCTTTGTCAATTTTTGTCCGATTTCATTGCATGAGCACTCAAATTTTTGGACATGAATGTACTTTCAAAATAATTCCTCATACTTGATATATTTTTAGTAAAATACTGCAATAAAATGCGGTCAAAGTAGAAAAATTTGAAGAAAAAACAAATTTTCCAAGTTTACCCGATGAAAACTTACAACACGCTAGCTCAAAAAATAGATCTTTATATCTTTAAAGGTATAATCCTTACCTTTCCAAAACATATTTCATATTGAAAATCGGTAAAGAAATGGCCAAGTAATGAAAAGATTAGCGCGTACACTTCCGAAGAACGGGTTTTTAACGGTAAAGCAAGATTTTGAGGGTGTTACAAATTTTCCACCAGGTGAACAATTTCCAATATGTCACTTTAAAACTTCATTCAATTTTTTCCATTTTGTAATACTGTGTTATCTATTTATAATCATGCATAATATATGTATGTTTTACTTCTTATTTACAAACAAAAACATATAAGTTATTCTTTCATTCGTTTATGCTTTCTATATCACAAAAAAGTATACCTTATATTAAATGAATGATTTTCCGAAAATTAATTGAAGTTTAAGTTTCAAAGGGAGTTATTCTTTTTTCCCATGCATATTTTTTACAAGAACTTTATTTGATACAATTTTCTAAGTTTTTTATACAATTCATACATTCATTTATAGCGATTTGCATATTTTAAAATTATATCACATATAAATATCAGTTTTGTACATCGTTATAATTTTATATTCTAGTTAAAGTGATATGACTGAAATTATATCTTAAAAAATTATCATCTTTTATCACATCAATAGTTATCACATAATTTTTTTAAAGGATAAATACAAAAATTTCAATGATATAAAATATTCTGCTTCTCAGGTATTCCGCTGAATGTTTTTATTATGCGTTTATAGTAAGAGGAAATATATATCATTTTACCTATCGGAAGTTGGTGCGATATCGAAGTTCTCATCCATCAGTGAAGGTATTTAATATATTTTCCTCCGGTCATACGAAATATTACAGCGGTAATTTTCCATCTGGGTTACTAGAAGAGAAATGTAAATATATATATTAGTTTATAATTTAATATATTATGAATTTATAATAAGAGGAAATAAAAATCACTTTACCTATCGGAAGTTGGTGCGATATCGAAGTTCTCATCCATCAGTGAAGGTATTTAATATATTTTCCTCCGGTCATACGAAATATTACAGCGGTAATTTTCCATCTGGGTTACTAGAAGAGAAATGTAAATATATATATTAGTTTATAATCTAATATACATATTATGAATTTATAATGAGAGGAAATACAAATCACTTTACCTATCGGAAGTTGGTGCGATATCGAAGTTCTCATCCATCAGTGACGGTATATAATATTTTCCTCCGGTCATACGAAATATTACAGCGGTAATTTTCCATCTGGGTTACTAGAAGAGAAATTTAAATATATATATTAGTTTATAATCTAATATATTATGAATTTATAATAAGAGGAAATACAAATCACTTTACCTATCGGAAGTTGGCGAGGGGAAATATAATTTGGTGGTTGTTCCACATAGTATATCTTAGCAGTTTCTTCAAGCATAATTTTTAAATTACGGAATAAAAAATTTAGTACAATATGTCAACAAATTTGATGTATACTTACAATAAATGATTTTACTGCATTGACATTTTGAACAAAACCAGTTATCCTTTTTCTTTTTTGGAAGAGTGCTCTCGTTTATGCAAGGCGCCTTAATATGATGCCAGAGCAATCAGCCATCACAAAGGATGCACTTTTCGCCATCCAAAATCTGTTCATTACACTCGTCTGCCCCGCATTTATAATATTATATGTATATTAATGAATCAGGCAACTCTTCAGCACGCAACCTTTTCACCACCGAGGTGTGAATATGTTCTTTCCTTCTTATTAGTTCTTCATTTAGGTTGGGCACAATCCATTTTAGAATTTGACTTTGTTGTTGCGCTGCACTCATTTTTACAAAGGGTATGCTAAAAGTTAAACGTTTCTTGTTTGTAAATATACAAAATAATAAAATATTTATCTACCTTATGGGCGTCGACTCTTCCGTAGCATAGGTGAAAGTCCGTGTTGGCCGGTATATTTGAGCTTCTTCATTAAGGCTTCTGAAAGTAAATAATTGTTCTCAGGTTACCTGTAAATTATTAAATTTGTTTATTATAAATAAAACATATTCAGATATAGTTCAGTTATTACCGCGTGGGAGTGGGGAGATTGCCAGTAAAAATTTCAGTTTCGGTGCTAAGAGATAATAAATTTTGAGTATATGAGTGTGAGTATATGAGTATGTGTTTAAAATTTAGACAAAATGTTACTTTACCAGGTTTGCAAAAAACATTCCGTCGAGGACGCTTTTGCAATGTCTTGGATCAATTTGTCCAGTGATTCCTCGCTATCTTCCATTCTCTCCGTGACCAGCTTTATTAGTGTGTAGGCCTTGGTCCTCCGTTTCGGCTCAAATTTCATAGCTTTTTTGAGGAAGGCCCTGAAATCTTCTTTCAATGATTTGATGTCTTCTTCCCTTTGGCTACTATCTGGTAAGCTAAAATTATTAAAAAAGGCATTTATTTGAAAGTTATGTTTGCAGTTTAATAAATCAAAATTAAGATACTCAACCGTGAACAACCGAGCATTTCGGGCTCTAACGCGCTTTCTGGTTGATGTCTAAAAGGAAAAGAAATGAGTAAATTCAAGAGTTAAAGTGTATTGAGATAATTTTATATATAAATAATTACATTTTTTGCTCCAGTTTTCCCCCAGCATTTTCGTCACGGATTTCAATCTCCCTCGCGCTATTGTCATCAGAGCTGAAATCAATAAGATTGTTTTCCAGGCATAATTTTGGTAAGGATTAAAAAGAAATATAATAAGGCTACCTTGCGTAAACTATTTCTTCGTTTTCTTGATGTAGGCTGAAAGTTAAAAAAAATGTTTAGGTGTGATTCGGATTAAAAAAAAAAATGTATTTTACGTTGTCGGCGTCAGCCCTTCGCTATTCCCGTCATATAAAAGTTGTTCCATTATGGGAGTTGTGATGTCGCGGGACTCGGTGGTATTATTGCATCTAAAACAAAAAATAAGAAAAATTTATTTTGCGTGTGTATTAAGAAGCATATTAATAGGAAAATATATGTAGTTGTATTACCTCTTCGAAGTAGACGCTTCTTCCGACTCCGAAGTTTCCATACGTTCGCGATGCCTTTAAATATATAAGTTTTTAAAGAGTTTAAGAAATGGAATATATGTATGTAGTTATGTTTTACCTTTTAAAAACGTCGCGATTTTTTAACACCCGAACCTCTTGTAGTCTGTAATTTAAATAACATGATAAGGTTTAAAAACTTAAATTATTAAAATTCTTTACTTGTCTGTAGTGCGGAGTCACTTTTACAGCTACGATTTTGTAATCCCTTGGGCTTTAGGAACTAAAAGAAAGAATTGCTAATAAGCAATATACATTTAATTGCGAAACTTACCTCATCTTTATGGTGGGCGTGATGCTCTTCGAATGCCTTTATAGTCAGTTAGTCCAAAACGAATTCCCGCTTTGCAGAAATGTTCAATGTTTTCTGCATTTATTCTAAAATAAATAATTTTCTTTATAAAAAACTGAGTTTTACTATAATGTTAGTTCATTTTTCTGTTGGCCTAGTAAAATGTTAATATTTTATAATTTTATTGAGCTCAAGGCCAGTTTATGGAAGATTTGTTTGTGAAAAAACAACAACAGCTTTCAATGGTTGAAGTTATAGTACTATTTCGGAAATCACCACATTTCCTCATCAGACTTCTTTTTGATTATTAAATTAAATTATTTTTAATTTAATTTTCATAACCACTTCTCTCAGGCTTTGAACCCGGGAGCTCGGAGTTGCAGAGCCAATACGCTACCTATTGTGCTACGCTAGCCGAGTTGGCTGTTGTGTTTATTTCATCTTCCTTAAACAAACCAACTACAAACAAGAGCAACTGATCTGCCGCTATTTAACTTGTTTGTGTGGTTGTTGTTTGTGTTTTTTATTTTTGCAAATTCTATATTATATGTATGCATTTTTAAGGCGTGCTCATCCTTGTCTACAATGTTAGTTCATTTTTCTGTTGGCCTAGTAAAATGTTAATATTTTATAATTTTATTGAGCTCAAGGCCAGTTTATGGAAGATTTGTTTGTGAAAAAACAACAACAGCTTTCAATGGTTGAAGTTATAGTACTATTTCGGAAATCACCACATTTCCTCATCAGACTTCTTTTTGATTATTAAATTAAATTATTTTTAATTTAATTTTCATAACCACTTCTCTCAGGCTTTGAACCCGGGAGCTCGGAGTTGCAGAGCCAATACGCTACCTATTGTGCTACGCTAGCCGAGTTGGCTGTTGTGTTTATTTCATCTTCCTTAAACAATTTAATAATCAAAAAGAAGTCTGATGAGGAAATGTGGTGATTTCCGAAATAGTACTATAACTTCAACCATTGAAAGCTGTTGTTGTTTTTTCACAAACAAATCTTCCATAAACTGGCCTTGAGCTCAATAAAATTATAAAATATTAAGAGTTTTACTATAGATAAATCTTACATTTTTTCCTTAAGAAGCTTTTTTTGTCTGGCTTATAGTTTAAGCGGCTTATAAACGCAGACATAGTTTACTTCACCGTACAAAAGACCATCATTGTACTTTGCTTCTTTTTTTTTTTTTTCTCAAAGTACTGATCTTTATTGAGTGCTTTATTTTAAATTTTTGATTCGTCTCGCTCTCATATTTTTTGAGACTTCTTTCCAATTTTTCGAACGAATCAAATTTTTGGACCAAAGCGAAGTTCTCGACCTCCTCCATCTGTATTAAGTTATATGTACATAACGGGTGTTTTTTTTAGGGGTATAGAACTTCGAATTGAAATAAAACACAAGAAAACCGTTTTAAGGTCCATCAATTTGGCTTTATTGGAAGGATAATTTTATGGCATTAATGTTTAAATATGATTTCGGGCATGTGGCCGCTGCGGCTGTCTCGAATAAAGCCAATTCTACAGGTCCAATTTTCAACCACTTTTTCGAGCATATGGGGCCGTATGTCGGCAATAACGCCACGAATGTTGGCTTCCAATTCCCCTAACGTTTCTGGTTTGTTGGTGTAGACGAGCGACTTCACATATCCCCAAAGAAAATAATCCAATGGTGTCAAATCACACGATCTTGGTGGCCAATTGACAGGTCCATTCCGCGAAATTATGCGCTCAGCGAATGTTTCCTTCAATAAATCGATTGTGACGTGCGCTGTGTGGCATGTAGCGCCGTCTTGTTGGAACCACAACTCATCCACATTCATGCCATCCAATTCGGGAACAAAATAGTCGGTTATCATGGCTCTATACCGGTCTCCATTAACGGTAACTGCCTCTCCAGCATTATTGCGGAAGAAGTATGGCCCAATGACTCCACCAGCCCATAGAGCACACCAAACAGTCAGTTTTTGTGGATGTAATGGCGTTTCAAGGGTCTCATGTGGATTCTCTTCACTCCAAATGCGGCAATTTTGCTTGTTGACGTAGCCATTCAACCAAAAATGAGCCTCATCACTGAACAAAATTTTGCGATGAAAATCAGCATCGAGATCAATCTCATTTTCGGCCCATACACCAAAATCACGACGCATTGCATGGTCTCGCGGCTTTAATTCTTGCACAAGCTGGATCTTGTAAGGTCGCAAGCCAAGATCTTTGCGCAAAATCTTCCATAAAGTTGATGGACAAAGCTCCAATTGCTGTGCACGGTGGCGAATCGATTCATTCGGGTCCTCTTCAACACTTTGCTCTACAGCGGCAATTGTTTCTTCGGTGCGCACTGTTCGACGTCTCTGCGGATGCGTATTATCACATAGAGTAAACGTAGTGCGAAAACGATCCATGGTTAACCGAATTAATTGCTCTGATGGACGATTATGTCGACCATAAAATGGACGGAGCTCACGGTAAACTTCGCGAACTGAACCATTATTTTCGAAATAAATTTGCACGATTTGCAAGCGTTGTTCTTTTGTCAACCTGTTCATGATAAAATGGCAAACCAAACTGAACATAAATGACATTAGAGTTGCCAGATTTGACCACAAAATGCCAGTTTTATCTCTATTCGAAAAACAAACCTGTAAAAAAAACACCCTTTATATATATATATTTTTTTATAACATTAAGTAAAAAACGATTTCTTTAATTTCTTACTCACCTCTTAAAATTATGAATTTAGCTTACGCAGAAAAATTAAATATATGTACATACATATATTAGTATACGAAGAAAATTGTTAAAACTGAAAAAGAGGGAAAGTTACGAAAATTAAATTAAATTTTGTCAAAACACGTTAAAATGTGTTCCACTTAATTTTTTTTTTTTAAATAGTTAAAAATTCTGATTTTTTGTTTTTTTTATTCATAAGATTAAGTAAAAATATATTTTACTTAATTTTTTAAACACCTCTTGAAATTGTAAATTTGGTTTGGGAAATAAAATAAAATATAAACTGAAACTTGTTTAGACAAAGCTAAAAAACAATGAAATCTAAATTAAATATGTGTTTTATCTAAATTCTTTTTTTAGGTTCAAAATTCTGATTAAATTTTTTTTTTTGGAAAATTTATAACATTAAGTAAAAAACTATTTCTTTAATTTCTTACTCACCTCTTAAAATTATGAATTTAGCTTACGCAGAAAAATTAAATATATGTATGTATATTAGTATACGAAGAAAATTGTTAAAACTGAAAAAGAATGAAAGTTACGAAAATTAAATTAAATTTTGTCAAAACACATTAAAATGTGTTCCACTTAATTTTTTTTTTAAATAGTTAAAAATTCTGATTTTTTGTTTTTTTTATTCATAAGATTAAGTAAAAATCTATTTTACTTAATTTTTTAAACACCTCTTAAAATTGTAAATTTGGTTTGGGAAATAAAATAAAATATAAACTGAAACTTGTTTAGACAAAGCTAAAAAACAATGAAATCTAAATTAAATATGTGTTTTATCTAAATTCTTTTTTGAGGTTCAAAATTCTGATTTAATTTTTTTTTTGGAAAATTTATAACATTAAGTAAAAAACTATTTCTTTAATTTCTTACTCACCTCTTAAAATTATGAATTTAGCTTACGCAGAAAAATTAAATATATGTATATTAGTATACGAAGAAAATTGTTAAAACTGAATAAGAATGAAAGTTACGAAAATTAAATTAAATTTTGTCAAAACACATTCAAATGAGTTCCACTTAATTTTTTTTTTAAATAGTTAAAAATTCTGATTTTTTGTTTTTTTTTATTCATAAGATTAACACCCCTATGCTGTAATCCGAATGTTCGTAGTTACGAATTCGTAGCTCCGTTCCGAAAGTTCGAAATTTGGTATGCTGAAATCCGATCGTAACTATTAACCGCGTTGCCAACCAAAACTACGAATTTCGAAGTTCTTAATTTGACGTATTGGCGGAAATATACATACATACATATGTATGTATACTGATATTATTGCAAGTTAAGAGTGAAGTTTAATATCGACATTGTAAGCCATTTGATAAGAAGTTTTTGGTTAATTAAAGGCCGAATTGCATAAATATGCATCGTATGTACATTGTTAATAGATGATCTAAATACAGATTTCTTAAATGATGAAATGGGTAATATTGTAAAATTCATTGCTCTGATATATTAATGTTTAATGGTTTAAAGATTTGTGACAAGTTTTCACCTCAACAAAGAAGCATTCATACAAGAAACATACGATTTGTTTGTGATCTTCGGAAATATATACACACGTAATAAATCTAGCTTTTCTTGTATAGTTTATATTAAATACATATGTACATAAATACAAATGTACACATGAATATACATACATTAATGCATATTTGCTTATTTTTGAGTTTATACACGTTCAATATTTCTAAAATTTATTTCCCTCCGACATCAGTGACTGTTCGTACAAAAATTCCGCAATTGACAGCTCCGACGGATTCTGGCATACCGATATTACGAATTGCGAAAACAGTCTACGAATTTCGAATTTACGATTACGAAAAGCGGATTTCAGCATACCGATTTTACGATTCGTAGCGTAATCGAACGTACGACGGATTCCAGCATAGGGGTGTTACATATTTTGAGAAAAATAAAAAAAACTGAAATAATGCAAATTTTTTTAATAAAAACTATTTTTCACGTTATTAACTATATGTGTCAAAACAAGTCTCTCTAAAAGCCCGTAAAAATAACTTTCATTTGATGTATAATTTTATTTATGAAAACTTTATTTTTATAAGAAATTTTACCATTGAACTACCTTTTTAACGACACCAATATTGTGAAGATCGGACAAATACATAGTTATAGAAATAATTATCAGCTTTTCAAAATATTGAAATTTACCCGTTTAATGACGGACGACGCCAACTTTCTTTCTTTTTTTGTTGCTCAACGGGCGCTATTCTTTACTTGTTCCCATATTTCAATTATAGTTACACCAACCAAAAATCTTTCTGGAAATGAAAATTAAAACACTTTAAAAAACCACTTTTTAAAAATTATACACTTTGAACACTTTGAACGACTTGAACGACTTGCCTATTTAATTACGAATGAATATTATAAACGAAATATATTTTCTCTAAGCTGCGAAGTTGCAAGAAACAGCGGCAAGTAACGGTATAATATCAATACTTTCGTGTTGTCCTGTTCATTGCTCGCCTTTCTTACGCGTATTGTATGAATGTATGTACTTATGTGCATATAAAGCAAAGCGCCATATACCACTGTATGTGCCACGATTGCAAGAACCGTTAGCTCAATATTCATCAACGATAGCAAGTAGCCCAGCGAATATGTTCATTTTGACGACTTCGTGCTGCGCAAGTTGCTGAAACAGCGAGGCCAATACGAAGTGCATGCGCAAGAACGATAGAATACAAGATTGCGCCTTCCCGACGAAAAATGATGTGAAGCAAAATTGACCAAAATGCGTGCAACGTCACGAACATGATTAGAGAGAGAATGACAGAGCTCAGACAAATGTGTAAACAGAAACACAAGTATACAAAAGTGAAATTTGCCAAATGAAAGACGTGTTTATCTAAAAGTATACATAAGTGATTTTTATTATTATTTTGCAATGAACTCCAATAGATAATTATTTAAACAGTTTTGCGCTTGTACTTATTAATAGGCTGTGTATGCGTATGTGCTTTACAAACATTAGTTTACTGAGGATGTTTGGAAAAAGGCAATCGACGCCGATAGAAACCGCACGACCCAGTCAAGAATGTCGTCGGATGAACATGGAACAAATTGTCCCGTACTTCGTCCAGTTGGTTTCAGTTTGCTTGCAGTTTCGCCAAGGCACATGATTGATCGCATGTGTATACTAAATTGCCGCAAGTATGATATACTAAGAACGGGTAAATTAATTTCAAGTGCACTTGTTGCTTAGCATATACATCTTGATTAATTTTGGCGTAGAATACGTCTTACCTTACGGTATGGGCACCCATGTCAGATTGTTATTGTTGTAATCTCTATTTCTTTAATTATAAGGAAACGGCGCGATAAATTTTTTTTTAAATTTTTTTGTAGTCAAATGAAGATGTTAGCTTTCGTTTGATATACATTTCATATTGGTTGATATCTTCCTAATATTTAAATTTCTCAAATGAAAATTTTATAAACACATCCAAACAAATATGTGTGTGGTGTTTGATTGAGTGTGTAGTAATGGTCAATAGACGTTCATTTTATTGCATAATTTTAGGCGGGAAAATTTAAGTAGAGTAAAGGCAGAGAAAGCGCTGCCAACTACTGCTTATTGGTGGTGATTTTAACACAGAAATCACTTCAAATACTAGATTGGCGAAATTTATGAGCGATACGTTTAATTTGGATTATATTCGAAATGATGCTCCCACAACTATTGATAACACAACCATTGACTTAGTTTTTGCGAGAAATTTAAATGTTAATTTAAAAACATATTTATCCTATTTTTCCTATCATAAGCCTATATTCTCAAAAAGAAATTTTCAAATAAACAAATAGATTTGGGTCTGTTATTTATCTTTACTATTGATAACTACCATTGACTTCGTTTTTGCAAGAAATTTAATTGATAATTTAAAAACATTTTTATCTTATTTTCCTATCATAAGCTTATGTATGTATATCATCAAAAGTAACTATCAAATAAAGAAATTAATTTGCTTGCATTATTTATCATTATAAATTATCATTATACATATGTTTCCTGTCTTATCGGAGGGCGTATTCTACGTTAAACTTAATGGCCGTGTCTCTGACACAGCCTCCTTCTTTTTTTTAGGTGATGTGTCAACATAGCGGTGGCGGTGGAAGTATGCTAATGCAAAGTTCCAATGTTCTATTAACAGTTGTGCGCTCCTGCTTAGCACTATCGCCATATACATATCCATGTATTTGTCTGTATCTTGTGTTAATGCGAACAAGATTGTGGAGTACGAGTTGATACTGTAGAGGAGTGGTGTGCAGCTAATATGGGTAGTAAGAGTTAAGAAAAGTTAAGAGCCAAGTTGATTCTATATATTTTGTATTCTAATAGATTCATGGCCGTTTACGTAAACATTGAAGAAACCCGCCAATACATCTGAAACGCGCAAATACATCTGGACATAAGCCCTAACAACAAACATTGTCGAACATTAATAATTTATCAAACTAAAACTGGAACCAATCAATTTAACAAACAGTACTATCAAGCGTAATGTGTGTATTTGGAATGTTAATTTTCGGAAAATGTTTGATCTATTTGTTTATTGAAAATTGGTGGCCCTGAAAAGGGCCAGTGCAAATTATTTCTGCAATAAAAATGTTTGTCATCATGGAATGCGTGTGTGTTATTCGGATGACCTTAAGATTGCCCGGCATTACAAGTTTAAATGTTGCCCTGAAAAAAACAACATAAAAAATACATACATATGTTCATGTAGATATTTGTTTAAGTATTGATACGAAAATTAAAGAAATTTACCATTCATTGTAAGTTAGGCAAAATATGGCAACTTGTATGGTGTATCATATGCGTCTACGTCACATTTTTTTTGTATTTTCTTTTTCTATTGTGGGCACTTTCAGTAAGCTCTTTGTTTAATTTTCGTATTTTAAAGAACATTCTTGCCCTGAAAAATATTTTTTTTATTTTAATATCGCAATGAATATTCGAAGCTTGCTCAATGTGTTTTTTAACAAAGTTATTTGTTATGAGCAAACCATCCTCGTTCATTGCATTAAATACTGATTCAAGTAGACGCATTTGATCCATCATACAACTGCTCGGTATTGATAGTCCGCCCTCGCTCAAATGGCTTGCCCATGTATATGAGTTATCCTCATTACTTCTCAAAGAAGTGCTTGGTATATCGTCGCGCAGTTTGTGGCATATATGTATAACCCGCTAGATGTTCGAGTCCATCGAACTCTAATTCGCCGAGTTCCACCGGCCACAATTCCGGTTCGGTGGTCAAATTTTTTAACAAGATACCTATGTGTATGTGAAAAATGTATTATATACATATTTGTATATTATATTATAAAATAGTACTTGTAAGTGGAGGCTGCATAATCTCCAAATCGGGCGTGTCGTCAACGTCAACATTTGCACCGTCAGACAGGACACCTTTGTTGTGACCGAGCAAATACATTCGAAGGCGGTATTTGAATTCCTGCTGATCTGGGTGGTCGTGCAATCCTCCTTTTGATCGTATGATCCCAAAAAAATTTTCCAGCACGTCTTGGTTGAGGCGATATGTTAAAACATATGTACTTAACATTGAAGCGTAATTTAAGATATTCGAATAACATCTTGAACGCATTATTATTCTGTACGATTCCTAAGGTTAAAATTCAATTATATTAAAAAAAGTGAATATAGAAAAATATGTGGATATGTAGATCGAAAAAGATAGATAGATAGAAATATGTAGATATTTAGATATGAATGTTGGTATGTATGTCTATAAAAAACTTGCATACCTCTTTGGAATGGAAGCAAGCTATTTTTTCCGAGCACTCGCATATTGCTCATTAGGCTGGTCATGTCATCTAAAACTTGATTCTGTTCTTCAATCGCAAGACCGTTAGCGTGACATCGCTTCCTTGAGTCGGCGTGAGGCACCTTAACGTTCATCACGTCGAACCAATCGTTTGTCAATAATATAAAAAAATTAATTTTATCATAATTTGTTTACTTTATCAGCTACAATATGAGTATTATATGTACATACGTACAATTTTGAATAATTGGGAACATTCGTTCCAATTTTGTTGTTGTAGGTGACCCAAGCTAGCTGCTCTTGTTATAGCCTTTGCCACAGTGTGCGAAAACAATTTCGCTGCAGTTTTCACTTTTTGGCGGTGAGGTCCAGTAACGTTTAAATGACTTGCCGAAATTTTGTGAGTTATCGTTAACTCCGTAGACGTGCAGGACAATAATTCTAATATAATGTCCTTCTTTACCGGTTTTCCATTGATCAAAAACCCTTGGTCAAGGAAATGGTTGCGCACAAGTTTTAGCAGGTGAGGGACGTCCGCAAATACAAAAACTTTACGATCATCGAAACTGAACCTAACCGGACGATTAATCAGTTAAATAATGTATTTTGTATGTATGTAAAGTTATAGTTATTTCTTATTTATCATCATATCTTACCATGGTTTGTTTTCATTGATGTTCAGATTATTAAAGAGGCTTCTGTTGCTACCACCTAAATCGCTCACCAACGCAACGACGCAATATCCGCAATTACTTAAAATGCTTTGCAATATTTCAACCGTAATTTTGCAGTCAAAATCGTAAAAGATTGGTTGCTTCCATTTTGCCATAAGACCTTAAGGAAAGTGTTGTGCAAATGTATGTACATATATGTATGTATATAAAATTTCAGATTATAAAACAATTGCTTCCGCATAAATATACATACCCCTAAGCATAGCTACTTGTAAATAATTAACAGGAGGAAGTGTTGAGTCCGACGAAATGTCATAGCAATAAGTCTGCCTGACTTTCATCTCATCGAAACTCAAAACACATACATACATACCTTTTGCGAATCGTCCATGTGAGTAGCAGCTTCTAATAGTTTAAAAACGGGTTGTATAACTCCTCTGCTTATTTCCAGTTTTTGGGCCCACTTTTGCAGGGTGCGAACGGCGGGAAGGGGAAATTCTTGCTTATACAAGAGACGATAAGCCTTGGGACTTGCCGCATATAATGTAATTGATTGCGCAACATCCTTCTCCGTCCAATTTTGTCGCTTTGAACCATTTTTAAGTTTCTGTATCTGCCCTTTCGTAAAAATTGTGGCCAATTTCTCCTCCATATTGCGAATTTCAGTCTCCTTCACTGTTATTTGCTGCTGTAGCGACTGGATTTCCCAAGTGCGTTTCTTTTGCTGGAGCTCTATTTGCCGTTTTAGCGTTGCGAGTTCGATTTCTTGCTTATTTTTGAGTTTTGCAATAGATACATTCTCACGTTTTACTTTTTCCCTATATGTATATTAAAATATATTAAATTGCTTATGAATGAAAGTGTGTATGTACATACATATACTATATAAATTGTTAAGTGTATATATATGTACATATTTATACATACATATGTATACCAAGAACGATATTTTCTAAATCGTGTATGTATTCTATATTTTGTATTACTTACAGTTCCTTTTCTAACCTTTCAAACTCTTGTAGACTAGTGGCACAAAAAAAATCTGCCGTGGAAGTTGATGCTTCAAAACGTTCTTGAGGAGGCTCATTTTCTTTGTTGAATTCCTTAGCAGTTTCGTCTATTTAGCAGTAAATATTGAAAACCGCTTAAACTTAAAATTAAGTTATTTATATTAACTGATAATACCTTCAATTCGGGACTGCTCAAGTAAATCATTGCAGATGCGCGTGTATTCTTCTTGTTGAGCTTTTGGGAAAAGGCCAATCTGTTCATCGCAATTAAAAATCGTCGGCACAGCACCCCGTTTCAAAAGGCGCCGTTTAGTAAATCTTTAAAATTTTAAAAGCAATTTCATGTCACTATATATAACAAACGTAAATAAAATATGATTTACCCATATTATATTCAACGATATTTTCAAAATCTTCTGTTTTGAAATGCTTCATGCAGATAAGATTCCTTTTAGTATTCGTAGCGACCAATCTTTGGCAAAATTACACCCACTTTTTCGATAGCTCAATATCCTTTGGAAATGTAAAAAAACTGCAATCTCCGCTTTTACAGCTATCGCTTTTGCAATTAATAACCGCACACTTCATTTTTTAGCACTTATTTTATAAAAATCACAAAAAATCAACGAAATTTAAATTTACCACAATTGCTTGTTTGTAAACAAATGAATCAAAGCAAAAGTGTTTGTGACGTAGCGTAAACAGCTGATTCTGTCAAATTTGCTGAGAGCGTATAGCGGTTTGCGGAAGGCGCAACCTCTGTATTTTCTAAATCGTGGTGCATGCGCTCATACACTTCTGCGAAAATATGTACAAACATACATGCAAACATATTTATTCTTTTATTAAAATCGAGAGAAAAATGGCAGGCATGTTCAATCCTTTTCTTTCCAAATTGAAAAAATACACATACATATGTATGTAAGTACATAAGTATGTAAATTTGTATGCATATTTTTGTGTCATTTATGATAAATAAGAAGATTGCGACATTTATACGTCAAAGCATAAAGGATAAGAGTAGGAAGCAAGAATAGAATGACAGTATTAAAACGAAAAATCTTCTAATTTATCATTTTTGTTTAGCGCCCACAATGGTAAAGCGCTTGTTGCTATCATAGAGTGGCAACACAACACGAAAATATGCACCAGAATGTATAATAAGCAATAACAAAGAATTTCATATTATGCAATTGATTTATATATACATATGTTATTGCATAAAATTACAATTTTAGTTAACATGTTTATAGTGTAAATGATCGAATCGCAATGCTGACCTATTTAAATACTATATTATCCTATAATTTGCTGGGTAACTGCACTTTAAGAAATAAATTAACTATTAATTTATACTCTAACACAGTACCCTGTGCGTATAGAATTTTTTAGCAAGCACATTGCCAGACCCTGTACCCAAGCATACCACGATTGCAAGAACCGTTAGCTCAATATTCATCAACGATAGCAAGTAGCCGAGCGAATATGTTCATTTTGACGACTTCGTGCTGCGCAAGTTGCTGAAACAGCGAGGCCAATACGAAGTGCATGCGCTCATACACTTCTGCGAAAATATTTTCTTCTGCTTCTTTCGTGCGGACAGCGTGTCAAAGCATGTGGTGAACTCCTGGAGATGGACGGCACCATACGGTCTCAGAAATCTCTGAAATTTTTCACTTCAGCGTGTTGTCGCTTCTTATAGATTTACGTTCTTTGATTACACTTGTTACACTTATTAGGCACCGACTTTTATGAACTCTAAAACACAAATTTATCACTAACCCACTACTCATGCAACATCATTTTAACACTAAATCACTCCCGAATATTCAATATACATGTGGCAACACGCCGCAGCGACATGTACCAATGCAACCCAGCGTGGAATAAACTGTTAAAAATAAAAATCTGGCATTACATTTTGTTCACCGCTCTCTTCTTTCAACGTATCTCGTGGCGACAAGTCCGTATGCCTTTCTTCGAACAAATTAAAATATCAGATATCATATTACATAAAAAATCCCAACGTGATAATAATAAGGAATAATACGAATTACGATTCCTTTTATTGTTGTATCATTTTCGTGTTTAAGAATAAACGTATTTTTAGAAAAACACCAAAAGTGGTGACCCCGACAAGCACGTGCAAGCGCATAACCAAACTTTAAGTTGAAGGCAAAAAATGAACGACAGCGGCTTGCCACAAGGTACGGCAGAAGCAGGCTTGCCGATTGCAGCAACGGTCCCGCCTGCTAATACCATCGCGGTAGTTTACGCCAGGCTACCAGTGCCACAGATGACCAGCACCAACATTGAGGCCTGGTTCACCTCAATGGATTTTTGGTTCACTGCTTCCGGCATCACAGCAGATAAGCAGAAGACAGCGACTGTGTTGGCAGCATTAAACCCAAATGTCCTTGCTCAACTGGGCGACGTCATCGCATCAATTCCACAAAACGACAGGTTCGATTATGTGAGGCAGAAAATAATTGAGCACTTTGCCGACAGCGAGCAGCGACGCCTCAACCGCGTGCTCTCAGAGTTGCCTTTAGGGGACAGGAAGCCGTCAGAACTTTTTTTTGAAATGAGGCGCGTCGCTGGCAACACACTCGGCGACACGGCGCTCAAGAGCCTCTGGATAAAACGCCTTCCAGAGTTTGCTCAAGCCGTGGTAGCGGCCTCAACTGGTTCTGCGGCTGAGTATACGAAGATAGCCGACACTATAGTTGATGCTATCGCGCCGCTTCAAGCAAACAATATTAATTCAACACCTCAAAGTGATGTCCACGAACTACGCGCCGCTGTAATGGAACTCGGTAAAAGGTTCGAAGAGTTCACAGTCCGTTCACGCTCTCGTAATCGCAAGCGGTCATTCTCGCGACCAAGAGCAAACACTCGGCACAATTCGCGAACAGCATCAAGTTCACGAGAACCGTCATCCGTTTCAAGCCAAGATTGCTGGTACCATCAAAAGTATGGCCCTGATGCTCGTAAATGTCGCTTACCATGCCGTAGAAGAGAACTAGCAGTCCGGGCAGTTGGCACCGAATCCGAAACATTGTGACCATCGCAGCGCGAGGCAGACGGCAGCGGAGACAGCGCAGAACAACGCAAAGTGCTTCGCCTACAAGTGCACGAACGACGTACAGGCAAAACGTTTCTAGTTGACACTGGTGCTGACGTGTCAGTCCTGCCCATCACTGCTAAACCTCAGAACATGCGACCGACCTCTACAAAATTATATGCCGCGAATGGGTCTACCATCGGTCATCGCAAATAAATTTGGATCTTGGTCTTCGCAGAGATCTTCCGTGGTCTTTTCTAATTGCTGACGTCACGACGCCAATAATCGGAGCAGACTTCGTGCGTTTTTACGATCTTCTTATCGATTTACGTCGCAACCAACTTATTGATAATCTCACCAAATTGAAATAGTCGCTAACATCTCCTACATTACGTAAGGTTACTCAAATAAAAGCAGTCAACCCAAACGAACCGTTTGCCGATTTGTTAGTCGAGTACGAAGATATCACCAAACTTCCTCCTTGCGGGCCTTCGATCAAATCCACGGTTGAGCACCGCATAGTTACAACGGGTCAACCGGTATTTTCCCGGCCGCGACGCCTTTCGCCCGAAATGTTGACCGCAGCGCGGAACGAATTTAATTTTTTAGTCCAATCAGGCATTTGCCGGCCGTCAAGCAGCAGCTGGGCAAGTCCGCTGCACATGGTACGCAAAGGCGACGGGTCTTGGAGGCCTTGCGGCGATTATCGTGCACTCAACGCACAAACCGTGCCCGACCGATACCCTTTGCCGTACTTATCAGATTTTACCTCCAATCTTCAAGGGAAGGTAATTTTTTCAAAAATCGACCTCCAACGTGCTTTTCATCAGGTGCCTATACACGACGACGACATCGCGAAAACAGCGATAACCACGCCATTCGGATTGTTCGAATTCCGGTTCATGACATTCGGACTGTGTAACGCCGCTCAAACGTTTCAGAGGCTGATAAACGAGGTCTTGCGAGGACTAGATTGCGCGTTCCCTTACATAGACGACATCTGTATAGCATCGCCATCAATCCAGCAACATCGTCGAGATGTTCGTGCCGTCCTGCAACGTCTCCGCGAAAACAAACTCACAATCAATGTTTCCAAATGCGTATTTGGAAAGAGCGAACTGAGTTTTCTAGGCCATTTGATCAGCGCTAAAGGGATTCGCCCCTTACCCGAAAGAATTACAGCAATTCGCGGCTTCGCTAAACCAACGATAGCTAAGGAGTTAAAAAGTTTTATAGCTATGGTAAACTTTTATCGAAAATTCCTACCGAGGGCTATCGCCTACCAATCGTACCTACTACAGCTGATTACGGGCAACAAGAAAAATGATCGCACGCGACTAGTGTGGAACAATGAGGCGGAAGCCGCATTCGAACATTGCAAGTCAGAGTTAGTCAATGCGACATTATTGGTGCACCCGGTTCCAGGGGCAGAGTTAGCTCTATACGTCGACGCGTCAGATGTAGCCGTTGGGGCCGCCTTACACCAAATCGTGGACGGGGAATTGGAGCCACTCGGGTTCTACTCAAAAAAGCTCACCAGCGCGCAACGAAATTACAGCACATACGACCGCGAGCTGACCGCCGCGTACCAGGGACTCTGTCACTTCCGATACATGATCGAAGGCCGAAGATGTTTTATCGTCACGGATCACCGCCCCCTCATCTACGCTTTTCGCCAGAAGACAGAGAGAGTTTCTCCTCGCCGAATAAGGCAACTCGATTTCATCGGCCAATTTACCACCGACATTCGCCATACACCTGGAAAGCAAAATGTCACAGCCGATCTGCTTTCACGCATACAGGTGATTAACGAGATAATTGACTACGAGAAAGTCGCAGCAGCGCAGAAAACCGATGAATATCTGCAATCGTTGCTAAACGAGTCTGGCACGCAGACTAGTTCGCTAGTGCTAAAACATTTTTCGATCCCCAACAGTGACGTCCAACTGGTATGCGACACGTCGTCTACTAACATTCGACCCTACGTGCCTCACGAATTCCGCAGAACTTTACTTACGAAGACGCACGGCTTGTCACACCCAGGCGTTCGCGCAACTGCAAACCTGCTCACACCAAGATTCGTTTGGCCCGGCATAAGAAAAGACGTAGCGACATTCGTACGTAACTGCGAGGCGTGCCAACGATCTAAAATTCAGCGACACACACGATCTGCACCAGCATTCTACGAAGTTCCAAACGAACGTTTCGCTCATGTTAACATCGATATTGTCGGCCCTTTTCCACCTTGCGAAGGACAACGTTATTGCCTTACGATGATTGACCGATATACCCGCTGGCCTGAGGTAGCTCCGATGCCGGATATCTCCGCAGAGTCCGTCGCGAAGGCGTTTCTATTTCACTGGATTGCAAGGTTTGGTGTCCCAGCACGTATTTCTTCGGACCAGGGTCGACAGTTCGATTCCGCAGTATTCGCCGAATTAGTAAAAGCTATCGGCGCGACACATATTCGGACAACACCATACCACCCGCAGTCAAACGGTATTATTGAGAGGTTTCATCGAAGCTTTAAAGGTGCTATTTTGTGCCACGACCCGACCAGGTGGGTACACCATTTACCTACGATATTGCTCGGCCTCCGCGTAGCTCATAAGCCTGACATACACGCATGCCCCGCCTTGCTTGTTTATGGCTCTACGCTGCGGATACCTGGCGAGTTTTTCCAGGAAGCAAACTTTAAAGAAGTGACGGAGGCAGCAGTATCACAATTCCGATCAGCGATGCAAAGACTTCGCCCTACACAGACAGCCCATCATTCGACTCCGAGAGTGTTTGTCTCGCCTGCATTACACTCAGCATCCCACGTATTCGTGCGGAATGACTCGATTCGACCTTCATTAACTCATCCGTACGACGGACCGTATCCCGTCGTAAAGCGGTCGCCAAAGTTTTTCAAACTGCTCATTCGAGGGCGATACAATAACGTCAGCATCGATCGCCTCAAGGCCGCATTCTTAGCCAACGAAGATTCCGAAGTTCCACTGCGATCCGCACAACCAGAAGATCGAACGCAGGCTCCGCAGCTTATATCGACGAAATCTACCCGGAGTGGCAGACGAGTAAACTTCCCACTTCGGTACAGGTAGCTTCGTCTGGACCGGGAGTACTGTGGCAACACGCCGCAGCGACATGTACCAATGCAACCCAGCGTGGAATAAACTGTTAAAAATAAAAATCTGGCATTACATTTTGTTCACCGCTCTCTTCTTTCAACGTATCTCGTGGCGACAAGTCCGTATGCCTTTCTTCGAACAAATTAAAATATCAGATATCATATTACATAAAAAATCCCAACGTGATAATAATAAGGAATAATACGAATTACGATTCCTTTTATTGTTGTATCATTTTCGTGTTTAAGAATAAACGTATTTTTAGAAAAACACCAAATACATATGTCAAGATATTATTAAAACACTATTAGTACTACGCGAGCAAACCATAATATCATAGTTTAATATAATTTTTGCAACATTTTCCACAATTTTTCGTGTATTCAAAATTTTGGTTGACACTTGAATTTTGGCCAGACTCATTCTTTGCACTTCACGCTTTAATATCACTCTATTTTCACTCACAACCGCTTTATATAGACACCACAATAAATATAATACATTTATTATTCTCATTTTTCACAATATTTAGGAATTTAATTGAATTTTTAATAAAAACAAGCAGCACTTCAAATTTCACTCTTGTCTTTATTTGTTTTGATCGCAAACTATGTAGCCGGCGAAAATATTTTCTTCTCCTTCTTTCGTGCGGACAGCGTATCAAAGCATGTGGTGAACTCCTGGAGATGGACGGCACCATACGGTCTCAGAAATCTCTGAAATTTTTCATTTCAGCGTGTTGTCGCTTCTTATAGATTTACGTTCTTTGGTGTAACTAAATACGAGGGTTTCATTTTATATTTTGCGCCTAATAATGAAAACAGAGTCAAATATTAAGGAAAATAGTTTTAATGTTTTTCAAAATATTATCCTTCCAAGTCAATACACTTCTGCATTCGCTGGAACCAATTTTCAAAGCACTTTTGCCACTCAGAAGAGGATACCTCTAAAACGAGCTGTTTGAAAGCTCCTTGAGGCGTTGAAAAACGTTGACCTCGCATTTTATTTATGTTCGGGAATAAAAAGAAATCATTAGGTGCCAAATCAGGGCTGTAAGGCGGATGACCCAAATGACCCACGCGAGATAATGCGCCCACCAAAAGTTGCCTTCAATAAATTGATTGTTTCGTTGGGTGTATGGCATGTATGTAGCTCCGTCTTGTTGCAACTAAAGGTCGTCCCCATCAACATCCTCCAATTCAGGCTCGAAAAAGTCATTAATCATGGCTCTATAGCCGCCTTCATTTTTTGTAGAAATATGGACCAATGATTCCCTCAGCCCATAGAGCACATCAAACAGTGACTTTTTGAGGATGCGTCTCAACAATGGCTTATGAATTATCATCACTCCAAATGCGACAATTTTGTTTATTAACGTACCCATTGAACCAAAAGTAAGCTTCATTGCTGTTGTTCCGGAGTAAGTCTGTTCGTTATGAAATGGCAAACCAAACTGAGTATAAATCAAGAAACAGCTGTCAAAAAGACCAACTCGGAAAAAAGTATTGCCTCATTGAAAACCATACGTCTAAAAAAACACCCTTTATAAGGATGTAAGCATGTCAACAAATTTACAAAACTCCTTACGAAACCTAGCATCGCGTATGATTTCGCTACTTTGTGGAAAATGTGACTGCTAAAAGGACAATTTCATTTCATTTCATTTTCATTCTTTATTAGGTCAAAGAACGTAAATCTATAAGAAGCGACAACACGCTGAAATTTGGCGAGTGAATCCGTGCCGTCCATCTCCAGGAGTTCACCACACGTCTTCACATCTTCTTTCGTCAAAATTCACCAGGCCGGTCCAGAATTCGCTGTGTATTTGCTTTTCGCTGCACCAAATTAAGAAGGAAGAAAGAAGAGGGAATCAATGAAATTCATGTCCATTTTGAGATTTTGCATTGGAATGAGCGAAAATTTGCAAAAACTTCATATTTTATTAATTTTCCATTACACTTGCCTTAGAAGTTAAATATATTTGTACAATTGCAAATATTACAGATCCGTATGAATATATGTATTTATGTATGTACATACATACATACATATGTACGTTGACATTGTCCAAAAATTGCGTATCTGTTTTGCCGACGGCATTTCGCATGCGCATTAATATGAAATAAGGTTTTTGTTTAAATATGCTTTAAAATGAATTCATATCTTCTGCTTACTTTACATTTGGTAAAAATTTTAATTTGAGGGCATAAATATCACATATGGAATAATATGTGCATATGTAAATAATGTTAGTAAATGCAAAATACATACATATGTATATGTATGTATGAAAACACGTCGACGCCAAAAACTCAAAAATACTACAACCATTCATAAATGCGGTTGTCTTTTCATTCATAAATGCAAACCCAACTCCTCTCCCTTCGCACACAATCGCCATCCACATGCTAATTTCAGACTTTCGCGACCAAGAATTTGAACAAATTTATAAAATTTGAGTCTTCCGTGCTCGCACCAAAAAGGAGGATCACTCTTGGTTTTTTGGCCTGGTTTGACATTTACTTAAAATATATCAGACATGCTACCCCCGGCAATATTTTTAATTTCTAAAATCATATCTAATATGAATATTCATATGTATATATTGTTAAACTCAGTTTTGTTAAGTTTTATGAAAATAAATATTTAAATTCGATACGATTTCCCAAATAGGGCGTTAATTAAATCACAGCCTGTCCTCACCTCCATGCGCACTGCGTTCATATGTATGCGCACATACATATATATATGTAAATATGTCGCCGAATTTTGTCGCATTTGCACACCAGTGTTTATCATCACTGCTATTGCACTCATTTCACTGCGCTTTGCCGCTGTATAGGAATTCTACTACTTAAAAAAACGTACTCACAAAAGTTAATACAAATTTTAATTCTCAGTGTACTATACAAACGTATTAACCTCTTATCTAGCTTAGTGTTTACTTAAAACATTAATTTATAGTGATTTTTTCGCAGATCTATATCTCAAAGCTCTTTCTAGTACCTTTTTATACTCCTGTTATTTTTCATCAAATATACTACCAAATTAAAATAGTTTTCTCTGAACCCCATGGTATGGCGAAGACTTTTTGAGCTCGGCGCTATTGAAAACGCGCAGAAGTAGACGTATTGAAATATTTATGCAAAAGTTAGCATATTTATTCATTTGCTAAATTTTTGGAAAACATTTATATGCATACATATACATACATACACTTAGATAGTAGGCTTTGAATCATTAACACTCTTTTAATATGGCTCCTCCATATTTCGATTAAATTATACTGATGACAACAAAACATATATACAGAAATAAATTAATGCATAGGTTTCAGAACAACTGAATCCAATTTATATATTAAATGTACACTAGTTTTGTTAATTACACTTGTTACACTTATTAGGCACCGACTTTCATGAACTCTGCAACGCAAACTTATCACTAACCCACTACGCATGCAACATCATTTTAACACTAAATCACTCCCGAATATTCAATATATGTTAAGATATTATTAAAACACTATTAGTACTACGCGAGCAAACCATAATATCATACATAGTTTAATATAATTTTAGCATCATATTTCACAATTTTTCATGTATTAAAATTTTGGTAGACACTTGGATTTCGGCCAGACTCATTCTTTGCACTTCACGCTTTAATATCACTCTATTTTCACTCACAACCGCTTTATATAGACACCACAATAAATATAATACATTTATTATTCTCATTTTTCACAATATTTAGGAATTTAATTGAATTTTTAATAAAAACAAGCAGCACTTCAAATTTCACTCTTGTCTTTATTTGTTTTGATCGCAAACTATGTAGCCGGCCAAAATATTTTCTTCTCCTTCTTTCGTGCGGACAGCGTATCAAAGCATGTGGTGAACTCCTGGAGATGGACGGCACCATACGGTCTAAGAAATCTCTGAAATTTTTCATTTCAGCGTGTTGTCGCTTCTTATAGATTTACGTTCTTTGATTAGGTCTATGATTACAAAAAATCGTACAGACTAGAAGTACAGAAAAATTCTAACTGATACATGTAAATATGTATATTACGCCTTTAAATTGCAAATTCTAATAGAGTATATGTAGGTAAAAATAATTGGCATACAATAGTAATTTTAAGAGAAAAATGATCTAAGATGGTTTAATAATATGGCATACGGCAACGTGAAATCAGCATCAAAAGAACTGAAGAACGAATTTAAATCAGAACATGCCCTAGAAATAGGGGCATTCACTCCATAATTGGTTCTGCAGAAATCAATATGTAAGGTTTCAAACGGCCTGAGATTCTTATATGGGACATTAAACTGAATCTTACTTAGAAGCGTAGGGCAATCAAAAGTCCCAGAAATGATACCAATGACAAATGAAGACGACAGCATAGATCTTCTGTTCTCAAGGGATTTTAGGTTTATCAATAGACAACGAGATCGGTAAGATGGCAAAGGATCTGAAAAATTCATTGATCGAAGTGCAAATCGTAGAAAGACTTTTTGAACTCTCTCAAGACGATTGGAAAGCCCTATTTGGCAAGGCCTCCAGATAAAAGCGGCATACTCAAGCCTCGATCTAACAAACGCACAATACAATGTTTTGAGAGTATACGGATTAGTGAACGCAGAGCAATTACGACGTAGGAATGCTAACATCGAATATGACCGAGTAATAACATAATTAACGTGGCTAGTGAAATTTAACTTTGAATCAAAAATGACGCCTAAATCTTTAATTTCATCAACGAATTTCAGGGCAGAGCCAGCAATAGTATAGGAAGTATGCAAAGTAGTTTTTAGCTTAGCAAACCTTGCGTGGAAACATTTATTTATGTTTAACGACAAACGATTTAAACAACACCAGTTATGAACCTTATCTAGATCATGTTGCAACTTTTCAGAGTCTTGAAAGTTGTTGACAATCGCAAAAATTTTAAGATCGTCCATATACAATAGGTATTCTGCAAATGAGAAGCACGAGCCAATATCGTTAATAAAAAGAATAAAAAAGAGGGGTCAAAGAATGCTGCCTTGCGGAACACCAGAAGGCGGTGTAAATGGACGGGATGTGGCACTATCAACAGCAACGACACTGCGTCTATTGGACAAATATGACTTAATCCACGATAAAAATGTAGAATGAAACCCCAATGCCGCAAGTTTGAACAAGAGTATACGGTGTGATACTTTGTCGAACGCCTTCGAGAAATCTGTATATATTGTATCTACTTGACATTGTTTTTGGAAAGCAGAAATGCAGTATTCACTGAAAATGGACATATTAGTGACGGTAGAGCGCTTCGCAACGAAACCATGATGATTGATGGAAATAAGGCCTTTGACAGCGAAATATAATTTTTCATTAACAATTATCTCAAAAAGTTTTGAGACAGACGAGAGCTTCGAAATCGGCCTATAATTACGAACGTCGTTTTTGTTTCCACTCTTAAAAATAGGCGTAACCGATGTCAGCTTCCAGTCATCTATAAAAGTACCAGTCTCCAAAGACTTATTAAAAATTATTGCTAAAGGCTTAGCAAGACATAAACAATGTTTTAACAAGATAGCCGAAAGGCCATCCGAGTCCGTTTTAGATGAGGGCTTGAGCTTACTAATGCCATTAAGGACGTCAGTAATTGACAAGCGCAAAGATCCAAAATTTAGCGACGAGTCACTCCAAGAAGGAGGAGAAGCAGTATCTATGTAAATCCAAGTCGGATTCAAAATTAGAGCAGAAAAAATCAGCAAATAGATTGGCAGAATCCTTAGCAGAATTTGCGAATTTTCTATCAAAGAACACATTGACTGGGACTGACGAGCAAGATCTTTTTGTCTTGATGAATCTCCAAAACGCTTTATAGTTTGAAATTATGTTGGTTTCAAAGTTCTAAATATAACTTCTATATAAGAATTTGTTCAGGCAAGTGAATTCCTTTCAATAGCATTGAAATATAGAATAGTGCAGTGGATCATTAGATTTCTTATACAATTTACAAAATTTGTTCTTCAAATATTTTAAATGCTTTAACCGTTTAGTGTGCCATGGAACTTTATACGCTTTCATTTTAAAGACGGGAACGTACTTCAAGCACAACTCAAATAGTTTAGTTTTAAAATTGTGAAAACAATAAGAAACATTATTGCTATGGAGGGCATCACACCAATCCAAACTAGGCAGGATTTCGTTAAACTCTGAAAAATCACATGCGGTATAATTGAACTTTATGCTGGGATCATCTAACACCCCAGCAAATTCATAAAACTCCAACTCGAGAACAAGAGGAACATGATGTTTGTCGGTTTGTGAGATTGGTGTAACACATTCCGATAAAGTATAATTAATATTATTAGAAATAAACACTAAGTCTAAAAGTATGTTAGGTTTATTATGAAAGCCATTAATTTGAAGTAAATCAATGCTTAAAAAACTATCTATGACGTGAATCTCGGCTGATGACTTAACATTAGAGGCCATAAATGCAGTCGAGTTTCGAAGTGAGCATTTAAATGGCATAAATTAAAATCACCGATGACACAGAGATGGACTATCCACGGAAATCATTGATGCTAAGGACACAACATTGTCAGAGTGAGCAAAATATAAATAGTCATCACTATTCGGCGGAATATACGATGCACACACGTAAACGACTCCAGTAGAGCCATGCACACAGACGCATAACTGATCAATGAGGGAATCTGAATTGGCAAGTGTTACCAGTGCCGCCCGGTATTTTTTCCGCACAACAATAATAACCCCGCCACCTCTAGAACATCCTGTTTTGGCAAGATCGCGGTCTTTGCGAAAAACATCATAAAGATTTGGATCAAAAATTTCACAGTCGAAGAAGTTTTCATTCAGCCAAGATTCAACAAATATAAATATTGATATTTGTTGGAACGATTTTCCGTCATCCCTTGTCAAGTTTGGTTTGGAGACAAACCGGTTTCGGCGTTGTGCCATCTTCAGTGTCAAATTTCGTTCTGTACAGTTTATGTCTGTTGTTCCGTATTTATTCCATTTATTTGGTCAATCAGGTATTGGTGCATAATCGTAAATGTTAGCAAATGTTAAGTGTCCTGAATATAGGTACCTAAAGTCTCGCGCGGTTAGAGTCCAAAAATGTATATTTTATCACGAATCTGTCTTTGCGGTAAGAACAGGTATATAGTCAGTAATTTTAGTCCGTTTAGGTATTGCAGGTTTGTTTTGTATGTTGGTATCTGTCATTTTACCTTCGTCTTTGTTTTGTTTTTTGTAAACAAGCCTTAATGGTGCAAATATCGCATCAGAGTTGCTGTTTATTTGTTCGTTTATTATCCTTCCATCAAATGTTTTTTGTTTATATATTTCCATGTTTTCAAGAGCATTTAGGCGCCGTCCTTTTTGTTGTACGTGCAGTACCTTCACGGTTTTCTTTATGTTTGCGGGTGAACATTTTGCGTTTACCAAATGGTTTGCATAATTAGATTCAGGTATTGCCGTGGGTTTTTGTATCCTTTTGTTGTAGTCCCTTATGTGTTCACGGAATCTTGTTCTTACTTTGCGTCCTGTTTGTCCTATATAGCTATATTGACACTCACAGGTCAGTTTGTACACGCCTTGTTTGTTCAGTGGGTCTTCTTCATTCGTGCTGCTTTTAAGTATCCTTCCCAAGTTGTTTCCAGTTTTGAACGCCGTGTGGATATTATACTTTCTGAAAAAATTTGCAAGTTTGTATGTAATTTTTCCTGTATAAGTCATTACTGTCCAAGTTTTTCCGTCTAGCTCTCTGTCGCTTGTTTTTTGAACTGCATATATTTTTCTGAATTTATCCACGAGCTCCTTTTTGTATCCGTTGTTTGTTGCTATGTTGTATATTGTGTTTAGTTCCTTTCCGTATGCCTCTGACGATAGAGGTATTCGTTCAAGTCTGTTTATTAGTTGTCTTATAGCGGCGTATTTGTGTTCTTGAGGATGATTTGATGTGTTATGTATTATGGTGTCTGTAGCTGTCGGTTTTCTGTAAATTTCGTAGACAAGTTTTTTGGCAATTTTGTCTATGTTAATCGTCAGATCCAGGTAATTTATTGTTCCCTTCTTTTCCATTTCCATCGTAAACATAATACATCCATGTTGTTTGTTCAGGTAATCCAGTATCTGCTCTTCATTGTCCTTGGTGATCACGCAAATAATGTCATCCACGTACCTTGCATAGAATACTACGCCTAACTCGGCTTTCAGTTCTTTCATATACTGTCCCTCCAGTTCTTGCATAAATACCTCCACGAGGATGGCCGAGGTTGGATTTCCCATTCCCAGTCCGTTTGTTTGTCGGTATATTTTATTATTAAACTTAAAATAATTTTGTCGCAGTGTAGTTCGTAATGTGTTTGTGATTTGGGTTGTTTTTATATGGTCTTTCGTTTTTTCGAGTAGTGTTTTTCGGACCATATCTATTGTTTCTGTTTGTGGGATCGATGGGTACAAGTCCTTAATATCAAATGATACTAGCCTGTTTGCTGTGTAATTTTCACGTTTGCCAGTTTTTGGATGAGTTCCGTCGTGTTTGCTACAATGTGCTCGTTACGAAGTTCCAAGTTATCATTTAACAGCATTTTCAGATGTTTGGAGAGTCTATAAGCAGGAGCCGACTTATAGTTAATTATGGGTCTCATTGGAGTGTCCGGTTTGTGGATTTTTGGAAGCGCTATCAGTGGTGGTGCTGCCGGATTCATTTGGCCAATAAATGAAAATGGAAGATATAGCCACGAAAGTAAGATTATTAAGAGTGTGAAACAGAAATTTAGGAAGAACAACAAAATAACGACAAAGGCGGACAAAGGCAATACAACGGTACTCATGAAGAGAGAGGAATATATACAAAAAACTAAAACACTAATAGGTGAAATGAAGTGCCGAGAAATTAGAGAAGACCCAACGGACAGGTACCAAATAGAGATAAAGAAGGCCATAAAAGAAGCGAGCAATATTATAACCCCCCACACA